>CM035169.1:26639976-27239976 GCA_020205615.1 Panax quinquefolius | reverse complement strand
GAAAACAAAGTACAAATTTCTCAGATTCAACTTTATTAGAGGAGACTATTCAAAAGATTATGTCTGGTATTGACGGTGTTTCCTCTGTCTCTTTCATTATTAAATTTTGCAAACTTAATCTTGTTTCACCCCTAAATCATGTGTTTGCCTAATTTTATTTTTTTTGGTTATGTTAGTTTTCTCTACAAATTTCCAAGAGTAGTGAATTCTGGAGAGCTAAGCAGTTTATATACATTGCTATATTAGGCTAGAAGTAGTAAACTTCAACCAGTTCATTTTTAAGCCTTTCACAAGAAATCAGGCAACTTTTGATTTAAGTGAACCTTCTATAAGACAGAGCTGACTTTTGAGCCTATTTTGCAAGCAATTCACCATATTGAAATGATAAGAGATCATTAAGATCATATATATGAGTACAATTTTTTAAGATGACCATTTTATTACCTGAAAGCTACAACTTCCACAAATTCGGTGTCAATCGCAACATTAAAAACAAAAAGGGCCGTAAAAAGCTCGTGAAAAGTTGAAATACACCTCTAATGATGCAAAGACCGAATCTAAACATAGACAATAGAAGCGTGATGTTCTTACATCGTTTTCTCCTTAACTTCTCTTACAGCTCCAAAGAAAGATTTCCTCTGATCAAGAGATCAAAAGGAAAAGAGTTGAAACTTCGTCCATATGAAGATTTTTGTACCATGTTACATGTATTACTTTACATGCACCCAAAAACACTGGATTGAAGTTCAAAAAAAATAGAGAAACCGAACCTCATGAATGTAACCAGTTGGTATTTTCCATAGGCTAGTAAGTGCTGGGGAAGTGTGTTTTTCTTGTACTACAAGCACCTGTAGAAGATGGTCTCAAAAATATTTTCTAAGAATAATAGAAATTTTGGGTGTATGTCCAACTTTAACATAACAAATTGACCTAGAAGATTTGATGAAAATCAAAGTATAAGGATGAACTAACTAAACCAAAGTGATTTTTAATTTCTTAACAAATCTGTCACCAGAATAGCTTTTAGATTGAGTTCAACTATTTCTAAGAGCAGAAAAAAAAATTACAAAAGACAAAAGTTATTGGAACCAGAATGTAGTGTGTGATACACCATGCACTTGTTTGAGTAATGCCACTATTAAGCGATTTAGTATATGTGCTTACTTAGACCAAGTATATGGTAAAAAAGTTCTGTACCTCATTCATTTCATTAATCACAAAGCCCCCAACTCCAATCGCATTTTCGGGAAGCATGCAAGGTCCTTCAGAATCCAAGAGGTCATCATGACATATCTTCTTTCTTCGTGATGGTAGTGAAATCCTTCCTACAAACAAATAATGATTCAAATTAATATTCGCTTTCAAACAATGAAACAAAATAGGCGAATGGCACTCTTAAATTTGTTGTTTACCTTTACAACTATATAGAACAACTCGATTTTTCTAGTGGAATCTTAAGCCAAACTCCTTCTTCCCCCGCAATTTAATGACATAAGATTGTGAATGCCAATCAAAAAATGACTTTAAAGCTAAATCACATGATTTTCCTCTTTATGCGAGAAAAAAACTAAGCAATTGTACAAAACTTATTGGCAATGAAACAAATTTATGAGAAAATTACCTTCAACTTCCAACGACAAAAAGAGGCGAACATAAAATAGAAGCGAAGACACTATCGGGCATAAACCCGAAATGCATGTGATTATAAAGTTAAATTGCGGTTTCTCATTACTCCAAAACACTACATCGAGATAACAGACCGACTTAATCGTCATTCATTGTTCAACTCGCAATAAATCTTTTAAACATGAAGGTACCCAAAACACTACATCATTCATTATTAACAAAGTAATACATACTTTGCGTCGTGCCTTCAAACTATAATAAATCCTTCACTTGAAAATGAAGAAGAATATAAACAAGATGCGATAACTAAGCGTCACTATTTGGGCTCATTTTACTTGAAAAAAAAGCAATACCTCAATTAAGACTTATATATATCATATATATATCGTCAACGACAACAGAGACACAATCAAATATTTAGCTCTAAAACCCCAAGAAAAATAAAACCATAAATTAGCTCTCTATCCTTTATTTATAAACACAAACCCAATGAGAAATTCTCAAACATCAATACTCAATATTAAACCTCTCTTCTTCAAATACCCATCGAAAATCGTAGCTTAATCTAAACCCACCGGAAATTCTCAAATGTTATTCTACATACCAAAAGACTATAAAATTAAGAATATTAGAACGGAAAAACCTCAAAATTAAATCAAATTGTAAAATAGCTAAAGATGAAGCAGATGGAAAGATTGAGACCACTATATGAGTGATAACTGGGACCACAAAATACATTGCAAGAAACATATCTTAAAAAACAAAACCAACAAAAAACAACTTAGGAATGCATAAAAAGATATTACATTGAAGATTTTTTTACTCAATATAACTTAACATCAATAAAAGAATAGACAAAATAAGTAATAAATTTCATTTGAAAGAGCTTGAACACATAAAAGCACAATGACAGTGAAAAATGGATGAAAATAGCATACTTCAAGTCCTTGGAGAAAGAAAAAAAAACGCATGTTTAAGACAAAGAATAAAATTTTATAGACTTGGACCATTAACACTGATTATTAACGGCAACACTAATCCTCAATGGGGGGAAAAAACAAATAAACATGATCCTACTATAAATACAAAAGCAATAATAGGCAGCATGGCTAATTTATCTATTCATTAAAAAATATAAAAAACTTTCACAGAAGAGGACTGGTAGTTTTCTGAAGACCAAAATTTCGACAATTAATTATATGCCCTGGTAAGCTCGAGATAAACACTTCTCCCAAACCTTGTAGCACGCGCATTCACTAAACTTTTGTAGTATTTGTTATAACAATTTTTTGCAAGCAAACAAATCCAAAGACCCATTATGTAATTTCCAATAAGGAGCTTGGCTTCATCTAGAACCATCAAATTCTTTAAGTTTACTTCATATCTGGGGTGAAGTCATGTTCATTAAGCATATATATTTCTCCAAACAAATTTCGATTCCAATAATTTTTATAGCAAGCACATTAATCAATGCTAACTTCTGAAGAAACAAAATTTGGATGATACCACTGACAAAAATACTACAATAAACAACCAAACAAAAGGATGTTTACAAAACAATACACCAAACGAAAATAAATAAAACTTGTATAGACAGCCCTAAAGATCCGTATCACATAAAAGCGGCCAACGCAATAGGGCATTTGTGACGACCCCAAAATAGGTCCATTCCATCCAACTCATTCTGAGTCGCCAAATACATAGTACAGAAACAACTACAACTTTATTATCACAACAATAAAACTGTGAGTTTAAATACAAATATTATCTTCTAGACAATATTTATACTCAAATAAATCCTCATCACATTTATTGATACATTATTTTACAATAATGGTGAGGACTACTAAACAACTCTCTCTAGAACCTTCATTCCATACCCGACTAGTACTATTTACATTCTCGCCTCCCGAGAAGAAAAATGGAACAACAAGGAAAAGGGTGAGCTCAACTAGCCCAATAAAGAATACTATGACTAAGATAATATACAACAAATTATCGTTAGTCTCCAACAAATGAAAAATCGATAGAATACAAATGAACAACAAGTTTCGGATCAATATTCGCAGCGGAAATAATAATTCATAGAAGAGTTACGTAGAGAATGAAATCTACTATAATCTATGAATTTAATGATCCATCATCAATATTTTATCCTGTAACATCAATCAATATTCATCTCAAATCAAATATTCATCTTTGCACTTTCTGTGCCAAAGATATTCATCAATCCAATATGTTCATCTCAACACTGCTCATCTTTGCACTAAAGGCTAAAGATATTCATCAGTAATCATTAATCTTTTGCACTAAAAAGCAAAGATATTCATCGATTAATCATTCATCTTTGCACTACGTGCCAAAGATATTCAATAATATCATCATTTAAGACCGAGGATGATGAAAAAATATTTTAAAGAAGCTAATCCAAAGTGAAACAAAATGACAAGGATTAAGGATTAAGGATTCGTACTTTATTTTATCCATGTCCAACAATACCTCAAAAATAATCATAGTGGTGTAAAATTCAAGAATGATCAAAACATGGATACAATCAAAGCTAGTATCCAGAATAGATATTTTGGACGAAAAGAAGAAATTTTATTTTTCGGTGAATAGTGCCTGAGTATCGTGAATAGTCAGATACGTGAATAAAAGGCAGATATCGTGAATAGTAAATTCGACACCAAAAGATAGAAATTCCACAAAAACATCTTCACGCCTTAATTTAATTGTACTCGTGAATAGTAACTCGTGAATAGAAACTCATGAATAGTAACTCGTGAATAATAACTCATGAATATTAACCCCGACATGAAAAAGTTTCAAATTTGATAAAAGTTCCAACCAATATTTCAAAGATAATGATATTGAAGAAATAATATCATCGAGAAGAAAATAACATCCCTTACCTCGAAAGATTAGTACTTTAAATGGAATAATCTGGGTATAGGTCAAGGAACTTGCACCGCCTAATAATACTCAAAGTATACTCAAAATACTCACAAGAATACGCTCGATAATATAGAGAGAGAAAGAGAGAAAGCTTATGTTTCTGGTGTGATTTTCAATTATAACTTAGTCCTCTATTTATAGGAAAATGTTAGCCAACCAAGCAGACTTGACCGCCACCGATGGCTTTTTACTCGCTACTATTGCCACCCACCACATTTGAAATAAAATTCAGCACATTTTTCACCAACCACAAGTGGGGCCCACTCAATTCTAGAATTTTCCACCAAAATCAATTATAAACCTAATTTCCGAATCAGACACCTCTTAAAATTCACAACAAATCATTCGTGCATTTTTAACGGTTCAAAATTTGTGGACATAAACTCAACTTATGTATGTATAACATACCCAAAAATTACCACAATCCAACGGTCGGATTAAAATTATAACCCCATGCATATATCTCAAAACCCCGATTTGATTTTTAATACCTCCAATCCGATAAAATCTTGATAAAACACCTCAACATTAATTCCTTCATTAATAACCACATAAATAAATCCATCATTTATATTCATATAAAATAAATATTTCCTTATCATATGAATCAATAATTAATTATTCACAAATAATATTACGTAATCACATTTATGCACAACCAGTCGTTCCCAGAAAGAGGGCTTTCCAATAAGGATCTCTCCTCATCTGGCGGCGCAATTAGGTGACCAAACCTCTCCTTGAGATGAACTTTCTAGACATTGCCAATAATGTTATCTAATAATATTATTCAAATAATATGAATTATTGATCCGATAATGGGAAATATCATGCGTTGACAATTATTGAACAACAATAATAAAAAATATCAACGCAAAGAATTATTGAATCAATAAAATAAACTATTGAACAAGAATTCATCTTGTAATAATTATTGAGTAAAGGCCTTCACGTAAGGATCAATAATTCAACAATACTTGCAATCAATCGTGTGCCAATTTCAGCAACCACGCCAGACATCAGATTTTAACCACCGGGTATTCCAACAATCTTAATTGGTAATAACTACGCCGTTATTTTTAACCAACTTATATTTGTCGTTTTCTCATCCAATCGCTTTCTCAGTTATGGGCTCCACACACGGTCACGCTATTGGTCGCATTTAATATTCCCCGACAAAGCATTTGAATATTCCACGACCAAACGAATATTCCCGACAAAATGAATATTTTATAACCACTTGCTTATTTTGAAATATTTGCGTATTTAACCCTTAACTATCCACATTAATCAAATCAACCCTTACTATTTCAAGATAATAAATAAAGGAAATTCCTTTTTATTTAAAAAAATTTGGTCTTACAACCTCCCTCCTTATGAAATTTCGTCCTCGAAATTGACGTACGACGTACTGGTGTTTGAAAAGGTAAAGATACCTCGCTTTCATTTTCGTTTCCAACTCCCTGTGTCATTTCCTCTATAGCATGATTCCTCCACAAAACTTTAACTTGTGGTATGACCTTTTTAGCGTAGGACATGCTCCTTCCTATCCAAAATCTTGGCATGTACCTCCTCATACGTTAAGTCTTCTACTATCTCGTCCGGTTCTAACTCTATAACGTGGTTCGGTCTTTCACATATTTCTGAAGTACGATATGTGAAACACATTATGAACACGTAGACATACTGGAGGTAACGCAAGTCTATAGGCCACAGATCCTATTCGATCGAGGATATCAAATAAATCGAAGGTTTGAGCTTTCTTCACCTCACCGATTCTCTCGCTTTTGAAATAACAACTTCTTGCACCTCCTTCTTCAAATTCATCATTCCGATTGTGTAGCTTGAAACGACTTTAACTTTATCGATTAAAGTCGATTATACTCAGTATATCATCACGCATCAGTATATCATCACGTGGGTACCTAGAGTTTTCATCTCCATCTCTATTATTTGTATATTATACTGAAATGAGTCTTTGACAATATCGTACTCGTACTTTGTATATAATCTTCTACTCAACACGCCACCTACCACGCGTTCGCTTTTCCAGGATGGCATGGTCGTAACATATCTTTGAAATGAGTCTCCTCTTGAGTTCTTCAAGCTCTTACCACATTCCTTGCTCCATTTGAATTTTGTATCTCATGAGTCATTTACGTTAATGGAATAGCGATTCGAGAATATCCTTCAACGAATCTCCGATAACAACCAACTAAGCCTAGAAAGCTACGTATTTCGATTACCGACTTAGGTTGTTCTTAACTGTGACTCATATCCCAACTTTGGATAACACGTTACAATGACACCTATCAGTTTACTATCGCACGAATATGACGTCCCTTACAGAGAGTTAAAGCTTAGGTGAATTCCACAAAGGAAGTCACAAGATAAAGGCTCATGTACCAAATTTATAGTTGAATTTTTAACTCACGAAGTTCAATAGAGCCATTCGATATGAGATTTTAGAAATGAGTTTTGTACCGGGTTCAAAGTCGATACAAAATTTAATATCAGTCTTTGGGAGTAAGCCAATAAATTCTTCATGAAATACGTCAGGAAAAATCAATAACAACAAGAATATTATTCAAATATGACGTGTCTTTATTCAAATCCATAACATGGACTAAGAAAACTTGACATCCGTAATAAACGAATGACTTCATGGCTTGATATGAAAATGTTTGACTACAATGGTTTGACTGCTTGAGTTGAATAACGAGGTTGCTTAGGAATATGAAAACTAACAACCTTACAAAAGCAATCAATTTTGGCGTGATGAGTAGTTAACCAATCAATCCCCAAAAGCAGTATCTTTAAAGAGATAAGGTCAATGTAAGGTAATGGTGCCAACTTGAATCAAACAAGATTTTTTAAACAACGGATGTAATGAAAGTTTCTCTAACGAGTCTAATTTCTCCGTAGTCAAGTTCAAACGTTGAGCGCAAAGAAGAGAGATAAAAGAATGGGTAGAACCCAGATTCTAGTAAGGTATAAACTTCGCAAGAATTTATAATTAACTAACCCGTGCTAACTTCGTTCGGGTTCCTCGATTTTGACCGGCCACGACAAAGGCTCTTCCAAGAACCGTTGACTTTGACTTTTTCAGGACATCCTTTTGAGTCACCGCCTCACCAGACTAGGTTTCGATATCGCATAATCTCGAAAGCGATATGTCCTTCTTTTCCACAATTATAGCATACCTTAAACTGTTGTAAGCGCGGTTTTAATGATATGTCCTCTTTTCGCATTTGTAACATACGACCGATGGTCTTTCTCCTCCTTGGAACCGATTTACATCGGGCGTACCGGCGTCTTCACATGGTCGTTGTTGAATCTCCTCTTTTTAAAATCTCCTCCCAACTCGCTTCTTCTATTTTTATGGCCACGATTACCACCAGAAAGTGGTAACCGCCTTTGTCCGTATTCTTCTTTCTCCATTGGTTATCGTTATTCGATGATCTGCTTTATCTTTAGTATGATCCTGGTTATGGTCCCTCGGTTAAGCGTATCGTTATCTATTTCTAACAATCGAGCCCTATTTACAACATCCTAAAGAGAGAAAATTTATGAGAAATGAGATCTCGACGTATGCTGGGTTTCAAACCTCTCGGAAACATCCGCGTCATCGTTCCTCATTCTCCACCAAATGAGGTGCAAACTCGATAACTCATGCAAACTTCGCTTTCGTCTTTGGGACACCGTCATGTTATTCTCGCTCCAATCTAATAAACTCCACTTCCTTCATATAGACGAATACTTTCGGGAAGTACTTGTCATTGAACTATTTCAAACGCGTCTCCCATACATGCCGAGTGCGGCAAATGATGGGTACGCCTTCACTGATTCCCACCGATGAATCGCCTCGCCACGGAACATAAAAGTAGCGAATGGAACTTTCATTTCTTTCGCATCCCAAGACATCGAATATCTTGGTAATTTGCTTGACCCATGTTTACGCCATGATCGGATCCGGCTTTCCTGCACTCGGTGGTCCCAACTCTTTGAATCGCTTGCATTTGTGACCACGTGAATTGCTATCATCTCCTCTCGTATTTTGAACACGAGTCTCCTAAATGCGATTTTGCATGAAGCGCAAAAACTTCTAAACATCCCCTCGTTCATCATCTCGCTTCATTGGTGTTATTCATGAGGAGGTACATTGCCACGACTGTTGCACGTTCTCCTCGTTGTTAAAGTATGAGGCATCTCCACGGTCTCATTTACACCACTATTAATATTCTCAATCGACATTCTCAATTACATGTCTATAAAACAAGGGTTAATTAAGGAAATCAATCACATAATATCCCTATATCTTGACCAACTAACAAATAAGCTTAGGTAGGACACACTATGAAAGGATTTACTCGTCTCTCCCTCCTAGTTTCTATTCCCGATCTCGCCAGAGATCATATCCTAAGCTCGATATTAACCGTGGCGACCCCAAAATAGGTCCATTCCATCCAACCCATTTCGAGTCGCCAAATACATGGTACGTAAACAACTACAACTTTATTATCACAACAATAAGCTGTGAGTTTAAATACAAATATTATCTTCTAGACAATATTTATACTCAAATAAATCCTCATCACATTTATTGATACATTATTTTACAATAATGGTGAGGACTACTAAACAACTCTCTCTAGAACCTTCATTTCATACCCCCACTAAGTACTCGCTACATTCTCGCCTCCGAGAAGAAAAATGGAACAACAAGGAAAAGGGTGAGTTCAACTAGCCGATAAAAAGAATACTATGACTAAGATAATATACAACAAATTATCGTTAGTCTCCAACGTGAGGAAAATCGATAGAAATACAAATGAATAACAAGTTTCAGATCAATATTCAGCGGTGAAATAATAATTCATAAGAGTTACGTAGAGAATGAAATCTACTATAATCTATGAATTTAACGGTCCATCATCAATATTTTATCCCCGTAACATCAATCAATATTCATCTCAAATCAAATATTCATCTTTGCACTCTGGGGCCAAAGATATTCATCAATCCATTATGTTCATCTCAACACTGCTCATCTTTGCACTAAAGGCTAAAGATATTCATCGGTAATCATTAATCTTTGCACTTCATGTGCCAAAGATATTCATCGATTAATCATTCATCTTTGCACTAAAGCCAAAGATATTCAATAATATCATCATTTAAGACCGAGGATAATGAAAAATATTTTTAAAGAACGAATCCAAATTGAAACAAAATGACAAGGATTAAGGATTAAGGATTCAGTACTTTATTTTATCCATGTCCAACAATACCTCAAAAAATAATCATAGTGGTGTAAAATTCAAGAATGATCAAAACATGGATACAATCAAAGCTAGTATCCGAATAGATATTTTGACGAAAAGAAGAAATTTTATTTTTCTATTGAATAGTCAAGTATCGTGAATAGTGTCAGATATCGTGAATAAGGCCGTACACGTGAATAGTAACTCAGACACCAAAAGATAGAAATTCCACAAAAACATCTTCACGCTTCATGAATTGTACTCGTGAATAAGTAACTCGTGAATAAGTAACTCATGAATAGTAACTCGTGAATAGTAACTCATGAATATTAACTTGACATGAAAAAGTTTCAAATTTGATAAAAGTTCCAACCAATATTTCAAAGATAATGATATTGAAGAAATAATATCATCGAGAAGAAAATAACATCCCCTTACCTCGAAAGATTAAGTACTTTAATTTGGAATAGGGTATAGTCTTTGAAGGAACTTGCACCGATCTAATAATACTCAAAGTATACTCAAAATACTCACAAGAATACGCGCTCGATAATATAGAGAGAAAGAGAGAAAGCTTATGTTTCGGTGTGATTTTCAATTATAACTTAGTCCTCTATTTATAGGAAAATGTTAGCTTACCAAAGCGGACTTGATTGCTTTACACGATGGCTTTACTCGCTACTATTGCCACCCACCACATTTGAAATAAAATTCAGCACATTTTTCACCAACCACAAGTGGGGCCCACTCAATTCTAGAATTTTCCACCAAAATCAATTATAAACCTAATTTAGAATCAGACACCTCTTAAAATTCACAACAAATCATTCGTGCATTTTTAACGGTTCAAAATTTGTGGACATAAACTCAACTTATGTATGTATAACATACCCAAAAATTACCACAATCCAGCGGTCGGATTAAAAATTATAACCCCGCAATATATCTCAAAACCCACGATTTGATTTTTAATACCTCAATCAGATAAAATACCGATAAAACACCTCAACATTAATTCCTTCATTAATAACCACATAAATAAATCCATCATTTATATTCATATAAAATAAATATTTCCTTATCATATGAATCAATAATTAATTATTCACAAATAATATTACGTAATCACATTTATGACAACCAGTTGTTCCAGGAAAGAGGGGCTTTCAATAAGGATCTCTCCTTCTTCGGGCAAGCAATTAGGTGACCAAACCTCTCCTTAGATGAGAACTTTCTAGACATTGCCAATAATGTTATCTAATAATATTATTCAAATAATATGAATTATTGATCCGATAATGGGAAATATCGTGCGATGACAATTATTGAACAAATGATAATAAAAATATCAATATGAGCAATTATTGAATCAATAAAATAAACTATTGAAGCAGTAACTCACCGTAATAATTATTGAGTAGTGCCTTCTTTACGTAAGGATCAATAATTCAACAATCTTGCACTGTAATAATCTGGTATCTTCTTTTGCGCAACCACGCAGACATCGTATTTTAACCACGGGTATTCCAATGATCTTACTTGTAATAACTACGCCAGTTATTTTTAACCAACTTATATTTGTCGTTTTCCTCATCCAATCTTTCCGTTATGGGCCCACATGGTCGCTACTGCCGTGCATAAACGAATATTCACAAAGACGAATATTCCACGACCAAACGAATATTCCGGAGCAAAATGAATATTTTATAACCACTTTGCTTATTTTGAAATATTTGCATGTATTTAACCCTTAACTATCCACATTAATCAAATCAACCCTTACTATTTCAAGATAATAAATAAAGGAAATTCCTTTTTATTTAAAAAAATTTGGGGTCTTCTGACAAGATTAGTCATTACATCCAAAAGAAATTTATATATCATAAGCAAATATTGTCTGTAGACATATATCAAAAGAAAACATTCAAAGAATATCAGATTCATTTTAATAAAATGTGGGCATTGTTATTTACAAGTGATTTTGTTAGGTGCACAAGGCATCCTCACATGAATACTAAGTGGGTCTCACAACCAAGACATCTAACAATTTTCATAGACATGTATAAAGAAAAAAAAACAGGTAATGATTACATATACAAACTATTAAGAAACATTGGAAATTTAAGATTACATACCTTTGTCATCGGAATTCTCTTCTCATCAAGCTTTTCTCCTTCTTGGCCTTTTACACGCGCGCTTCTACTAAAAAAGAGCCATCCTCCTTGCAGTCTTTGCGTATGGGTTCAACTTCAACAGAGTGTTAAGATTCTTCAAAGGGTTCTTCTTCATAGGATTTCAGTTCACTTCCTTCTTAATAGGCTTCACCACACTCTGCCTTCCTTCTATAATAATCATTCAACTTATCAAGACAGTTGTCTTTAAACTTAGCCAACAATTTGTTCTCTCGTATCTTTGTAGTCCATATTCCAATTATGAGCTATTGAAAAAGTAATAATAAATGTAAAATATTCAAGTGAGCCAAGAAGCATCCAAACAATGACACATAACTAAACCACAATTATCCACTATCAAATTTCTAAAATAAAGAAATGGGCACATGATACCTCAAGACAGAAATTGCAACACTAAACTACACTTGCATCAAATAGTTATAAACATAAAACCAAACATTCAATAATTTTCTACACATTAAATAAACCAATTCCAATAAACACATAAGCGTACACAATTCATAGAAGAAAATCAGAGAACCAACTCAATTAAAAATTTAAATTTTATGGGGACTATTACCTTGACGGAGACGGTGGGCGTGGGATGAACATGATCATATGAAATTACGACGTAATCGGCCAAAACGACGACGTTGTTATAGATTTCTCTCTGAGACACACTTCGTCCCGTCGGCCGCAGAAGCTCGACCGTATGCCGTCACTCTTCACAACGACTATAAACACCACCCCCTACTCATGTTAGGTCACTTCCCCATCCTTTCCCCCATACCAAGATAATCGACGTGGATTCGTGGACCAGTGGGCTGGTGGGTATCGAAATGGAAGTCGATCTGCGTGACGGGTTTTTCAAGTCTAATCGTATATTAAATTTGGGTATGAGAGATTTGAGAGATAAAAGATTTAGGGAGTTGAGAACGATCGAGTTGGCTAGGTCTGAGAGATAAGAGTTCTGTGTCTAAGAACAGAGATAGAGAGCGTTTGAAATTTGAATAAGGGAGAATGACGTGGAACTTGATGCGACATTTATGTATTTCTCTCTCTGCTCTGTTTTATATTATATAGATTATAGATATACATAAAATTGAGTTAAATTTTTTTAAGTCAGATTAAATTCAATTTGGGATGGCTTATGTCATGCACTTGGCGTGACCTTTTAATTTTTTCTTATTCAATCCAATAACTTTGAAACTTTTTAGCTTGTCGTATTAAAATACTGTGACGCCCCCAAAATAGGTCCATTCCATCCAACTCATTCTGAGTCGCCAAATACATGGTACAGAAATAACTACAACTTTATTATTACAACATATAAACTGTGAGTTAAATACAGATATTGCCATCTAGACAATATCCACACGCAAATAAATCCCCATCATAATGCGAGGAACCCGAACGAAGTTAGCACGGGTTAGTTAATTATAAATTCTTGCGAAGTTTATACCTTACTAGATACCGGTTCTACCCATTCTTTTTATCTCTTTGCTTGCGCTCAACGTTTGAACTTGACTACGGAGAAATTAGACTTTGACCTATTTATGGAGAATCCGTTAGAGAAACTTTCATTACATCCGTTGTTTAGAAATCTTGCTTGATTCGGGTTGGCACTATCACATTACTGTTAACCTTATTTCTATAGAGATATTTGCTTTTGATGTGATTTCAAGGTTAACTACTCATCACGCCGAAATTGATTACTTTCGTAAGGTTGTTAGTTTTCATATTCTAAGCAACTGTTATTCAATTCAAGCAATCAAACTATTGTAGTCAAACATTTTATATCAAGCCATGAAGTCATTCGTTTATTACGGATGTCAAGTTTTCTTAGTCCATGTTATGGATTTGAATAAAGACACGTCGATTTGAATAATATTCTGTTGTTATTAATTTTTCTGACGTATTTCTTGAAGAATTTCTTGGCTTACTCCCAAAGCTTCCGATATTAAATTTTGTATCAATTTGAACCCGGTACAAAACTCATTTCTAAAATCTCATATCGAATGACTCTATTGAACTTCAGGAGTTAAAATTCAACTATAAATTTGGTACTGAGCCTTTATCTGGTGACTTCCTTTGTGGAATGCAAAAAGCGGACTCTCGTAGGGACACCATATTCGTGCGATAGTAGAAAGCGATAGGTGTCATTGTAACGTCTTTATCCAAGGTTGGGATATGAGTCACGATTGAGAACAACCTAAGTCGGTAATCGAAATACGTAGCTTTCAGGCTTAGTTGGTTATTATCGGAGATTCGTTGAAGGATATTCTCGAATCGCTATTCCATTAACGCGGTGACTCGTAGAGATACAAAATTCGAATGGAGCAAGGAATGTGGGAAGAGCTTCAAGAACTCAAGAGGAGACTCATTTCAAAGACATGTTACGACCATGCCATCGGAAAAGCGAACGTGGTAGGCGGCGTGTTGAGTAGAAGATCATATACAATTCTGAGTGCGATATTGTCAAAGACTCATTTGAATAATTTACAAATAATAGAGATGGAGATGAAAACTCTAGTTACCCACGTGATGATATACGAGTATAATCGACTTTAATCGATAAAGTTAAAGTTTATTCAAGCTACACACACCGGAGTGATGAATTTGAAGAAGGAGGTGCAAGAAGTTGTTATTTCAAAAGCGAGAGAATCGGTGAGGTGAGGAAAGCTCAAACCTTCGATTTATTAATCCATTTAAAATTCTCGATTGAATAGGAACTGTGGCCTATAGACTCGTTTTACCGCCAAGTATGGCGTGTTCATAACGTTTTTCACGTGTCGATGTTACGTAAATATGTGGACGACCCAAACCACGTCGTTGAGTTAGAAGCCGGACGAGATAGTAGAAGACTTAACGTATGAAGAGGTACTGTCAAGATCTTGGATAGGAAAGAACATGTCCCTACGACTGAAGGTCATACCACAAGTTAAAGTTTTGTGGAGAAACCATGCTATTGAGGAAATGACACGGGAGTTGGAAACGAAAATGAAAGTGAGGTATTCTCATCTTTTGAAACACAGAAGTGCGTCACGTCAATTTCGAGGACGAAATTTCATAAGGAGGGAGGTTGTAAGACCCCAAATTATTAATAAATGAAATTTATTTTCCTCTATTTATTATTTTGAAATAGTAAAGGGTCGATTTGATTAATGTGGATAGTTATGGGTAAAAATCACGCAAATATTTGAATAAGCAGTGGTTATAAAATATTCATTGTTGTGGGGAATATTCGTTTGGTCGTGGAATATTCTTGATGTCGGGAATATTAAATACGACGGCCTTGATCTCTTATGGGCCCCATAACGGAAAGCGATTGGATGAAGAAAGCGACAAATATAAGTTGTTTATAAATAATGGCGTAGTTATTACAATTATCTTGTTCGAATACCCGGTGGTTTAAAACACACTTATCTACGGCGTTGTTGAGCAAGAAGCGCTGCAGTATTGCACCAATTATTGATTCTTACGTGAAGAAGGCACTACTCAATAATTGTTACGATAATTCATATTCGGTATTTTATTTTATTGATTCAATAATTGTTGCATTGATATTTTATATTATTGTTGTTTGATAAATTTCATCACACAAGTATTTTCCATTATCGAAAGCAATAATTCATATTATCTCGAATAATATTATTAGATAACATTATTGGCAATGTCTAGAAAGTTTTGTCTAAGGAGAGGTTTGGTCACCTAATTTGGCAAGAAGTGAAGAAATTCTTATTGGAAAGCCCCTCTTTCCAGGAACCGCGCACGGTTGTCGATATTGTGATTACAGTAATATTATTTGTGAATAATTAATTATTAATTCATATGATGAGGAAAATATTGATTTTATGTGGATATAGATGGAGAAAAATTTTAAAATGACAATTGTTGAAAATTAATATTTTATCTTTTACGATAAAATAATTCATTTAAATATATTATTTTAATAATATATTAACGGTGATATTTTTATAACGAATGTGGGATATATGAGTATCTGAGGAGGAAGAGTATTTTGTTACAATAAATGTTTAAAACATGTTAAACATGTCGGTGGACCCCATTTCTTGACTAAAATTTGATTATAGCACCGTAAAATTGTCCGTATGTGGATTTAGGTCAATTTACATTTGGAATTTGGAAAAACTTTCTTACGAAAAGTTGTAGAGAATTGGATTTCCTATAAAAACTCACGAGATTGAATTTTTCGATAAAAGAGCTATTTATTATGAATTATTGAAGTTAGAAGCTCAAAATAATTGATTTTGGAAGTTTTAATTATTTATATCAACAAAACGTTTTATTGTTTTGGTTGGCCCCCATGTGTTGTAAACATGCTGATTTCAGGAGTCTTGGTTGGCGTGGGATATATATATAATATATTATTATTATATTAAATTTTTCGCTTTGGTGTTCTAAGCGATTTCTATAAATAGGGTCTTAGGTTAGAATTGAAAATCACATTTAGAAGCTGAAGTTTTCTCTCTCTATATTATCGAAGCGTATTCTTGTGAGTATTTTGAGTATACTTTGAGTATTGCTATATACGGTCAAGTTCAAGTCATAGCTTTATGTGACGACCCCAAAATAGGTCCATTCCATCCAACCCATTACGAGTCGCCAAATACGTGGTACGAAACAACTACAACTTTATTATCACAACAATAAAGCGTGAGTTTAAATACAAATATTATCTTCTAGACAATATTTATACTCAAATAAATCCTCATCACATTTATTGATACATTATTTTATAATAATGGTGAGGACTACTAAACAACTCTCTCTAGAACCTTCATTCCATACCCCGACTAAGTACTCATTTACATTCTCGCCTCCCGAGAAGAAAAATGGAACAACAAGGAAAAGGGTGAGCTCAACTAGCCCAAGTAAAGAATGTTATGACTAAGATAATATACAACAAATTATCGTTAGTCTCAACGAGGAAAATTCGATAGAATACAATAAGACAACAAGTTTCGGATCAATATTCGCGGATGAAATAATAATTCATAGAAGAGTTACGTAGAGAATGAAATCTACTATAATCTATGAATTCAACAAATCCATCATCAATATTTTATCCCTGTAACATCAATCAATATTCTTCTCAAATCAAATATTCATCTTTGCACTAAAGGCCAAAGATATTCATCAATCGGTCATGTTCATCTCAACACCTGTTCATCTTTGCACTCTGGGCCAAAGATATTCATCGATCGGTCATATTCATTTAACACACGCTCATCTTTGCACTACTGAGCCAAAGATATTCTTGAGAAATCATTCATCTTTCTTTACTTCTGAGGCCAAAGATATTCAATAATATCATCATTTAAGAAGGAGGATGATGAAAAATATTTTTAAAGAACGAATCCAGTGAAACAAAATGACAAGGATTAAGGATTAAGGATTCGTACTTTGTTTTATCCATGTCCAACAATACCTCAAAAATAATCATAGTGGTGTAAAATTCAAGAATGATCAAAACATGGATACAATCAAAACTAGTATCCGAATAGATATTTTATTTAAAAGAAAAAATTTTCATTTTTAAATTGAATAGTCGTGATTCGTGAATAGTCCAGATATCGTGAATAGTAACTCAGACACCCAAAGATAGAAATTCCACAAAAAAAACATCTTCACGCTTCATGAATAGTACTCGTGAATAAGTAACTTCGTGAATAGTAACTCATGAATAGTAACTCGTGAATAGTAACTCATGAATAGTAACCCCGACATGAAAAAGTTCCAAATTTGATAAAAAGTACCAACCAATATTTCAGCATAATGATATTGAAGAATTAATATCATTTGAGAAGAAAATAACATCCCTTACCTCAAAGAATCGAAGATTGCCGGAAGGAAAGGTCAAGTGATCTTTGAATGAAACTTGTAATTTGAATAAAGAACTCTCAAAGTATCTAAATACTCACAAAATACGCTCAATAATATAGAGAGAAGAGAGAAAACTTTGTTTCGGTGTGATTTTCAATTCTAACTTAGCCCTCTATTTATAAGAAAATGTTGCTTTACCAAAGACTTGACTTTTGACACACGATGGCTTTACCTGCTACTATTGCCACCCACCACATTTGAAATAAAATTCAGCACATTTTTCACCAACCACAAGTGGGGCCCACTCAATTCTAGAATTTTCCACCAAAATCAATTATAAACCTAATTTTCGAATCGACACCTCTTAAAATTCACAACAAATCATTCGTGCATTTTAACGGTTCAAAATTTGTGGACATATACTCAACTTATGTATGTATAACATACCCAAAAATTACCACAATCCAGCGGTCGGATTAAAAATTATAACCCCATGAATATATCTCAAAACCCACGATTTGATTTTTAACACCTCCAATCAGATAAAAATCCGATAAAACACCTCAACAATAATTTCTTCATTAATAACCACATAAATAAATCCATCATTTATATTCATATAAAATAAATATTTCCTTATCATATGAATCAATAATTAATTATTCACAAATAATATTCTGTAATCACATTTATGACAACCCAGTTGTTCCGAGGAAAGAGGGCTTCCAATAAGGATCTCTCTCATCTTGGCGGCGCAATTAGGTGACCAAACCTCTCCTTAGATGAACTTTCTAGACATTGCCAATAATGTTATCTAATAATATTATTCAAATAATATGAATTATTGATCGATAATGGGAAATATCTTTGTGCGATGACAATTATTGAAACAATAATAATATAAAATATCAACGCATGACAATTATTGAATCAATAAAATAAAATATTGAGCAAGAATTCACTCGTGAAAATTATTGAGTAATGCCTTCTTACGTAAGGATCAATAATTCAACAATCATGCGTAATACCTGTAGTGTCTTCTCTCATGCAACCACGCCGTATTCGTATTTTAACCAACGGGTATTCCAACGGTCTTACTTGAATAACCACTACAGCGTTATTTATAACCACCCAAACTTTGTCGCTTTCCTCATCCAATCGCTTTCAGTTATGGGGCCCACACATGGTTGCGCCTGTCGTCATCGAATATTCCCGACAAGACTGAATATTCCACGACCAAACGAATATTCCCGACAAAATGAACATTTTATAACCACTTGCTTATTTTGAAATATTTGCGTATTTAACCCTTAACTATCCACATTAATCGATCAACCCTTACTATTTCAAAATTAAAAATAAAGGAAATTCCTTTTTATTTAAAAAAATTCGGTCTTACAACCTCCCCAAAATCCTTATGAAATTTCGTCCTCGAAATTGGCGTACATACCTGTGTTTGAAAAGGTAATGATACCTCGCTTTCATTTTCGTTTCCAACTCCTGTGTCATTTCCTCAATAAGCATGGTTTCTCCACAAAACTTTAACTTATGGTATAACCCCGATACATAGGTCGTGTTCTTTCCTCTACAAAATCTTGACAGTTTCCTCCTCGACGTTAAGTCTTGGCTATCTCGTCCGGTTCTAACTTCAATGACGTGTTTTCGGGTCGTCCACATATTTATGTAACATCGATACGTGAAAAGCGTTATGAACACGCGTCATACTTGGTGGTAAACGAGTCTACATAGGCCACGGTTCCTATTCAATCGAGAATTTCAAATGGATTAATAAATCGAAGGTTTGAGCTTTCCTCACCTCACCGATTCTCGCTTTTAAAATAACAACTTCTTGCACCTCCTTCTTCAAATTCATCGGCTCCGGTGTAGCTTCGAATGAGCGACTTTAACTTTATCGATTAAAGTCGATTATACTCAGATATCATCACGCATCAGTATATCATCACGTGGGTACCTAGAGTTTTCATCTCCATCTCTATTATTTGTATATTATACGAAATGAGTCTTTGACAATATTGTACTCGTGATTTGTATACGATCTTCTACTCAACACGTCGCCTATCACGTTCGCTTTTCCGAGGATGGTATGGTCGAACATATCTTTGAAACGAGTCTCTCTCGAGTTCTTCAAGCTCTTCCCACATTCCTTGCTCCATTTGAATTTTGTATCTCTATGAGTCACTACGTTAATGGAATAGCGATTAGAGAATATCCTCCGATAATAACCAACTAAGCCTGAAAGCTACGTATTTCGATTCATCGACTTAGGTTGCTCTCAATCGTGACTCATATCCCAACCTTGGATAAGACGTTACAATGACACCTATCGTCGATTTACTATCGCATCTAATATGACGTCCCCCTATAGAGTTCGGCTTAGGTGAATTCCACAAAGGAAGTCACAAGATAAAGGCTCGGTACCAAATTTATAATTGAATTTTAACTCACGAAGTTCAATAGAGCCATTCGATATGAGATTTTAGAAATGAGTTTTGTCTGGGGTTCAAATTCGATACAAAATTTAATATATCGTGCTTTGGGAGTAAGCCAAGAAATTCTTGAAATACGTCAGAAAAATCAATAACAACGGGAATATTATTCAAATCGACGTGTCTTTATTCAAATCCATAACATGGACTAAGAAAACTTGACATCCGTAATAAACGAATCGACTTCATGGCTTCTTTATGAAAATGTTTGATTACAATGGTTTGATTGCTTGAATTGAATAACAAAGTTGCTTAGGAATATGAAAACTAACAACCTTATAAAAGCAATCAATTTGGCACGATGAGTAGTTAACCTTAAAATCACATCAAAAGCAAATATCTCTATAGAAATAAGGTTAATGGGTAAATGTGATAGTGCCAACTTGAATCAAGCAAGATTTTTTTTTTTTAAACAACGGATGTAATGAAAGTTTCTCCTAATTGAGTCTCCATAAATAAGTCAAAGTCTAATTTCTCCGTAGTCAAGTTCAAACGTTGAGCGCAAGAAGAGAGATAAAAGAATGGGTAGTAACCCAGTATCTAATAAGGTATAAACTTCGCAAGAATTTATAATTAACTAACCCGTGCTAACTTCGTTCGGGTTCCTCGCATTTTACCGGTCACGACAAACGCTTCTTCCAGAATCGTTGACTTTGACTTTTCTTGGACATCCTTTTGAGTCACCATTCCTACTGGATCGGGTTTCGATATCGTCATAATCTCGGCGATATGTCCTTCTTTTCCACAATTATAGCATACCTTAAACTGTTGTGGGCGGTTTAATGATATGTCCCTCTTTCCAGATTTGTAACATGTCGACCGATGGTCTTTCTCCTCCCTTGGAACCGATTTGCCCTTTTGGCCGACGTCTTCACATGGTCGTTGTTGAATCTCCACTTTTAAAATTTCCTCCCAACTCGCTTCTTCTATTTTCATGGCCACGATTACCACCAGGAGTGGTTACCGCCTTTGTCCGTATTCTTCTTTCTCCGTGGTTATCGTTATTCGATGGATCGCTATCTTCAGTATGATCCTGGTTATGGTCCTCGGTTGAACGTACTTTCGTTATCTCGCTTCTAACAATCGAGCCCCTGCTGACAACATCTCGAAATAGAGAAAATTTATGAGAAATGAGATATCGACGTATGTCGGGTTTCAAACCTCTCGAAACATCCGCGTCATCGTTCCTCATTCTCCACCAAATGAGGTCTGAACACGGATAACTCGCGAACTTCGCCTCGTCTTTGGGACACCTTCATGTTATTTCGCTCCGATCTAATAAACTCCACTTCCTTCATATGACGAATACTTTCGTGGAAGTACTTGTCATTGAACTGCTTCAAAAACGTCTCCCATGACATGCTTCGAAAATTTGGATGGGTACGCTTCATGATTCCCACCAATGTCTGCCTCGCCACGGAACATAAAGGTGGCGAATGGAACCTTCTGTTCTCCGTGCATCCCAAGACATCGAATATCTTGGTAATTTGCTTGACCCATGTTTACGCCACGATCGGATCGGGCTTTCCCTTAAATTCGTGGTCCCAACTCTTTGAACTTCTTGTTTGTGACCACCGTGAATTGCTATCATCTCCTCCTCGTATTTTGAACACGAGTCTCCTCGTTCGATTTTGCATGAATCGCAAAAAGCTTCTAAACATCCCTCGTTCATCATCTCGCTCGGTGGTGTTATTCACGGGAGGTATATTGCCACCACTGTTACGTTCTCCTCGTTGGTAAGTCTGAGGCATCTCCACAGCCTCATTTACACCACTATTAATATTCTCATCGACATTCTCAATTCTTCATCTATAAAACAAGGGTTAATTAGGAAATCAATCATATAATATCCCTATATCTTGACCAACTAACAAATAAGCTTAGGTAGGACACACTAGCGAAAGGATTTACTCGTCTCTCCCTCCTAGTTCTATTCCCCGATCTCCGCCTTGGAGATCATATCCTAAGCTCGATACCAAGCTGTGGCGACCCCAAAATAGGTCCATTCCATCCAACCCATTACGAGTCGCCAAATACATGGTGCGAAACAACTACAACTTTATTATCACAACAATAAAGCGTGAGTTTAAATACAAATATTATCTTATAGACAATATTTATACTCAAATAAATCCTCATCACATTTATTGATACATTATTTTATAATAATGGTGAGGACTACTAAACAACTCTCTCTAGAACCTTCATTCCATACCCGACTAGTACTCGCATTTACATTCTCGCCTCACGAGAAAAAAAATGGAACAACAAGGAAAAGGGTGAGCTCAACTAGCCCAATAAAAGAATGTTATGACTAAGATAATATACAACAAATTATCGTTAGT
Organism: Panax quinquefolius; assembly: GCA_020205615.1. NCBI lineage: Eukaryota > Viridiplantae > Streptophyta > Magnoliopsida > Apiales > Araliaceae > Panax > Panax quinquefolius. Next base: position 27,217,264 of record CM035169.1, on the reverse strand, counting down.
CTCCAACGAGGAAAAATCGATAGAATATGATAATAGACAAAAGTTTCGGATCAATATTCATAATGAAATAATAATTCATAGAAGAGTTACGTAGAGAATGAAATCTACTATAATCTATGAATTCAACAAATCCATCATCAATATTTTATCACAGTAACATCAATCAATATTCTTCTCAAATCAAATATTCATCTTTGCACTAAAGGCCAAAGATATTCATCAATCGGTCATGTTCATCTCAACACTGTTCATCTTTGCACTCTGGGCCAAAGATATTCATCATCGGTCATGTTCATTTAACACCGCTCATCTGCACTCTGTGCCAAAGATATTCTTGAGAAATCATTCATCTTTTACACTACTGTGCCAAAGATATTCAATAATATCATCATTTAAGATCGAGGATGATGAAAATATTTTTAAAGAACGAATCCAGTGAAACAAAATGACAAGGATTAAGGATTAAGGATTCGTACTTTGTTTTATCCATGTCCAACAATACCTCAAAAATAATCATAGTGGTGTAAAATTCAAGAATGATCAAAACATGGATACAATCAAAACTAGTATCCGAATAGATATTTTAGATTTAAAAGAAAAATTTTCATTTTTAAATTGAATAGTCAACAGATTCGTGAATAGTGTCAGATATCGTGAATAGTCTTAATATCGTGAATAGTAACTCAAGACACCCAAAGATAGAAATTCCACAAAAAACATCTTCACGCTTCCATTAATAGTACTTCGTGAATAGTAACTCGTGAATAGTAACTCATGAATATAGTAACTTCGTGAATAGTAACTCATGAATAGTAACCCCGAGCATGAAAAAGTTCCAAATTTGATAAAAGTACCAACCAATATTTCAAAGATAATGATATTGAAGAATTAATATCATTTGAGAAGAAAATAACATCCCCTTACCTCAAAGAATCAAGATTTGCCGGAAGGAAAGGTGGGAGTGATCTTTGAATGAAACTTATCTTGAGCAATGAACTCTCAAAGTATCTAAATACTCACAAAATACGCTCAATAATATAGAGAGAGAAAGAGAGAAAACTTTGTTTACGGTGTGATTTTCAATTCTAACTTAGCCCTCTATTTATAGAAAAATGTTAGCCGTACCAAGCGGACTTGACTGCTACACCGATGGCTTTACTCGCTACTATTGCCACCCACCACATTTGAAATAAAATTCAGCACATTTTTTCACCAACCACAAGTGGGGCCCACTCAATTCTAGAATTTTCCACCAAAATCAATTATAAACCTAATTTTGAATCCGACACCTCTTAAAATTCACAACAAATCATTCGTGCATTTTAACGGTTCAAAATTTGTGGACATATACTCAACTTATGTATGTATAACATACCCAAAATTACCACAATCCAAGCGGTCGGATTAAAATTATAACCCCATAATATATCTCAAAAACCCCGATTTGATTTTTAACACCTCCAATCCGATAAAATCTTGATAAAACACCTCAACAATAATTTCTTCATTAATAACCACATAAATAAATCCATCATTTATATTCATATAAAATAAATATTTCCTTATCATATGAATCAATAATTAATTATTCACAAATAATATTCTGTAATCACATTTATGACAACCAGCCGCATTTCAGGAAGAGGGGCTTTCCAATAAGGATCTCTCTCTTCAAGGCGCGTAATTAGGTGACCAAACCTCTCCTTAGATGCAGAACTTTCTAGACATTGCCAATAATGTTATCTAATAATATTATTCAAATAATATGAATTATTGATCCGATAATGGGAAAATCGTGCAATGATGACAATTATTGAAACAATAATAATATAAAATATCAACGCAAACAATTATTGAATTAATAAAATAAAATATTGAAGCAAGAACTCATCGTGAAAATTATTGAGTAATGCCTTCTACGTAAGGATCAATAATTCAACAATACATGCGGTAATCTGGTGCCATCTTGTGGCAACCACGCAGACATTCTTGTATTTTAACCACGGGTATTCCAGCGGTCTTAACAGTATAATAACTACGCCAGTTATTTATAACCACCCAAACTTTGTCGTTTTCCTCATCCAATCGCTTTCCGTTATGGGGCCCAAACATGGTTGCTCGCCGTCATACGAATATTCCCCGACAAGATGCGAATATTCCACGACCAAACGAATATTCCCAAACAAAATGAACATTTTATAACCACTTGCTTATTTTGAAATATTCATGCGTATTTAACCCTTAACTATCCACATTAATCGGATCAACCCTTACTATTTCAAAAAAAAAATAAAGGAAATTCCTTTTATTTAAAAAAATTCGGGGTCTTATGACCTTATATCCCAAGCTTCAACTAAATCTTGTCGCTTTTTCGAGGTAAGGGATGTTATTTTCTTCTCAAATGATATTATTTCTTCAATATCATTATCTTTGAAATATTAGTTGGAACTTTTTATCAAATTTGGAACTTTTTCATGTATGGGTTACTTATTCATGAGTTACTATTATTCACGAGTTACTATTCACGAAAGTACTATTCATGAAGCGTGAAGATGTTTTTATGGAATTTCTATCTTTTGGTGTCGAGTTACTATTCACGATACTGGCCTTTATTCACGATATCTGACTATTCATTTTCACGAAAGACTATTTAGAAAAATGAAAATTTTTCTTTTCGTCTAAAATATCTATTCGGATACTAGCTTTGATTGTATCCATGTTTTGATCATTCTTGAATTTTTACCCCTATGATTATTTTTGAGGTATTTTTGGACGTGGATAAAACAAAGTACTAATCCTTAATCCTTAATCCTTGTTATTTTGTTTCTTTGGATTCGTTTCTTTAAAAATATTTTTCATCATCTTGATCTTAAATGATGATATTATGGAATATCTTTGGCTTTTGTAGTGCAAAGATGAATGATTTGAAGAATATCTTTGGCCGTAGTGCAAAGATGAGCAGTGTTTAGATGAACATGATCAATCGATGAATATCTTTGGCTGTAGTGCAAAGATGAATATTTGATTCGGATGTATGTTGATTGATGTTACTGGGGATAAAAGATGACGACGAACTTTTAAATTCATACATAGAAGATAGTAGTTGCATTTCTACTTAACTCTTCTAATGAATTATTATTTTCATTGCGAATATTGGTTTAAAAACTTGTTGTCTATTGTATTCTATTAGTTTTTTTTCCTGTTGAAGACTAACGATAATTTGTTGTATATTATCTTAGTCATAATATTCTTTCTTGGGCTAGTTGAGCTCACCCTTTTCCTTTTTGTTCCATTTTTCTTCTCGGGAGGCGAGAATGTAATGCGAGTCTTAGCAATGGGTATGGAATGAAGGTTCTAGAGAGTTGTTTAGTAGTCCTCACCATTTTTGTAAAATAATGTATCAATAATTATGATGGGGATTTATTTACGTGTGGATATTGTCAGATGGCAATATCGTATTTAACTCATGATTTATATGTTGTAATAATAAAGTTGTAGTTATTTACATACCATGTATTTGGCGACTCGAGAATGGGTTGGATGGAATGGACCTATTTTGGGGCGTCACAATCATGAATTATTGATGAATACACAAATATCCTTGGCCCGTAGTGCATGGAATTTGTGGTCGTGACCCTAATGAATATCCTTGGCGTAGTGAAAGGGGATGATGTGGATTATTTATTTATTTGAGTCTCGATTGATAAAAGTGATAAAAACCTTTTAAATCATAAAAGATAGTAGATTTTATTTTCTACTTGACTCTTTTAATGGATTCATTGGTTCATTCGTGTAGTTAAACTTGATGTTCATTATATTTTATCGGTTTAACATGGTTCAGGCTAATGATAATTTATTCGCATTATCTTTAGTCATAATATTTCTTCTTGAAAGCTAGTTGAGCTTACCCTTTCTTTTTCACATTTCTCTTCGGAAATGAGAATATAAATTTGGGACGAGTCGGGAAGCGGAGTAATGGTCAGAGGATAAGATTAGTAGTCTCTCACTATTTCGTGAAATAGTGTGATAATAATTATAATGAGGACTCCTTTTGAGTTTGTATGATCTACAAGTAGACAATATTTGTATTCAAACTCACAGTTTTGTGTCGTATTGTATACCATGCAGTTATATTAGTAAGTTGTATTTAATTTCGCACTACGTATCGACTACCCAAGATGGGTGATGTATACCTAATTTTAGGCGTCACGAGAAAACTTGGTTTTTCTCGTGTGATTTTCAATTCTAACCCAAGCACCTATTTATAGGAAAATGCTTAGAACACCAAAGCGAAAATTTAATATAATAATATATTTATAAAAATTTGTCACCCAACCTTTGAGAATCTGAAATCAGCAACCTAACACATGTAAAATGAGGCTCATACATCTAAAAACGTTTTGTTAATTAAAACAATTAAAACTTCCAAAATCAATTATTTTGTTTTTGAACTTCAATAATTTATAATAAATAGCCCTTTTATTAGAAAATTCGAATCTCGCGACTTTTTATAGGAAATTCAATTCTCTAAAACTTTGCAAAAGAAAGTTTTTCCAAATTTCAAACAGAAATTGACCGAAATCCACAAACGGACGATTTTACAGGTTATAATCAAATTTCGGTCAATAATTGTGTCCACCAACACACAAAATATGTGTTAAACATTTAATGCCACAAAAATACTCTTCCTCCTCGTATACTCATATATCCCACATTCATTATAAAAATATCACCGTTAATATATTATTAAAATAATATATTTAAATGAATTATTTTATCGAAAAAGATAAAATATTAATTTTTAACAATTGTCACATTAAAAATTTTCTCAATCTATATCCACATAAAATCAATATTTTCCTCATCATATAAATCAATAATTAATTATTCACAAATAATATTACAGAATCACAAGACTTGCAGTCAGTGCTCCTCAGGAGAGAGGGCTTTCCAATAAGGATCTCTCCTTCTTCGCGCAAGTTGATTAGGTGACCAAACTCTCTCCTTATGCAGAACTTTCTAGACATTGCCAATAATGTTATCCAATAATATTATTTAGGATAATATGAATTATTGCTTCAGATAATGGAAAATAACGCGTGTAATGACAATTTATTGAAACAACGGTAATATAAAATATCAACGCAAAGAATTATTGAATCAATAAAATAAAATCTTGAATAGTAATTATCGTAACAATTATTGAGTAGTGCCTTCTTACGTAAGAATCAATAATTGGTGTGCAATACCGTCTTCTTCTTGTCTTGCAACAACGCCAGACATCTTGTGTTTTAACCACCGTATTCCAACAAAGATTAATTCAGAATAACTACGTAGTTATTTATAAACAACTTATATTTGTCGTTTTTTCTTTCATCCAATCGCTTCAGTTATGGGGGCCACAAAAGATTGTAGGCTGGTTGCATTTAATATTCCCCGATGCGAATAATATTCCACGACCAAACTAATATTAAAACGATAATGAATATTTTATAACCACTTGCTTATTCAAATATTTGCGCATTTTACCCATAACTAACCACATTAATCAAATCAACCCTTACTATTTCAAAATAATAAATAGAGAAAAATAAATTTCATTTATTAATAATTTGAGGTCTTACAAATACTCTTTTATTTTAAAATTAGAGATACAATTTAATATTTGAGGTCAAATATGGACATATAAAACTTCAAAATTAATATAACATAAAAATTTAAAATAAAATAAATTTTATAATTAATAGTTTTTGTTACATACTATACAATTATAATAATTATATCAATTAAAATTAAATAAATTCATATTAATTTAAAGTTTAATATGTTATCATTTGACCTTAAAATTTAAATTATTTCTCTAATTTTTTTTGGAACAAAAGAATATTATTTTTATTTAAATAAAATGTCTGACAGAATTGTCAAATTAATATTTTATTTTGAATCGAAAATTATTTCTTTCTTGAAGTAAGTGTGTGACAGTGTGATAAAAGTATATATGTAGATCTTCATAAATAAAAGAAAAAAAAGAAAAAAAAAAAGAAAGAAAAAGAAGTGTATATATTGAGAGAATAGATTTTTTTTTTTAAAGTTAATCGTTGCAAATCTGTCTCTCCCCATCATGGCCGAGACCATGTCTTACCCACCGATAGAACCCACCACCTTCGACCTGATCGTCGTCGGCACCGGTCTCCCTGAATCCGTCATCGCCGCAGCGGCATCCACCGCCGGGAAGACCGTCTTACACCTCGACCCAAACCCCTTCTACGGCGGCCACTTCTCCTCTCTGCCCCTCCACGACCTTCTCTCTTTCCTCAAATCCAACTCCCAAAACCTCGACCCTAATCCCCACTTTCCGTCATCTGACGGCTCAGATGATTCCTCCTCCTCCTTCTTCATTATCAATCTCACCACTCGCAGTCCCTTATACTCCATCGTCGATCTCCCTTCTCTCTCCTCCGAACCTCTCGTAGAACAACACTCGAGAAAGTTCAATTTGGACTTGGCTGGTCCTAGGGTTTTGTTCTGCGCTGACTCCGCCGTTGACTTAATGCTGAAATCAAACGCCAATCAGTACATGGAGTTCAAAAACATCGACGGTAGCTTGATTTGCGATGAAAATGGAAATTTGAGGAATGTGCCTGATTCGAGGAGCGCGATATTTAAGGATAAAACCCTTTCTTGGAGTGAGAAGAATCAGTTGATGAGTTTTTTTAAGCTGGTGCAGGGGCATTTAGAAGCTGTTAATTTTCCTGAGGGTAATGAAAAAATTTCGGATGAGGATTTGGAGAGTCCATTTGCTGAGTTCTTGAACAAAAGGCGATTACCGCCTAAGATAAAATCGTACAACTTCAATTGCCTTTATCTCTCTATTGCTGCAAAAAATTATAGCTTTTGTTTTTCAATTTTTTAGTTATCTTACTATGAATAGCTTGCGAATATTTTTTATGTTTTCTTTAATGTTCGTTACAGTTTTACTTAATTAGGATATGTCCTTTTCCTGAATCCTTCTAATTCTAACGTATAGTATTTTGAACTCAACTCTAGCTTTTTTGTGCAAAGTTCTTAACTTTTGGAAATTACGGTTTGTATTATTAGACTTTCAAATGGTAGAGCTAAACAAGTTAGCTAGCTTCTTGGGGTTGCTCTTATTAAATTATGCCATTTCTTTTGAAACTGGAAGGATTATTTTAAATAATGGTATTTTGATGAGATTCGTTGGGAATTTAGAATAAATCTCCTCCCCTTTGTTTAATTGTATTTTGAAAAACTAAAAGTTAAGTCTTTGTGTAATTCTCAGGTAGAGAATGTTAGTGACCTCAATTATTGCCATTAAGTAACATATATCATTTTCCCTTACTTAGAATTAGGGAACATGGTGGTTTAAAGCCGTATTTGAGTATTTTGTCTATATAAAAACTTATTTCAGGATGCGCCAAGATTGAAATTTTGTTCTGTAGGGAATGTAAGATCCACGTAGTCAATAGGTTTCCATCTTTTAGTTGGTGGCTATCTATTAGAGGCATAACTTTCATCTGAGGCTTTGTCATGAAGTCTATAAGAGTTTGTGCACACATCTGCACTGAAGTTTCTGTTTGAGCTTGTTACTGTTCTTTCTTTCCTCTAAATTGTATATACTTTTGAATAGCATAGAATACTGCCAAGTATCTTGATATCTTTATTTTTTATAAGGATTCTCTTATAATAAAGCCCGTATTTATTCACTAGGGCTTCATACTGTCAAATGCTTGTTGGTTTCTAATTTTCACGAATCAGATCAAAAATTAAATTGTAATCATTTTCCATGTAGGATAATTCTTTATGCAATAGCCATGGCAGATTATGATCAAGACAATGCAGAAGTCTGTAAAGATCTTAAGACAAAAGATGGGATCAATCGTTTATCACTTTACCACTCGTCAATCGGCAGGTTATTTTCGTGCTCTTCTTGTTTCATAGTTCAATAGTTATCCAGGAGTGACACTTCTTCACCTGTGCTGATTTATTTTGAAACTGGTCATTTAAAGTATTTGAAAAGTAAAAGGTGATCTCAAAAAGCAAACAGAGAAGGAGAGAAAAAGTGAGTGATTGAATGCTGTCAAAGTGGTTGATGATAATATTAAATTGAAAAAGTGGTTGATGTTAATATTAAATCTAAAAAATGTACCGAGGGTGAATACCATTTGTGTTATCGTAGAAATGTCAAAATGCTCCTTTGCTTTGTGGCGGCGTGATAATGCAAAAACAATTCTAAGTATAATTATACTATCTCTCTACTAAATCTTATTTGGTAGTTTTCTTGTGAGATAAGCTGTTATTATGTTTAAATGTTTTATGTCTGATGATCTTTATACAGTAAAACCTCTATTTAGTAATACTCTATATAGGAATAACCTCCATATAGTAATAGAAAATTTTGGTCCAAACTTGGGCCAATTATAAATAGGAATAAACTCCATATTGTAATAAATTATAATTTTTAAGTCCTTCTTAAGAAACTTGCGTCCATATAGTAATAATTATCTACATATTGCAAAAAATATATGCTATGTTTAAAGGTTTATAGAATTTATATTGAGAGAAAATATTAAAGAAAATACAAGATTTTAAACTTTTGAGGTGACTTTGCATATTTTAACACTAGATAGATATATTTACAATTTTTTGAAATTATGTCCATCTCTTTTATCAATGTTTATACCTTCAATTTGACATACTCTATTAATTGGTTATTAATGTTGTGCATGCTTTATCTATACCACTTGCACTAAAGAAAACTAAGTCAAATAATAATTTTTATAACTACACCTCTATTTAGTTATAACCTCCCTATAGGAATTTGGTCCAACACTATGACTAAATAGAGGTTTTACTGTATTTCTTTAAGTCTCCATAATCCTATCCTATATGGTTGTCAACCTTCAGGTTTCCCAATGCACTTGGGGCTTTGATTTACCCCATTTATGGCCAAGGAGAACTGCCACAAGCCTTCTGCCGTCGTGCTGCAGTCAAAGGTTGTCTTTATGTAAGTTCCCCTGCGCATTATGCTCTCTCTCTTGGGTGGGTCAGGGGAGTCTTTTGTGGAGTTCTACTGCATTTCTGTTGTTAGCTCTGTTGCCACGTGATATTCCGACAAACTTTTTGGTTTTACGATCATTTCTCATCAAATGTTGTAGACCCCTCCCCATATTCTTTCACTTTTATTGGAATATGAGTTTGATGTGAAAGTATTGCTGTAACTTTGCCACCGTTTAATACTGATCTATGTTTTGACCTTCTTTCGTACAGGTTCTGCGAATGCCAGTAATTGCTCTCCTTGTAGACAAGGTTAATATATATATATATATATATATATATATATATATATATATGTGTGTGTGTGTGTGTGTGTGTGTGTGTGTGTGTGTGTGTGTGTATCTGATACTTATTTATTTTCTGCAACTTGCATCGACAGAAATTATCGCTGCCTGTGAGGTATACAGGATCCCTAATTATCATCTTGAAAATTTTGCAGGATACTGAGAGTTACAAAGGTGTTACGTTGGCTTCTGGACAGGAATTGTTCAGCCAAAAACTGGTCCTAGATCCATCATTCACAATTCCATCTCCAATTGCAAATTCTTCCCCAGATTATCTTGACAATAGTTCTCCTGTTTTTGGCCTGAGAGATGTTAAAGGAAAGGTGGCTAGAGGAATATGCATTACAAAGACTCCTCTAAAGCCAGATTTATCCAGTTGTTTGGTGTTTTTTCCTCCTAGATGTGAGACCATTGCCCTATATATCCCTTTATCTTATTTGAAACTTAAGATAACTTCTCTATTGACTCTGTTTCTTTCTAGCTCTATACCCTGGGCAGGTGGCATCTCTCCGAGTTCTCCAGCTAGCTAGCAGTTTAGCTGTTTGTCCTTCTGGCATGTACGTTACTTTTTCCCCTTTCTCTCTCTCTCTCAGTCTCCTCCGTACTAAAGATACGTGAACTGGAGGTCTTAATGTGCTAAATGAATAGGAGAGAATGCACATTTCTCATTTAGATTATTACTTTTACTAGTTAAGTTAAATTGTTTTGTTCAGGTTTGTGTTCTATATTTCAGCTTTGTGTGAGGATGCCATTGAAGGGAAAAAGTTACTCAAGGCAGCTGTAAACTCTCTTTTTTCGGTTCCTATTTCTGGAAGCCCTGAAAGTATTTCCACGGAGCAAAGTGAGAATTCAGAAGAAGTCAAGCCCACTTTACTTTGGGGTGTCCTGTATATACAGGAGCTGACTATGGTTTGCCCTTCTCTCTCTCTGTTTTTTCTATGGTGGTAGACTGGTTGTTTTCCTTGTGTAGGCACTTAATTATGAATCTTTCTTTATAATAGTATGTCCTTTTCCGGGTGTAGTTTCAGTTTGAAGGATATCATGATTATCTTTCTCTTACTTTTTTCCCTTTTTAGTGGAGTGGGGGATGTATGTGTGTTTTATTTTTATTTTTTAAAATAATAATGCCTACTTTTTGGGTGGTTCCTTCCTTAAATAGTTCTCTTCCTTGATGGACGGGAAATTTTCCGAGAGCTCACATATATTGGGGAGATCTTTAACTTATACCTCATGCACTAATTGCATTTGACATTCTATTTTTTCTGGTTGTGGTTGCTATATATGTAGACCACCTGAAGATTGTGCAAGATCATTTGATGATCCTTTTAATATAATCCTGTGGTAGCAGAATTAACATGTCTTAGAGTCTTGTAGACTTATTTGAAGTCTGCAATATATATTTGAGACATTAGTTTAGCTTTCTTGATTTGATGCCGTTTTAATATCTCTGCCAAATAAATAATATCTATGACATTGTTGATTCAGGGTTCATTCGGATCTGTCAGTTCTACTCCTATGCCAGATATGAATCTGAACTACAATGATGCTTTAGATGCCACTGCAAAGGTACATCTCTTAGAAGTAATTATTTCCTTTCCTATAATTTTGACGGTTCCTTATTTGCTTATATTTCGATGTAGTCTCTTTCTCTTGCTTGTCGAGAGCTTAGAATTATTTCTATTCATATTATTTAGTGCTCACTGGTTTTGGTGCTTGTGGCACAGCTATTTCAGAAGATGTATCCTAATGAAGAATTCTTCCCAGAGACAACCTCGTCTGATAAGCCTGAGGATGATGGTGGGATTGATACAGAGTCCTTGTACTAGTTTTTAGACTGTTTACCACTTATTTGCCTTAGCAGGAGATGAAGCTACATGTATTTTTTCACCATCCACAATGTTTGGCTCAGGAACTGAAAGAAATATCATTGAGCCGCTTCCGCTCTGCTAGCCACCCTTGGGGCCAAATTACATATCAAAGAAAAAGGATGGGGTCGAGGGCAGCAGTTTGTGCATGCGATCTTAATGGCAAGCTTGGTTATAATTTGGAACATGTTTAACAATTCCGGATGTGTTTTGGGAATGAACTCTTTGTTTATGTTTTTTTACTTAAACCATACATCAAGCAGATGAGAGTTAAGAACCTAGCTTCAAGTTCTTGTCACAATAGTTCGAATGTGGGATTACTGTAACCTATCACTTGTACTTTTTCAGGAAAAGAAGAAAACAAAATTATCTAGCCAACCTCGTGTAACTTCTCTTTGTATTTTATTTGTATCTTTTGTGACATTATATAAACTACAAAGCCCTTATTCATTTTATTGGTGTTTGAATCCTTACATTTGGGGATATTGCACTTTTGCTTTTCTTTAACGTTGAATTAACGCGAGTGACTGAGGTTTAGTATTATGCCAAGGATCAAGTTGACGTTCCCCTTGGTTGCACTGAACCTTGTTGTGCTTTTCCTGGCTTTATTTTGATTTATTATTCCCACAGGGAAAGCCTAAAATGCAAAATTCAGTGGATTGTCGAATATATTGAAGAGCAGTTGATATATGGCTGGAAGCTTAGAATTTCATCCTAATATTTACTTGGGCCATGTTTGTTTGCAAGGATGGGATTATAATCTCAAAATTATTAATCTTAGGATTAAATAGTCATAGTTGTTTTTTATGAGATTAAAAATAATCTCATGTTATGTTTTTTTTTTCAAGATTAATTAAAGTGTTGGATTAAAAAATATCGTTTGGACTATTATACTCTTACCAATAATAATATATTTTAAACTTATTTATACATAAAAAAAAAATAATATTTACTGATTATATATACACCCCACCCTCACCCTCAAAAAAATTTATATTTTTATGTATACCTCCCATCCCCATCCCCATCCCCAAAAATAATATTTAGTGATTATGTATACACTGAATATAACTCCACCCACCCCCTTGATTATTATATATACACTCCCACCCCGCCCACCCTCCCCAAAAAAATAATATTCATCCTACAGTATTTACTTACTGGTTTATGTTCTACTTCTTTCTTCAAGTTGGTTTGGCCCAGCTTTTGGCTGCGCACCTAATAAAAAAAAAAGAAAAGACTTGTTTGGCCGCCAGAATTCCATCCTCAACACAATCAGCAGTGTACTACAAATATATCTTTTAATGCAATATACAACATTTTAATTCTGTATACAAAGAGATGTATGATCTTATAGTTGATTCATAGCACTCTGTTAGTTACTTATGTTAAAGAATCTACATTATTAACTCGGTACAGATTACTGTTAACTCATGCTACATCACAACTGCCTAACCGCCTGTCAAAACCTGAGTTTGGGTTCATCTGTTGCTAAGTACATTCATCTGCACTATAGAACCTTAACAGTTGGTAAAAATCTATTAATCTATGCGATTACAATCTAACTAGGATGAAAACTGAGCTTGAATGTGAGCAAGCTGTACCATCAGATGTATTTTTTAGTCACCATCTGAGCGAGATGCTGCAGAGCCTTCAATGGAAGTCATTGTGGAAAACATCCAGCTCATGCTAATTCCAACTGTCTTAAATCTCCGTGTGCAAAAGCAGGCATGTATTCTTTTGGGGGACCTGTTCATACTTAATCTCCTTCCAGTTTCTTGATCATTTCCAAACTTCTGCAGTTTTTTTTAACAAAGCAATGCACCTGAATCCTGGGATAATCATTTACTACTACCGCTAGGTCTTTCCTTCCTAAATTCACTTCACCGTAGCAATAACTTTTTACACTTGTATGCTCTCGAGCTGCTTCAACATCGGATTCAACTTTGGACTGCGTAACCATGCATGTAATAACATTTACTTGAAAATTTCCGTTGTGAAAAGTCCCAAGTCCTAACTTTGCAAGGACTTATCAGTTATCGCTTTCTAAATCTTTCACAAATTGGATACTGTTTCTGTGAGTTACCTCCTCTTGGTTTTCATTCTGTCACCTCTATTTAAGGTTATTGAACCAGTTATGCATACATACACCTTCTTGATTGATGAACACTGTCTAGTAGCCAATATGCATGCCTCATCATTTTAATAGATCCCCTTTCTTTGAGAGGCAGCACTAGCACAATAACATTGTGTCAATCTGCATAGTTACATTTCCCGAAGTAAATATAGTTTCCAATGACAAACGCCTCATTTGGTAAAACCACTTTGTATGAGGCAGCCCGATGACAAGTTATAAAGGTCAGATAATATTAAGAAAGGAAGAAATTTCTTACCTTGACAGGGGTTGACAGGACGTGAAGAACCGCAAGTTAAAAAATACAATTTCTCCACGTGCACTGGATTCTTTGTTTTCTGGACAAAACTCGTAATCAATATTAGCCACACCCACCCGTGTTATGTGGTTTATACCTCTACAGAGTTGTGGAAACTTAAAATCCATGTACAGGAGAGCTTCTCACCCAACCTTAACTTGTTTGGTAAAATTCAGTTGTAACATACAAGTATTCTTGGATTCCATCAATCAAATCTGATACATCTTGATTTTGTCCTTTACCCATTGCCTGCTGGGACTTTAAGTCATCGGTTTGGGCACCAGTGATATCCTCAAGGCAATGAAAAGCATTACCATAAAATTGAAATGGTTTACTGGTTTTGATTACTGTTGCTAACACTGTTTCCAAGGTAATCCAAATATGATCAATGAAATCATCAAAACTTGCTTCCCAGAACCAGGTTTTCTAATGTCTGATTAATGTGTTGCTCAAAACTCGTGAACGCCATCTCTAAATATCCTGCTACTTCCTGGATTCTTCTTCACTCCAATGTCTACCATTTTCTGCCTTAAATTAAGAGCTTCTTCCCATTTTCCCTCTCCAGAGTAAAGGTTAGATAGAAGAACATATGAGGCATGAGCATTGGGATCAAGTTTCATCACCTTGATAGCACATTTCTCCGCAATTTCCAGGTTACCATAATTCCTACAAGCACTTAACAACGTTTTCCATGCTTTAACACTTGCATCCTTTTCCATAATTTGGTATGCCTCCTCAAGCCTTCCAGCACGACCAAATACATCAACTAAGCAAGCATAATGCTCAGATTCTGGCTTTATATTGTATTTTTGATGCATCAAATTGAAGAAAAATAAACTCTCTTCAATGAGACCTGCATGACTACAAGCTGATAAAACAGCCAAGAAGGTGATTCCATCGGGAACTAGGCTCATATTTTCCATATCTTTAAATAATCCAATTGCCTCGATGGCTTTTCCATGTTGTGAAAATCCAGAGACCAGGCGTTAAAAGCTACTTCATTTGGATTTTCTAGGTCTTCAAAAGCTATCAAGGAGTCCACCATGTTTCCACATGTAGCATACATATTTATGATGGAGCTCCCAACAAAACATCTCTATTGAAACCATACTTTAAAGAGAATGTGTGAAACTGTTTGCCCAAATCAATAGCTGCAAGTTCTTCAGAAGCTGTAATGCACAAGGGAAGGCTAAAACTTGTCAAATTGACCCCATTTGCCAACATCTCTTTGCACAACCTCAAAGCTTCTAGTTCGAATCCATTCTGTTGATAATTTCCAATTATAGAACTCCATGAGATTTCATCTTTGTTCACAATGTCATCAAAAGCTTTAGAAGCATCATCAACAGCCCCAATGTTAGAGTACATGTTGATTACTGCATTACCAATTGGAATCTCACAACTTAGACTTAATTTCAGAATCAACGCATGGATTTGAACACCTACAACAAGATCAGAAATTGTCTGGCAAGACTTTAAAAGAGCAATGAAAGTGACTCCATCAGGTTTTAAGGCAGTTGTTTGACATAGTTTCTGGAAAGCACTGATACAATAAGAAGTGGATCCCTCTTCCATCCGGGCATAACCCATTATCATTGAATTCCAAGCTACTATATCTACATCATCAATCCTTCTAAACAACTTTTCTGCCTCACCAATGTCGGTGTCTGCATAAAGTGTTAAAAGAACACTTGCAATGAAACAATCGTGTTGAAATCCATTTTTTATCATCTGGCTATGAACTTGAATTCCTGCCTTAAAATCCCTAATCGCTACACAAGCTCCCAAAGCACTAGACAATGCATGTTGATCAAGCTTCATTCCCTGCCTACACATATATTTAAACAAAGTAATAGCTTCCTCTCCACTGCCAGTTCTTGCACAAGCAGATATAATGGAACTCCAAACAAAATTATCTTTCACCTCCATCGAATTAAATAGTTTGCGTCCTGAACTTATGTCCCAACACTTTCCATATGAATCTACCAAAGCATTGCCAACCACTATACTAACTTCAAACCCAGCCTTTAAAGCAAACCCATGAATTTGCTGTACCTCTCTCAACAAACAGCAACACTTGAGCAAACTGGTAAACGTAAAATCATTTGGCTTCAACCCGTCGACCACCCGCATTTCTGAAAGTAACCGAAAAACTTCACCTGTATCACCAACCTCTGCATATCCAGAAATCATAACATTCCACGTAACAGAATCTCTTCTATACAACCCATCAAAAACCTCACACGCATCAATGAAATTACCCTCAGTTTTAAAGTAAAATCCCACAAGAGAACTCCCAGCAAATTCGTCCCTTTCAAGCCCAGAACGAACAATTAGACCATGAATTTGCTTACCCAATTCGACAAAACCATAACTTGTGCAAGCATGAACTGCAATTGATAATGTGTATTGATTTGGTCTCTCATTTGATTCAAGCATTTTCTTGAACAATTGGATTGCAGTTCCAGACGACCCAAAATGAACATAAGATGAAATCATGGATGTCCATGACACTACATTCCTGTGAGGCATTTGATCAAATAGTTTGCGAGCACTATGTAAATCTTCATTGTTCGAGTAAAAGTTCAACAGAGTGTTAGTCACGTAGATTTCTGAGATAGATTGTGAGGTTATGAGCTTTGCATGGACCTGTTTACACTCAGCAATTGAGCTCGAATTTGAATGCTTTTTCAGGAGTAGAGAAATGGGTTCGGTCTCGGCGGAAATGTGAAAAGAACGGCTAAAGAATCCGATCATCGTCCGGCGAAACATTCCGATCAGATAGTTGTATTTTTTCATTTTCATTTATTTACGGTTTAATTTTTGTCTTACTTTTAAAATAAATTTGGGTGACAGTTAATAGTTAATAGGGCCCAAAGAGCCCAAACCATGCTGTCATGGGCTGTAGGGAGATATCTGGATTAGCATTTAATGTAATTATTTGTAAAATACTTTAATTTTAAACTTTTATGTCTGGTTTTATTTCATTTAATAAATAAATAAATAAATGAGAGTTTATTTCACTTCTAATTGATTTTGGGAAAGCAAAAAATCACATTTTTAAACTTACTTATTTTGTCCCGTTTACAAAACTAAAATATCTTTATTTTTTCTCTACGATAACTAGAATTATTTAAATGAAAATGAAAATTTAAAACCGTTAATTATTATAAGTGACATATCTTATAATAGATTAAATTAATTTATTAACATTTTTCTTTTATAAAAAAAATAGATCGGGACAGTGACATATCGGGTCTTTTTCGACCGGGGAAGTGACCGGTTGGAAAATTTTTTTTTTTTGCTTTTGACTATAAAATAATTAATGTGATTTATAATAAAATTAATGTATTAAATTATTTACATTTTCTTTTATAAAAAAAATAGACAACAAATGATATAATATGTTTGGTTATGTGTATTCAAAAAGACATCTAAATCACTGTATTTTATAAAAATTTCAATTTCAATAAATTACATTAATTATTTTGTAGTCAAAAAAAAAAAAAAAAAATTCCGAACGGTCACTACCCCGATCGGAAAAGACCAGTCCCCTAGAAGGACTCTTATTTTTTTTTTTTCTTTCTAAAATCTCATCCCTTGGACAAATCCTATAAGAGGGTAAGCTGAACAAAAAATTGTTCTAATTTTTAATTGTAAATACAGCTGGTATTGGTGCCCTAAATTCGCACTAGAAAATTGTATTCGCGCCACAATTATATATATTTGAAGAAATACATAATATTATATTGTATGCTATGTTAATTTTTTTTAAAATATTTTTTTAAAAATTATTTGCTATTTTATTACCAATCAATTCTAATACTAATGTATAAATGCAACAAATGCGATTTTTTTAAATTGGAAGTCAATTCTTAATTAACTCGGTCAATTATGGAATCGAGTATAATGTAATATTAATTCTTATTTTTTACTATTTTGCCCCTTACAATTATATATATATTATTATTTTATCCTTTTTAATATATATTTTTATTTATTCTTTTAAAATTTATAAAAAAATTAAGAATAGTACTTGATGTATGTAGGGGTATTCAGTCAAGAAACTTAGGTTCGAAGCAGATTTCATCAGAAATCGGTCAAATTTTGATCGAAATCTGGGTTGAATTTGGTAGATACCGAATCAACATGATCTTGGTTATTATCAAAAATTAATATAATAATAATAATAATTATTATTATTATTATTTTTATGATTATAATAATTATTTATTATTATTATTTATAAATTAGTAATAATAAACAAAATTTAGAAAATCCATATATACCGGTTCGGTAAAATCAAACCATAAAAATTGGATGTATATACCGCTTTTTTCCCGAACCGATTCTTTTTTGTCTAAAATAAACCGGTTATCGTCTAAAAACCAAAAAACCGATAAATTTAAACACCCTAGATGTATGTCTAAAATTTATTAACCCTTTTACGGAGATATTTTTCTAGTGATTTTTTTATTTTTTATTTTTTATTTTTTATTTTTTATTTTTTATAGTACCTCCCAAAATAAAAAATTGTAAAACAGGGTTGTATTGAGAGGGGAATGATTTGACTCTCACATACCCAAGTGAAGAGCAGGGGTGGACTTGGCTAATGGCTACTGATATAGTGATATGTTTAGGGGAAATAAATGTAGTACTATAAAATTGATGGTCCTACCTATCACTCCCCTCCATTATATTCCAATCCACCACTAAAGTAACATCTCCTTTCCCCAATAGCCGTCCGATCAACGGAGCCCCTAGAAATTACAGAGCCAAGGAATTACAGGCGTCGTTCTGTCATGCTTCGCTCTTAACGATTCTCTCTTTGCTTTCCCCTTAGAATCACTTGAAAAAAAATGGATTTACAAATCAAGGTAGCTCAGGCCGTTCACGTGTTGAATCATGATGCTCAATCCTGCAACCGAGTTGCGGCAAATCAATGGCTGGTTCAGTTTCAGCAGACTGATGATGCTTGGGAGGTCGCCACCTCTATTCTCACCTCCGACCACCATCTCCCTTTCGTCTCCGATTTCGAAGCTGAGTTCTTCGCCGCTCAGATTCTCAAGCGAAAGGTCTGTCATCGTTTTATTTATTCAGATTGAAATTAGTGTAAAGAAAACAACTATCTACCAAATCTTTTGAATGAAGTTCTTTTTATTTAAAAAAAAAATTAAACTTGATGCTACTCCTGTTAATTCAACTTATCAAATTAGTTACATTCTACAAATTACTACTATTAAGCGCTAGTAAGTTGGTGAATGACAGCTTTAGCAATCAATTGATCTACTGTAAATAGATTGACAGTCAGAATATCTACCTGAAAAAGATAAGTGAAAGATTTTATGAGACTGTCCCTAAGTTTAGTAGCTGTATTTTAAATTGTATATCAAATAAAATTACTCATTTCAATCGTGTCTATGTTTTATTATGTTCTTGAAGTGACTAGAAGGGCATGAAAGGTGTCTCTTAGTCTTTTACTGGGTCACTAAATGTGGTCTCTGGTAAATTAGTAATCAGTCAAGGATAGTCTTTTATTCTTTCAAGTGAGTCACTAAAATATAGTTAGAGTGTAGTTCCAAGATTCTGTAGTTATTAGTTTAATTCTAGCACGTGCTAAGGTCTATCAGTGTAGTATGTTGAGTCTAATGTACCTAGATCGTAGGGTAGGTTTAATTGAATCGCTTAGCTTGTACTTGAGAGAGAAGAAGTCTGAATTTCAGTCGGAATGAGAGAGAAGGAAAGACCTGACTGCCAGGAGTAAGTAAACTGTTGACTGAAACGTGGGTTTTCAACTCATAAACGGGATTACGGAGGGAATCAAGATTTATTGATTAGGCTTTGTTCCTTTTACTAAAAGTAGATTTTGTATCTTATTCTGAGGTCCTTAACAGACATCGTTTCACGAAAAATTCAATAATTATACTGGAAGGCTACAAAACTAATGGAATATAGCTGCATTTAGTATTCTTGTGGGTTTTCCTTTTGATTGATGGTGGGATACCATTGTATGAAGATTAGGAACTTTTAGCTGTTGTTAGTTTGTCTTGGTGAAAAAGGCTGATTAGTAGATTCTAATACACAATAAAGCCAAGGAAGTCTGATGCTGGAAGTTTATATTAGGGGCAGCTAACTATAGCTTGTACTGTTTCATACAAAAGAAACTAGATACAGAATTAATCTGTCATTTTTCTGTAGCATAGTGGCATAGGGATCATTCTTGTGTATTTCCTGAGAGGATTACGAAACTGCGAAAAGTTTGAACTATTAACTTCTGCACATGGTACACATAAAAAGGATTCAGCACTGTAAATGTTCACTAGGTTTGAAACAATACTTCCTTTAGTGTGATTTGATTGATATGAAATTTTATTAATTTATTATGTACCTTACACTAATTTAGTCCAAGTTTAATCTGCCACTTTACAGATCCAAAATGAAGGAAATTATTTGCAGTTGGGAGCAAAAGATGCCCTTCTTAATGGTCTTCTGGTGGCTGCTAAAAAGTTTAGTTTGGGCCCTCCACAGGTGCTCTAACTCTCTCTATAGGTGGTTTTTCTGGTGCTTAAACTTGAATCAGATGCTATATGTAGTAGGGTCTGTCTAAAAACTTCAATTAGTGCTTAATCTTGTGCCATAGCATGTTGAATTGGGTGTTGCTTCTATGGTTATATATGAAATCAACTGTTTATATAAACATTCACATGTTTTCTTTTTGGAACTTTAGTGAATTTCTTCTTGCTGATTGTTTGTTCTATCTTTATGACAGCTCTTAACACAAATATGTCTTGCTCTATCTGCTCTAATACTACATGCCGTGGAGCATAACAAACCTATTGAGAAGCTTTTCCACAGTCTCCAGAATCTGCAAAGCCAGGAGAATGGCAATATTGCTGTTTTGGAGATGCTCACTGTCTTGCCAGAAGTTGTTGAAGACCAAAGTAACAATTCTAAGATAATTTCAAATGGGCGATGTGTGTATGGTAGAGAGGTTCAGGACTTTCTTATCGTCTTCACTTTTTAATAAATTTAATTTGGCCTCTTATATTCTCATTCTCTGTAAACTAATATTTTTATCATTTTTGATCAGCTTTTGTCACATACTCCTATGGTCCTTGAGTTCCTACTGCAGCAGTCTGAGAAGTGTTTTGATGGTGGCATACAACTACATGAAAGGAACAGGAAGCTTTTGCGTTGCTTACTAAGTTGGGTGAGATAATCATATGTCAAGGTCTCTCATTTCATGAAAAAGTTCGGTAACTTAGTTACTTTGAAAGGAATGGACAACTTGTAGTTGGCGAATGTGTTTCTGAAGTCGGTGATTTGGTTGTGCTGTTATATTTCGCTTGAATTATGTGATTGCTGTATTTGTACTAGTTTGCACATTTTATACTTATGGAAATTTAATTGTTGTAGTCTACATATATTATGATTTTATCTCTTGTAGTTTTGGGATGTTATATAGCTCTTTTATTATATTATTGCCTTCTTACACACAGGTTCAAGCTGGGTGCTTCTCAGAGATTCCGCCTGGTTCGTTGCCAGCTCATCTGCTTCTTAATTTTGTATTCAACTCTTTGCAGGTAAATTTTCTTTACAAATGTGATTAATATTTGATGTTTGTTTTGTTTGATTCCCTCAAAATACTCTATTTATATCCTCATTGCTTGTGTAGATTTCCTCGTCATTTGATCTGTCTATTGAAGTTCTTGTTGAACTTGTGACCCGCCACGAGGTATGCACATGCATGTGAAAGCAATGTTATTGATAGCAATGATTTGGAATTTTGTGCCTTGAGAGTCCATCTTATCCCATTTTCTTGTCGAGATAATTTGGTTCCATTTGGACGAGGTTTCAATAATAATTCATGCTACATGTTACTCTAAAAAAAATATAATATCTAGTGTTTTGACTGATGTTGACTAAAATACTATTGATTTGGTTCTGGCTAGCGACTGAGCAAACTCATCAACCAGAGAAACAAACTGTACTAGTATTCATATATGGGGTGTTTAAATTTATTGTGGCATATTCTTAAAATAAAGTTTAAGGTTGTGTAATGTTTGCAATAATTTACTAACAAGGAATTCATATAATTCATCATGTAAATATTTTAGGGGTTATTTACGTCAAGACCTAGAATAGTTCTTCTTGGATAGATGCGCAACATGGTTTGCTAGTAGATTGTCAAGAGTGAGCTGCGTGTATATTATGGTTGGGATTTTATATGATTTGAGGAAATGTGATTGATCAGATATGTTGGTTAGTTTTTTCACTTGTATTGTTTTTGGGTATTTTCACATATTGTAGTATTAGATTCTATAAATATCCCGCATAATCGATCTGAACATCGAAAGTTTACAGTAGGTGATGATTATTAAAGCCAGACTCATTTTTTTTATGGAAAAAAAATAAGCTAAGAAGAATCTCATGTTTTGTTGCCTGATGGCATTGTCCATCTTCATTTTAGATGAAAGAAGATGTAAGATATTTTATTAGAAGAGAACGAAGAATCATTCGGGAAGGTGGAAGAGAAATCCTCTGTCCAAAACGGAAATGAGAAAAAAAATAAAAAATCCTAATGCATCTAATCTCATAATCTCAGTGAGTAATTAAGATAATCTTTTCAGAAGCACCCTTGACTGATGCCCACAAGTCTGACAATAGATAATGGAAAACATCAATACATTGATCACTGAAAATACAACCATGGTCTATTCCTTGCGAGGAAGAATGTTCTTGGCATGAAAATTAGTGCATCCTTGGGATAGTGTCACAAATCATTTTTCCAATTTTTTTATACCATTATTTTCTTGTGCATTCTATTTTGCCTTGCACCAGGGATTTCTAGAGACTCTTAAATGATATAAATGTACTGAGGAAGTTATATAAGTTACTTTTATTTTTTTGTAAGATGTGATTCCCAGGAATGTTTTGTCATGCCTAGGAGTATACGTCACACGCTAAACTAAATATTATTTGCCCCTATTAAGTCATCTTATGCATGGATATGGTGGACTCATTCTTTAGATAGTTTTATCTTACTTTTTTTTGTCCTTGCTTTCGTAGGGGCTACCACAACTTCTGTTATGCAGAGTAGGATTTTTAAAACAAGTACTTCTTCTTCCAGCTCTTAATAATGGTGATGAGAAAGTAATTGGTGGTATTGCATGTTTGATGTCAGAGATTGGTCAGGCCGTAAGTATTTCAGTTCAACTTAAAAGAAACTTTACATTCTTTCATAATTTCACATCCTTCTTTTGTCGAAGGTTATTATATTACATTCCAGGCGAGGGATATTTCTTGTCATAAACAAGTCTGTTGTCTTTCGTACACTAGGCGCCATCTCTAATTGTAGAAGCAAGTCCTGAAGCACTTGCACTGGCAGATTCACTCTTGAGGTTAGATTTAAATCTTAATACTTTTTTATCGCTAAAACTTCACTTTGAAAGATATTGTTAGATGTAAGAAATGGTTATTCAACATGCTTCATCAAATGTCCACAAAAGTTTGGCGACTGGAATGCTCCTTTTAGTTTTGTTCTTTCCTCGACTATAATGTTTTCCCCCTCATGATTCACCTATTTAATTATTTTTTAAATCATTTGGAAGTGGATTCTGTTTCATGGAATTTCTTTCTCTTAAGGATTATGAACAATAGAGAGGCACTGAGGCACATAATATTGGACTCAGTTTTTCTGTTCTAGACTCTTGCTGGTTTTCTTCTTCTTTATAATAAATTCCTTGTTCATTCTCAGTTTTTTCAGCTGGTTCCCTTGGCCCAACTAAAATTTAAAAATCTGAGGTGCAACGACTGTACTAAGGCTCTTTCCTTAATCCCTACATTGGTGTATTTTGTGCTAGGCTCTTAGTGAGACCCACACAGACCTTCATATGCTTTGTCCTACAGTTTTGATCCTTGATGCAATCTATTGGGGAACTGTTGAGAGCATTGGGACCGTTAATCATTGGTAGTCAGAATACTACTACCTCTGTCACATGATAAATGCTCTCCATTGACTTCTATGGTTAAATTGAACATTTTTAATATCGATAAAATCGTGTTATTTTCTTAGATATATGCTGAAGAGATTGTGACCATGATAAACAACATAATTAATTTACTACTAATCTCAAGGTTTTGCGTTTTTTAAAATATAAATACATATACTCAATTATTAATTTTTAAAATGGTGAATTTGACCATTAAAGTCAAATAGTCAATACTGGACATTTATCTTGGGACTGTTCTGTTCACTAATGTTAGGCTGTTCAATGTTGATTTATTATTTGTTTGGGTTTTTGTGGTTATGTTTAGCAATACTCCCGCTCCTCTTCTTGTATATCCTCTATTCCTCATTTAACAGAATTTTCTCTTACGAAAATAAATAAATAACTTTAAGGTGCGACTGTGACATGCTTTACCGGAGTACTTTCAGAATAGTGTGCAAAAGTGCGTATGAGACTCTTTTTTCAGTATTTAGAAATGCTACAGTCACCTAACTGAAAAATGTAATTTATCCAAGTTCGCCTTTGGGAATGAATCCATTCACTCTAAGTACATCTGACATGTGAAGCATCCCTGAGTTTGCTCTTGTTGCAATAACTATGTCACAGTTTAGGAGTTATTTCTCTTGTTTAATGTTTTAACCAGATCTTGATTGCAATTTTGTCATCATTTTGGATTTGATTATGTTTGTTCTGATTTAAAATTCTACAATACTGGCAGCTGTGTAGCATTTCCAAGTGAAGACTGGGACATCGCAGATTCAACTTTGCAGTTCTGGTATCCTCTATATTACTTTGCATTGTCAAATTAAAAGTGAAATTTTTAAAAATTGAGCTGCATTAGAAATTAGTGAACTAATTGAAACATGTTAAATCTCTAGCTTCATGGGTGATGGGGATCAATCCTTGAGCCGTCATCGACATGGATGATGGATTATTTATATAATTATGTTATTTTATTATTCCAGATTTTTTATTTAGAGTATTAGTAATTAGAAGTTCTTTATTGGGGTATGACTAGTTTTATGCTAGATGGCAGATGTATTCATGCTATCGTGATCTGTGTAATTTAGATAAACTAGTTTGTTTCGAATTCAAAGCTTTGTAACTTTGAAATTGCTTGGTATTACTTTTCTCCAGGTGTAGTCTTGCAAGAAGTATACTTGAGCTTGATCTAAATTGTGAAAATAGGAACCATGTTGAAGATGTGTTTTTCTCTGTATTCTCGGCATTACTTGACGCTCTTCTGTTGCGTGCACAGGTTCTTTTTGTCTAAGCTGATTAGGTGTAGATAATCTATCTCATTTTCTGTTTTGCTTTTTGTTCTGTTGAATATTACAAATTCAGAAATTCTTGTACATGTTTTTGATTAATCTCTGTACAGCTCTTCTTGTACATGTTTTTGATTAATCTCTGTACAGCTCTTAATTGCATGGATTCCAGGCAGTTCAAATGGACAGTCCATTTGGGTAGTCTATAGGAAAGAAAATGCATTTTATATAGTAGAGAGTTGCATTTCTATAATACTTGTATAACAATGGTCATCTGAAATGCAACTCTCTCTATATAAAATGCAAATTGCCCATTTGCAGCTGCCTTGAATCAGGATCCTCATTGCATAACCTGACGTTATGAGACTGATAAGTGCCTTCCCTAGATAACTAGAATATATGGCTTTGGTATATCATACTTGCACAAAGCCATTTCATTATATAGAGCGTAGTTACCAAAACATAAATTTTATGGTGACCTTGAGGCAAGTCTAAAATGATTAGATGTTCCAAGTTCACTTAGTTGTACATGTCCTTGATGGTAACATATATTTTTTTTTCTAGTTCTTTCTTCAGACCAATTAAATATCTTCTTAGAGATTGTATTGGAGGCCTTTTTTGGGGTCAATTCATGGCATATAATGACCTAATTTTGCCATGCTGTTTCT
The DNA here is from genome assembly GCA_020205615.1 of Panax quinquefolius. Lineage (NCBI taxonomy): Eukaryota > Viridiplantae > Streptophyta > Magnoliopsida > Apiales > Araliaceae > Panax > Panax quinquefolius. The sequence continues at coordinate 27,191,662 of CM035169.1, read as the reverse complement.
TATGTAATTAGCTTCTATTGCCAGTCATCCTGCCAAGAACCAAATTGGGTTCTTGAGACCAATTGCTTTAAATATCAATCTCTTTACTTTGGTCATATTTTATACTGTATGGTCAAAAGCATAATAGCTTGATTTTTTTATGGCGAAATCTCCATAATGGCATAACACATTTCTATCCAAAAATGAAATCCACAATGCATACCACTATCAAAAACTCATATTTGAAGCTTGGAAAAAAGATGAAAAAACTGTTAAAATACGTTTATTAGGTAATTCAGGTTTATTTTGTGGGGTATGTGAATAGCTTATTAAGGTTTAGAAAGGCAATGTTGTGTGGTTCCTTTTCTTGATAGTACATGAATCTTTTGCTAGTTGTATGAAAAGCCAAGGCAATGCTGATCCAATGTTTCAAAAATTGCATTAGATGAATGATATTATCTATTTTGTGATCCTATGACCTATTCTATAATTTTGTATTTTGACCTGTTTATGTGTTCTTTATTTAATCTTGTTTTGTTGCTTGCTTTCAAATGACAAGTACTCTAATTAACTTAGACATTGTCTTTGTCAGGTGGATGATTCTACATTTAATGATGATGGAGGAACAGTAGAACTGCCTGATGGCCTTTTGCAGTTTAGGTTGAATCTAGTGGAAGTTTTGGTGGATATTTGTCAGCTTCTAAAATCTGGTCCAGTTATACAGAAGGTGCTTGCTTTAGGCAACCATGCAGTGTTAAAATTGCTGCATCACCCTCCCCCCTCCAGGAGTTTTATGCTTTTATGTTGGATATAAGAAGTCCTTTATGCGCAAGTATATCATAGACATCGACTTGTATCTAATCTATGCTGATCCAATAGAATTTATTCACGACTAAAGAAAAAGAAAAAACCTTAAATTGAGGTTGTTGGCTTGATGAATCTAGAGGGTTAGGTGTTTCTCTTGTATGCTTTCATTGCTTTGTTATTGTTCTTAGGGGTTTTCAACGGGGGCAGAAGGATATATTAATTTCAAGCGTGTTATTATTATTATTTTTGTGCGTAAAATTTCTGGTTTGGAAATTATGTCATGATGCGTTTTGCTTGAAATTCTTCTTTCAGACATTTCTTGGTGGTTTGGTGTCTTCAAATATGCAAATTTCGTGGAAGGAGGTGGAAACTAAATTGTTTATTCTTAATGCGGTTAGTGCAGTTAACTAGTGTATTCATATTATATGCATTTTCATAGATATTTTTTTAATCAATCTTTAAAAATTGTTTCACAAAGCTTGCTCCAAAGAAACAAGATATTATGTATATATCCAACTATAGAAAACTAAAATGATTCAAGGGTTTTGGATATTTCACATGAGCATGTTTTAAGCATCTAATTATCAAGCTTTGATTTAAATTTAATATAATTCTGACTTGTTTAACATTTTCGTTCTCTTTGTGTTTTGCTTATTTACTTAACTTTGCACTTTTATTTACTAACTTGGATTTCATGGAATGATTTCATGTTTTATGGTGATATTTGTAGAATTGGTTTCCTCATAATTTACATCTTTTTATTACTCCCTCCGTCCCAGGATAAAAGTCCTTATTACTATTTTGGGTTGTCCCATGTTAAATGTCCTCTTTCTTTTAATAACCAAACTTTTACACATTTTTTCCTATTTTTATTATTAAATATCTCATACCTTATTCAAAATATATTTTTATTATAAAATTAAGGTCTTTTAATAATAAATAATATTTTTCAGAAAGTTAGTATCATATCCTGTAATACTGGGACTTTTTGACACAAAAAAATAGGATAGTATTTAATAAAGATAATTAAATATTTATTGTAAAGCATATCTGTATTTAATAAAATATGGGATAACTATTTGAAATTTAAAAGATATAACTACTTAGATAATAAGTGCTTTTAAATTCGAAAAGGACTCTTTAGATGATAAGATACCTGTATTATATATATATATCAGAGAGAGATTGAGATAGAGAGAAAATATAAAGACGTATTATGCTATATATATGCGGTGCACCATGATTGTCTTCAAGTTAGACCCTTGAAAAAAAAAAATTCTGTACCTTCCTCTCAATAAGTTCATCATGAGTCATGACTAGAAAAGAAGACACATTGTTGCATCGACGTGTACTTAGTGTTACCATTGTAGCCAATGAAGAACTCATCAAACTTGATATGGCGTATAATCGGGTATGATACGCCGAGCTTGTCCATGCATATGATGCAAATAGAATACATGTCTGCCGAAGAATAACTTGATTTGTAAATTTACTTCAAATTCATTGCTGACATGTATGGGGCTGTCTACTTTTGGAGCAGTTAATCACTGATGCAGAAGATAAGTGTTTTGCAAATTGTATTTAGTTAAATTATTTGTGATATTATTCTGTCAGCTGAATAGGTTAAGATTCCAGTTTCACATTTATGAATGGTGTGATTTATCCTTCTTTATAAAGTTAATTTTGTACAATTTTCATGTTTCAGGTTGCTGAAGTAGTTTTGCAGGAGAGCCAAACTTTTGATCTTTCTGTGGTTATGCACTTGGTGACAATTTTGACTAGTAGCAAGTCTGATGAACTCAAGGGCTTTATGTGCATTGTATGACATACATCTTTATTGGGTTCTTAATTACTCATTTCCCATTTCTTGTTAAATTGATGAGTTGCCAAAAATAATCTCTCATCCCCTTGGGTTTAGAAGGGACTGTTTGAATTTATCTTGTTTAGTAATCCTATTTTCTAGGTTTACCTCTGAATACTTAATTTGCCTTCTAGGTATATAGATCACTTGCTGATGTTATTGGTTCCTATTCCAAGTGGATATCTGCTTTCCAAACTAATACTAGATCAATACTGTAAGAACCATCTTCTTTAACTTTTGCAGTCAATATTGTTATCATGTTCGGGCCAGCATAATGTTACATGAATATCTGCTTTATGTCTTTTCCAGATAAAGTCAAGGCCTTTATTTGATGGCACATATTTATTTAATATTTCTTTTCCTATAATAAGTAAAACCCTAACCTTTACTTTTGCCACCTAGTATGGGTCGATCCTGGTATTCAACTGATTTGCTACTTTCAGATTATTTTTTGCAGAAGGAATTTCAAAACCAATGTGTTCAAATGCTTAAAGCGCCTGCCTTGCATGAAGTTTTGTGAAGAGGCAACTGTAGTGATGTATGAACATTCAAACTTGGAAATTTTAATCTGGGTAGGAGAGGTTTGTTACTTTTCTTGACCGTCTCTTATGGCATAAGTAGTATCAAATTAATCTATTTCAATTTCTAAATATAACACATTTATGATTGCCAAATATTAAATCCTCTACTCATTTATTTGGAAATGATTCAGCAGATATGTTTCTAGCTGAGATGCTCAACTAATCCCGTATAGATAGTCTTTTTCTTGTTTTAGCTTTCCTGTCATTATATTTCTCTATTAATATTTCTTGGATTTGTTAGGGATTAGAGAAGAGTCATTTAACTCAGGAAGACGATGAAGAAATTATTAGTGCCATCACTTTGATACTTGGTGCTGTTCCTAACAAGGAACTGAAGGACAATTTGTTGATTAGATTGCTTACTCCTAGCTATGAAGCTATTGGGAAACTTGTAAGGTTTCTTTTCGGACAGTGATTCTCGGAATGGATAAAGAAATATGCAAGAGAGTGACAGCTTGTAGATGTTTGTTATTAAGTAGATTTTTGTTCCTGAACTTGTTTAGCTGAAAGGTTTTGTTTAAACTATTTCAGATTGATGAAGATCGTGAGCTTTCTTTGACAAGGAATCCTGCTACAATTACTCAAGTAATCAACTCTGCAGCAAGAGGGTTTTACAGGTTTGTTCTTTTGCTAGAATGATGGCTGACTAGTATTATTTAAAGTCTGTTCAAAGTTTCTTCTGGTTTGGACACAAATTTTTCTTATTAAAACACAAGTAGTACCAACTACGAAGTTTTGTTTGATCAGGTTCGATGAGTTCTATGCCCTGAAATGGCTTTTTAGCTTACTTTGTTATCTGTACACTGACTACTGATTCCCAGCTAAAAATAATTAATATTTCTAAATCTTGTGTATGAAATTTGAACATTGTTATCTTATTCAATTTCATATGGTGATAACTGATATGCATACTTGGGTTGTATGTCAAATTTGACGGTGATTATGGAAGTTAGCTTCTTTTCTCGAAACAATCAAGCTAGTTTAATGTTTTATACTCCTTCCGTTCCGCAAAAAAGAGTCCCGTTTGTATAATTTGCAAACTTCAAGGATATATTTTTCTTCCATGTTTATCTCTAAATATACTGTGTTTAGTTAGAAGTGGCGGCATGGCATGATAATGAAATTTTGTTGCTATACTTGAGGACATTATGTCATTTTGTACTATCATTAAAAAAAGGACGCTTTTTTGGGAAAAAAAATTCCTTTTCCAAATGGGACTCTTTGTGGAACGAAGGGAGCATCTATTTTTGTTAAAGAATATTGTCCTTTTTTTAATTTCTGAAGTTTCATGTTTACTTTCATGGGCGTCTTGCTGCATAGCAATTATCTTCTTGTACAAGTAATCAAAATTGCTCTTCTCTAGGTAAATATCTGTTTATTTGGTTTCAGGATGGGAACTGTATTCAGGCAACTTGCATCGCGCTCTTCAGTTGGTCCTACTTTAGATGATTCTATCCTTACCATGCTGGTAGTGTTCTGGCGAATGATTGAGAAGCTCCTCCACTCGGAACACACTGAGAATGCAAATTTATCCATGGCAGCTTGCAGGGCTCTTTCACAAGCAATTCAGTCCTCAGGTATTATTGCTTCATTTTTGTTTACTTTCTTGTACTTTTACTGTTTGGTAGATGGAGTTCAGGTCAATGCAAGATTTTCTAGGTGACATGTTTTCAACCATTTGAATTTGTTGATTTGCAGGACATTATTTTGTGACATTGTTGCCAAAAGTATTAGATTGTCTATCAACAAAGTTTGTGTCATCCAGAAGTCATGAATGCTACATCAGAACAGGTTAGGTGTTGCCTTAAGACAAATTACTTTGTGATGTGAGTTATTGACAGTATTTGTAATTTCTCCAAATTGTTCACACTTGTAATCAAATTCACTCAGCATAGTTTTGTTGCATATTCTTGTATACAACTATCAAATGTTTGTCGAAGCATGTACTGAAGTACATAAAAAGATTAGATGAGATAGCTGGTTTATTTTATAACTCGCAGGCTAGCTTTCTGTTGTTGCCTTCGTCCTTGAATTAATATTAAAATTATAGAAAAAATCATTTCATAGGAAATTCTATTGCTTTGGTAGGTGGAAGCAAAGCTTCTTGGAAAGACAGCTTATTAGGATGAGTTTGTAATGGTTTGGTCTTTAAAGGCCGAAGGTTTCAGTGGTATGGTACTGTAGATATGCAATGCGATTCAAGGGCCTCCTTAGTTTATTCAGCAATGACAGTGGGAGGCCAATATAGGGCTAGTCACCCAACCCATGTCATGTCACCTCGTGTTGTCACATACTATATTGATGGTTATGATTTCGAAATTCAGTTTTACAACTTATTTATAAAAAATAATAATTCTAAATGGTAGTTTATGCAGTATAAACAATGACCAATGTGTTGACTTTCTTACTCTTTCCCCAGCTGCTGTGGCAATTGAAGAATTTGGTAGTAAAGAGGAATTTGGACCTCTATTCATCAGTACTTTTGAAAGATTTACATATGCGGCGTCAATAATGGCTCTTAATTCTTCATATGTATGTGACCAAGAGCCCGATCTAGTGGAGGCTTACACTAATTTTGCATCTATATTGCTTTGCAGCTCTCCAAAGGTCAAATCACCATCTCTCTCTCTCTCTCTCTTACACACAAAGTGGACAAGAATCTACTGTTATTTTTGTATTAACAAACTAGAATGACTTGTCCTGCTATGGAGATGTTTCAGGAAGTATTAGCTTCTTCTGGTGCCCTTCTTGAAGTATCCTTTCAGAAGGCAGCTATATGTTGTACGGCTATGCATCGTGGAGCAGCACTAGCAGCAATGTCATATATGTCCTGTGAGTATAGAACATTGCTCTTCATATTTCTTTTGTACATGTATTCAAGTACGGGTGTTAATTAGGATTTAATCATAATTAGCCTAAGTGATGCAATATTGGCTTTATTGATTTGCTGAGCCTTGCAGGTTTCTTGGAGGTTAGCCTAACTTCTCTATTGGAATCTCTAACTTGTATCTCTGAAGGATCATTTGAAGCCATGGCTATTCAGGTCATATCTCATAGTGGGGAGGGACTTGTATCAAATGTGGTGTACGCGTTACTTGGTGTTTCTGCAATGTCAAGGGTAAGCAGAAGATCCTTAAATATCTTTGTTGATTGAATATAAGGACACTTTTGAACACTAAGGGGAGTGTCTAGCTTTATCTTAAGAAATCAAATTTTGTATAAGCTATAAATTTGCGAGTGCTTTACGTAGTGATAATATCATTGCAATTGATAATATATAACTTCGTTGTTGATAATATGGAACCAATGCATCATTACATGTTTACATTGTTGGTTGTGGGTTTTTAGTTTTGATAAGTCTATATGTAGTATTTGGAACATATCTAATGGTTAAAAGGGCTCTGTTTTCTTCTAAGATGCCTCAAGGTAATTTAATTGTCAATGACATATTGACATGTATTTTCTTACATCGCGATCCATATTCATCGTCGTACAGATTAAGATTAAATATGCTTAGGCAAACAAAGAATATTTTATTGTTTTCTTGCCTACCAGTTGAACCCAAAGGCACATCCATCTTCTTTAATTTTCCAAATCTCCGTCAAAATCAAAGCATTTTTCTGTCATTTTACCAAATTATTCATCAAGACACCACTTGTTTACCTTTTTCTTTCATAACGGCAGTTTGATAGTTCGAATTTTTTGTTCATTCACCAACAATATGTACATTAGATCTCAACTCATTTTTCCCATAATGTTCAGAACAGACATGCTGCATACGACTCAAAACGGTCATACCTCATGATAATTTAATAGTGTGTATAAGATATATAAATTTTTATTTTTATTTAAAGCTATACCTCGTGATAATTTAATAGTAGGATATTGACACATCAATAATATATATGAATTTAAATGTTATATCAAAGCTATTTTTAGTAACAAGTTAATCTAATATTACATGAGAATAACATAATTATGCTATTTTTTGAGTTCTAGTTATATAAATTTACCATTATACTACAATATATGTTTTCACGCAATGGAAATGTAACTAATAATGTATAATATGTGAATGGTATACATGTATTTACCATGGTTACTCTTTCCTTCCCATGCCAGTTACCTTAGCTAGTTTTCTTGGGTATTATTTTTGTTTTGATACAATGTTTGTTCAGCTATTGGTGTCTGACTAATGTCCAAAGTGAAACATAGACCTTGTGCAGTGACTGTGCTTCTTAGACTTCAATATTAAGGAATAAAACAATCTAAATCACAAGCTATAGGGATCAAGATTAGATAATAAATTTGTTACTTTATCCATATGCTACATTAATGTCTTGCTTGTTCTTTACCCATACTGAAGTTATATATCCTTCTAATTGATAAGCACTCTTTCATACTCATAGGTGCACAAATCAGCAACAATCTTGCAACAATTAGCAGCAATATGCAGTTTAATTGAAAGAACGACATGCAAGACTATTCTTTGTTGGGAGTCCTTGCATGGATGGCTGCGCTCTGCGGTCAGTCTCTCGCTCTCTGCAGGCACACATATATTTAGGAATATTTACACATGCATGATTGACAAGACCTTGTTTCTCTGTAATATTCCAAAAGGCGCAAGTCAATTCGAACGCTTCTTTCCATGTGTGTCCATTTTTCACAAGCATATCTCGTAGTGCAGACATAATCGCTTAGTAGATTTGCTGTCGCCTTCCCCCCATCTGTTGATTCAACTTATGACTTACTCATATGCACCCACAGGGGGAGTTTAGACCACATCCATTTGAATTTTTGTTCTTTTTCAGCTTGAGATAATTTATCTACTCAATTTTATAGCAGGTGCAGAGTTTACCAGCAGAGTACCTAAGACATGGGGAAGCAGAATCCTTAGTTCCATTATGGCTGAAGGCCCTTTCTGCTGCCGCTTCAGATTATCTTGAGAGCAGAAACTGTAGTGGAAGAAAGAATGATTGTGCACATATGCAAGGGAAAGGAGGAAGAGTTCTGAAGCGGCTAGTTCGAGAATTTGCTGATAGTCATCGAAGTGTTTCAAATCTGGTTTGATTGATTATTATGGCAAGGCCAAGAGAAGTTGATATTAGTTGGAGGACTTGCTGATAGTCACCACAATACTTCTTCGATCGGGTTTGATTGGTTATTTATCGCAGCTGGTCTGGCTAAAGTTGCTGAACCGCCTGCAGCTTCATGAGCAATTAAAATCAAAGTTGGGGGTTATCAGCATCAGCACATGTATAACTTGCGTGTAAATTTATGGCATGTTTTGTAGCCTTTTCAGCAAAAAGGCAGTGCAGTTTTCTGGACGCATCTGTAGCTTGATCTTTCAGCAAAGGCAGTGCAGTATCCCAGATTTCTCAGACCCCCAAACTGTAACATATTTGGCTCTATTTTTGTCACGTGCAGGAACAGTTTGTTATTTTTTCAGGCAGAGGTTGGATAGGGTGCAAGACGGGCTACAGAACACAAAATATACAATAAATCTGAGATTAGACTGCTTACTTTTTCTTTTTCCTTTTCTATTTGTCTGACAACTGATAGCTATTTATAAATGGTAATGGAAGGTTAGCGGTCAGCTCTTAACTAAGCATTTATTTGATTCCTTCACCATTTTGGCCTGGTAAGGTTTTACATCAGTTTCAGCTACTACAAGAAGCTTTTAGATAGAAATTGCTTGCCTACTTTATCTATTTTTGTGCCCTTCCGGAATAATGTATGCAAATAACTCTCTACCTGAATTGGAAAAATAACTAAATGCTTGCATAAAAATTATGAAATTATTATTTACGAAAGAAAATTTACAAGCTTTCTATGGTATGGTTTCTTTTAGCATAGGTTGGAAACAATAATAAAAATTCTAATTGCTTAAATTGATGAAAAATATCATAAATAAATTTTCAAACAATTCTTTTTTTGAGATTGTTGAGATAATTAACGTTTTATAATTAAATTGATGACAACTCTAAAATGACTTTTTAATAAAGTGGGAGTAGTTAGTAGTAGTTTATACTGTGGCTTACAATAAATGTTCATCGGCTTGCCAACTGCTTGGGAGTTGGGAATATAAAAAATATTGAGGTTTTCAATTAAAGGAAAAGAAGATTTTTTTATATGGAAAAATATTAGTAGCTGATTTTTTTGAAATTGTGTAGGAGTATTAGTAGTAATCTTTTATTTTACTAAATCTGTATTTAAATAGGATATTTTTATTATGTAATTGATAAATTTTACTATTGCATAATTCGATGTAAAATTAAACTAGAGAATTGTTTTTAGATGCTTAAAAGAAAAATTTATCAAAGTTTAATACGTTCGTATTAAATGCTCAAATTTGAACAAAAGTGACTTACGGTTGTCCTCTCAATCTACAATTATGTCTCCGTCTTAAAATTAAAAAACACTTTTGACTATTTTAAGTTAATTTATAAAATTTTAAAATTCAGAATTACTATTAATCTGTCTAAATTTTTAAAAGTAATATTGATAATTACTAGTATTTTTTTTGTTATGTATGATATAATAAGTTTTTTTCTATTTACTTTTTTCAATTTAAATTTTATCATTTTATAAATTAAATTAGAAAATCTAAATGAAAGAACAGGGTAAAGTATAAGAAGTTATATTGTTTTATTTTTGAGCATCTTTTAAACAAGATTAACATACGAGATAAGATGATAGTTTTATTTTATATATATTTTTAATTATATATAACTTTCACTTAATGTTAATATTGTAATTTAAATATATTAAAAAGAAAAATAATATGTATTTTCCCCAAAATTAGGTATCATCATCCATCCATCTTCGCCATTATACTACAGACAAAATTCAAATACAACTTAATAATACAATATACAGCATAATACAATCGAAAAGATAAATGTGAGTTTGAATAATACAAATATCAGATACTAGAGATTATACAAACTCAAAAAGAGTCTTTATTACAATTATTATTACATTATTTCACGAATAGTGAGGACTACTATCGCTATCATCATCAAAATTCACTCACTCGCTTCTCCGACTAGTCACTACGTTCTCATTTCTCGAAGAGAACAATAAAAGTAAAAGGTGAAAGAGCTCAACAAATTTTAAGAGAAAATATTATGACTAAGATAATGCGAATATATTATCGTTATTTCAACAAATGTTAAACCGATACAATATAACAACCATCAAGTTTAAGCTGTAATGAACAAGCAATCCATTAAAAGAGTCAAGTAGAGAATAAAATCTACTATCTTTTATGATTTAGAAGGTTTTTCATCACTTTTATCATTGGGACTTAGCTTAATAAATAATCCACATCATCGAATCACTCTCCATTTATGGCCAAGGATATTCTTTAAGTATCACGACCACAATTATCCATGCACTACGGCCGAGAATATTTCATGGTGTTCAATAATGAGTCGTGATCATGCCAACAATCGTCCATCAACGCACTACGGGCCAATGAGGACTTTTACCACGTCATTTGTAACATTACGGCCATGATTACATCGAATAATCCCAGTCATAATCATACCAAGTCCATCTACGCACTATAGGCCATTACAGATTTGACTTTCAACAAAATATAAATACGTGAGGATGATGACAATGATATAAGAATTCAATAAAACAAGTTCAAGAATTATTTTATCCAGGAACTAATAACGTCCAAATTGTCAACACGACATCTTTGCTGTAGAAAGTAAAATTCAAGAATCTTTCGGAAGAATATTTCCATGAAAAGATCTTTGGATGAAGCGCAAATATCGAGGATATTCCACTAATTTTATAGAGTATAGAAGTCAAAACTTTAACCGAGTATAATAAGGAATGGAATAACAAAAAAATCATCGCATGTGATAGTCAGCAGACAAAAGTTATTCCAAGTAATAATAAATAACGGAATCGGTCCCCAACAGAAAACGCATGCAGATGTGATATTTCAACAGAATAATAAAGATTTTAATCAGTCCCACGTAGAACACACAAACAGGATGTTCCAATGAGAATGATAAAGAATGGAACAATGTAAGAATTTCACCAATTATAGGGTAGGCATGCGTATCTGAGTTATTCCAATGTAATAATAAGAATGGAATAATAGAAGTTCTCTTCATAGATAAAGAAAGAAATAATACTCCCTACATTGAAAAAAGCTGGATCTTTGGAATAGTGAGTAGCAGATTTTCTTCTTCTCTCTCTATAATTTCTCTATAATAATCATTTCTAAAGCTTTTGTGAATTGGTGAGAAATAAAGGAAGAATGAGCTTCTATTTATAGAAAAATATAGTTTCGATAATTGCACATTTTGGGGCTCAAAAATTACAGTACAATACCTCCAACTTTTCTTTCATTTTTAATTTAGTCCTGCAAGTATTATCAATCTTGCACCAACTCCCCTAATAGTAAATAATGTGAATCAATAGTATAATCATGTGAAAAAATATGAATTACAAAGATAAGACACTCCATCTATACCTCAATTTTTAACTTAGTCATGCAAGTATTATCAATCTTGCACCAACTCCCCTAATAGTAAATAATGTGATTCAATAGTACACATATGTGAACAAATAGTTATATAAGCATGTGAATTAGTAGAAATTAATTGCTCATTTATCCGATAAATTACCCGATTTATCAATATAACCCCTAGACATCAATTATCATCGGAATAAATGTCGATTTTCACTAACACAAATAATTCCAACATAATAAAACTATTATTATCAAAAATATAAATTTTAAAATTTTGAAGTTTAACTTTTCCCGAAAAAGTCAACTGTTGACTTTTTGACCAAATAGTGAATCCCAAAAAATTTCGTGTTTATAGACTATTTTTACTAATTTCGTCGTTCCGGACTCAAATATCATGTTCGCGTCTCCAAATTCAACTCCGAACAACATTCATCATTAATATTATAACTCACAATATTTATCAACTGGGTCGTTCCCAGGAAAGAGGGGGCTTTCCAATAAGGATTTCTCCCTATTGGCGCGCAATTAGGTGACCAAACCTCACCTTGACAGAACCTCTAGACATTGTAAATATTGCAGTTTATAATATGAATAACTTTAATAAATCTCAAGTATTGATTTAAAAAAAAAAATTATGCAGATGATAATCGATTATAATTGAATCCATAATATGATATATATGATGCAAAGAATTATCGTAGTAATAATTGAGTATAATCGAAGTGACTTCTCACGTAAGCATCAATAATCAATACCGTGTGCTACTACGCAACCACGCCAGACATCGCATACTTTAACACGGGTGTTTCAACGATTAACGGTAAAACTTCCGCTGTATTTTCATAAAGTATTTTTGTCATTTTTTAATCCGACAATAGTTCGTTGTGGGGTCCACCAATGATTGTCTTGTTGCATTTAATATTCCCCGTTAAAATGAATATTCCCCACCAATCGAATATTATATAACAACTTACAGATTTTTGCAAAATTTATAAATATTACTCACAACTATAACATTATATCAAATCCACACCATAATATTCAAAAATATATTTGAAAAAATTTAATTTTTATTCAAAAAGTTGGGGTCTACAACCTCCCATTCTTATGAAATTTCGTCCTCAAAATTAGGGGTGCGACTGGTATGTCGAAGAGGTGAGGATACCTTGATTTCATTTGATTCTATTTCCAAGTCATTTCCTCAACATCGTGGTTTCTCCACAAAACTTTGACTTGAGGTATAACCTCGAGCATAGAATATGTTCCTTCTTATCCAAGATTTTAACAGAACCTCTTTATATCGTTAAATCTTCCTCTATTTTCGTCCGGTTCTAACTCAATAATGTGGTTCGGGTCTTTCACATATTTACGTAACATGGATATGTGAAAATGTTATGAACATCAAAACATACTCAAGCGATAACGCAAGTCTATAGCTACGTTCCTACTACTCCGATCGAGGATTAAAATGGGCCAATGAATCGAGGATTGAGCTTTCTCTTTTCCAAATCTTGTAACTCCTTTCCATGGAGCAACACGTAACAACACATGATCTCCAATATCGAATTCTACGTCCTTTCGATGAAGATCAGCATAACTCTTTTATCGATCATGTGAGGTTTTTATACGTTGTCGGATCATTTGAACCTTTTCCGTAGTCATACGTATTCAACTCTGGTCCCAACAACGTTGCTTTCACCCACCTCATCCCAAAGATACCGAGAAACGACACTTTCTTCCATACAACGCTCGAATGGAGCCATGCCAATACTTGCTTGATAAGCTGTTGTCACAGGAAAACTCCACCAATGGTAAGAACTTGTCCCAACTTCCGATTGAAGTCAAGGACACGGTGTCTTAATAGATCTTCAAGAGTTTGAATCGTCTTCTTCGATCGCCTCATCCATCCGAGGATGATATACCGAAGCTAAATCAGAACCGCGCCCATAGCTTTTTTGCAAACTAACCCAAAATCTTGAAGTGAATCTTGGGTCTCGATCGAAACTATGGATACTAGCATACCATGCAATCTTACAACCTCGTTTATATACATACAGCAAGACGTTCAAGTGTATAAGTTTCTCGATTCGGAAGAAATGAGCGGACTTGGTCAATCTATCAACAATGACCCAAATCGCATCATACCTTGAGAAACTTTGGGAAGGCAGAACGAAATCCATGGTAATGTGCTCCCACTTCCATTCGAATTTCAAGTGGTTGCAATGGACCTTTTGGTACTTGATTGTGAGACCCCAAATTTTATCAATAAAGATTTAAATTTTGTCGAAATAATTTTAATATTATGGTGTGAATTTGAGATAAATATTATAGTTGTGGGTAGTATTTATAAATTTTGCAAAGTATGCAAGTGGTTATATTATATTCGATTGGATTGGTGGGAATATTCGGTTTAGCAGGAATATTCGCATAACTGCTCAATCATTGGTGGACCCCACAATGTAATTATTATCGGATCGAGAAAACGACAAAAAATATTTTATTGAAATAACGGCGGAAGTTTTACTGGTTGATATCATTGAACTACTCTTAGTAGTAAAAGTACAAAGAATACGTGGTGGTTGCATAAGTAGTAATATACCAGATTGATTATTGATGCTTATGTGAGAAGTCACTCGGTTTGATTCCATTATTATCGATTAATAATATGAATTATTATAGCGATAATGACGTTTTGTTTTATTCGTATTATTAACGTAATAAAATGTAAACATCTTTTTATATAAAATGTAATACTTTATTAAAGTTATTCTATAAATAGAATATATTATATTTTATTATGCATAAGTGTTGCATAGTGTTTTGCATAGTGTTGATAAGTGTTTCAGATAGTAAAATATTTTTATATAAATAGAATATATTATATTTTATTTAAAAGATTTTGCTTTAAATATGGACCGCCGATTAAAGTAAATCAACTGACCGCTCATGGATTAGTTCTTATGCATTCCATTTTCCTATAAATGAAAGCTCATTCCTTCATTATTTTCTTATTTAATTCTTTGAAACTCTGTAGAGAGAAATTATAGAAGGTTTATAGAGAGAAAATCTATAGAGAAAGAAGAAGAGTATATTCGCTACTTCACTTTTGCCAATATTCAGCTCTTCTAAGGTAAGGGGTATTATTTGTTGTATTCTGTAAGGGTGTTATTCTTCTTATTCATGAAGAGAACTTCGTTATTCCATTCTTTATTATTCATTGGAACATCCCGCTTGTGAATTTCACCGACACTGGTTCCGTTATTATTATTCTCATTGGAATAACTCGCATACTAAATCCGCATGCATGGTGATTTCTTTTGTTATTCCATTCTTTATTATACCCAATTGGTTAAAACTTTGACTTCTATACTCCATGAAATTAGTAGAATATCCTTGATATTTGCGTTTCATCCAAAGATCTTTTCAACAAAAATATTCTTCCGATCATTC
The DNA here is from genome assembly GCA_020205615.1 of Panax quinquefolius. NCBI lineage: Eukaryota > Viridiplantae > Streptophyta > Magnoliopsida > Apiales > Araliaceae > Panax > Panax quinquefolius. Next base: position 27,176,487 of record CM035169.1, on the reverse strand, counting down.
TTGAATTTTACTCTATGTAAACAAAGATTATGTTGACAATTTGGACGTTAATAATTCATGGATTAAATAATTCTTGAACTTGTTTTATTGAATTATTATGTCATTGTCATCATCCTCATGTTATATTATGTTATCTTTCGCTTACGTGCGCATAGATGAACTTAGTATGATTATGACCGGGGATCATTCAAGTATAATCATGACTTGATATAAATGATGTGACAAAAGTCCTCGGTGGCTGTAATGCGATTGATGGATAGTTTTCGGTATGATTATGACCGGGGTGATTCGGTAGATAGTCATGACCATTGATAACTTGATGAAAATCCTCGACCGCGGGTACGTGGATGATTAGATGTGGTGGTTTATTTATTGTCGAGTCTCAATGATAAAAATTGATGAAAACCTTTTAAAACCTAAAAGATAGTAGACTTTATTCTCTATTTGACTCTTTTAATGGGTTGCTTATTCCACCGCAGCAGCTTAAACCTGTCAGTTTATCAGATTTTATCGGTTTAACACTGCTGTTGAGGCTAATGATAATTTATTCGCATTATCTTAGTCATAATATTTCTTATCGGGCTAGTTGAGCTCACCCTTTCTTTCACCGTTTTCTTGTGAAATGAGAACATAGTGAGACGCAGCCTGGGAACGTAGTAATGTTCCGAGAGGATAAGATTAGTAGTCCTCACTATTTCGTGAAATGGTGTGATAATAGTTGTAATGAGGACTCCTTTTGAGTTTGTATAATATCTAGTAGACAATATTTGTATTCAAACTCACGATTTATGTCGATTATTATACCCACAGCTTAGGTTAAGTAAGTTGTATTTGAATTTACGTATCACGTAAGTGGCGACCCAAGATGGGTGACGTATACCTAATTTTGGGGGCGTCACGTTTGGTATCGAGCCATAAGTGTGAAGAGCCCCGAGCCTCTCATTTGGTGACTTCTGTTGATGGGGGATGACCGGCCAGGACTCTCTCAGTAGGGGGCCGCCTTTCTTTTGTAAATGTCGACAGTACCAATGTGAGGTCTTGACACAAGTTGGTGTCTAGAGTCACAGTTAGTATCGTAGCCAGGATATGATCCACTGCTAAGATGTGAGAATAATCTTAGGAGGGAGAGACGGGAATACCTTCGCTAGTATGAATTCACTAAGTTTATTTGGTATTTGATTGGTCATCGAGTATAGTTGTGAGACCCCAGATTTTATCAATAAAGATTTAAATTTTGTCAAAATAATTTTTAATATTATGGTGTGAATTTGAGATAATATTATAGTTGTGGGTAGTATTTATAAATTTTGCAAAGTATGCAAGTGGTTATATTATATTCGATTGGTCAGGGAATATTCGGTTTAAAGAGGGAATATTCGCACAACTACTCAATCATTGGTGGACCCCATTAATGTAATTATTATCTGGATCGAGAAAACGACATAAAAATATTTTATTGAAATAACGGTGAAGTTTTACCGTGGTTACTTGTTGAACTACTCGGTAGTAAAAGTACGATGTACGTGTGGTCGCATAAATGATTACCTGTATTGATTATCGATGCTTATGTGAGAAGTCACTCGGTTTGATTCCATTATCATCGATTAATAATATGAATTATTATAGCGATAATGACGTTTTTGTTTTATTCGTATTATTAACGTAATAAAAAATGTAAACATCTTTATATAAAATAGAATACTTTATTAAAGTTATTCTATAAATAGAATATATTATATTTTATTACGATAGTGTTGCATAGTGTTTTTGCATAGTGTTTTTCAGATAGTGTTTTGCATAGTAAAATGTTTTATATAAATATAATATATTATATTTTATTTAAAAGATTTTTCTTTAAATATGGATAATGATTAAAGTAAATCAATCTGACCGTTTCATGGATTAATTCTTATGCATTCCATTTTCCTATAAATGAAGCTCATTCCTTCATTATTTTCTTATTTAATTCATTGAAACTCAGAGAGAGAAATTATAGGTAGGTTTAGCTATAGAGAGAAAATTATAGAAAGAAGAAGAGTATTCTCGCTACTTCACTACTTCTATATTCAGTTCTTTTTACGGTAAGGGTGTTATTCTTTCTTCTTGAAGAGAACTTCATTATTCCATTCATTATTATTCATTGGAATAACTCGTAAAAGTGGCATACCCTATACATAACTTGTAGACACGCCATACCCTATATACTGGTGAAATCCTTATGTTATTCCATCGCTTATTATTACATTGGAATAAACTCAGATACTGCTGATTTTACCTATACTTGGTGACATTCTTCTATTATTCCGTTGGAACATCATGCATGTGTTTAACACCGGACTGGGTTCGCTTTTTTATTATTCGTTTGAACATCCTCATGTCGTGTGTTTTACACGGACTGGTTAAAATCTTTATCATACGCTGGAATATCCTATCGTGTGTTTTACACCGGATCCGGTTCCATCTTTATTATTACATTGGAACATCCCCGCTTAAGTGAATTTCACCGACCGGTTCCGTTATTATTATTACATTGGAATAACTCCGTCTACATCTGCAAGCACCGCATGCATGGTGATTTCTTTTGTTATTCCATTCTTTATTATACCCAACAAGTTAAAACTTTGACTTCTATACTCCATGAAATTAGTAGAATATCCTTGATATTTGCGTTTCATCCAAAGATCTTTCATGGAAATATTCTTCTCGATCATTCTTGAATTTTACTCTCACTAAACAAAGATATCGTGTTGACAATTTGGACGTTAATAATTCATGGATTAAATAATTCTTGAACTTGTTTTATTGAATTATTATGTCATTGTCATCATCCTCATGTTATATTATGTTATCTTTTGGCTTACGTGCATAGATGAACTTAGTATGATTATGACCGAGGATCATTCTAAGATAATCACGACTTGATATAAATGATGTGACTAAAGTCCTCGGTGGCACTGTAATGCGTTGATGGATAGTTTTTGGTATGATTATGACCTGGGGTGATTCGGTATAGTCGTGACCATTGATAATTTGATGAAAATCCTCGATCGTGGTACGTGGATGATTAGATGTGGTGGTTTATTTATTAAGTCGAGTCTCAAATGATAAAAATTGATGAAAACCTTTTAAAACCTAAAAGATAGTAGACTTTATTCTCTACTTGATTTTTTAATGGATTGCGATATTCAGCCGCAGCTTAAACCGGGTTTTTTATCATTGTATTTTATCAATTTAACATTGTTGAAGGCTAATGATAATTTATTACGCATTATCTTAGTCATAATATTTCATCGGGCTAGTTCGAGCTCACCTTTTTTCTTTCACCGTTCTCTTCGTGAAATGAGAACATACGGGATTTAGCAGTCGGGAGCGGAGTAATGGTCCAGAGGATAGATTAGTAGTCCCTCACTATTCTCGTGAAATAGTGTGATAATAGTTGTAATGAGGACTCCTTTGAGTTTGTATAATATCTAGTAGATAATATTTGTATTCAAACTCACGGTTTATGTCGTATTATACACTATGATTAGGTTAGTAAGTTGTAGATTTGAATTTATGTACCACGTAAGTGGCGACCCAAGATGGGTGACGATACCTAATTTTGGGGGCGCCACGTTTGGTATCGAGCCATAAGTGTGAAGAGCCCCGAGCCCTCATTTGGTGACTTCTGTTGATGGGGAATGCACCGGCCGACTCTCCGTAGGGACGCCGTCTTTTCATTGGTAAGTCGATAAAGTACCAATGTGAGGTCTTCGACATAAGTTGGTCCAGAGTCACAGTTGGTATCGAGCTTAGGATATGATCCTGGCTAAGATGTGAGAATAGTACTGGGAGGGAGAGACGGGAATTCTTCGCTAAGTATGACCTACCTAAGTTTATTTGGTATTTGATTGGTCCACACGAGTATAGTGATAATATGTTGCATGTTAATTAACCCTTGTTTTGTGATAGTGTTTGTATTTAGATGTTGTGAATAGGCTCGGTTATTGGAGCGCGATAATGAGTATTTCAACCAAAAGGTAACGACCAACAACACGATAATAATCATCGGCGTGACAGAACGACCATCTGAACAATGATGACCATCGTGGGAGAAATTATCATGCCAAGAATGGTAACCACCGGTGGTAATCATGGCCAAGATAATAGAAGTGGAAATTTCAAGAAGAAGGTCATTTAGCTCGATTTTGTCGTGCACCAAAGTCAAGTCCAATTTGGGGACGGTGGCACCAAAGGCGGATACTGGATAAAACAAAGTCGGTTGTTTCATGAAGAAGCGTTTTTCATGACTTCTTAAAAAGAAAGTGACTCGAACGGTTAGTACGGGTTAGTTAATTATAAATTCTCAAGTCTATACCTTATAAGATCTTGGTTCTACCCATTCTTTTATCTCGCTTGCTTATGCTCAACATTTAAATTTGACTCAGGAGAAGTTAGACTTTAACTTATTGGTTGAAACTTCGTTGGGAGAAACCTTCGTTACCTCCAATCGTTTATTAATCTTGTTGTTTCAAATAAACACTTTCACGTTACTCCGTCGATATTATCTCTTTGAAAATATTTGCCTTTGATGGTATTTTAGGAATCAATTGGTTAACTACTCATCATTCTTTTCGTAAGGTTGTTAGCTTTTATATTCATAACCAAACTACTAAAGTCAATTATTGTCATATCAAGCCATAAGTAAAGAGCCCCGAACCTTTCGTTGTTGACTTCCTTGTGTGGAAATGCAAAAGCCGGACTTTCTGTAGGCGACATCGTGAATGAAGATGGCAAGCTTATAGGTATCATTGTGAGGTGCTATCTAGGTTAAGGGATAGAAGTCACAGTTGGTATCAATGTGACGTACTATCCAAGTCTTGGATGAGAGTCACAGTTTTGAATGATATTTCTATTATTAATAAATTTTCTGGCGTATTCTTGAAGACTTCTAAGCCTACTTAGAGCGTGAAATCGAATTTTGTATTGACCCCAGTACAAAAACCCATTTCTTAAACCCTCAAATATTTCTTCAACTAAATGAACAGTTTACATGGTTTATGATGAAAGTCATAATAAAAGCATTGGACTAATGAAAATCATGGGTATTCGTGGTATTAGTAAGTTTTATGATGAGTTATGTTGGTTAGTATGTGAAAACATGAAAGTTTCTTAGAAATCACAAAGAGTTGAAAATCGATTTTGGTGAAAAAACGTAACATGAAATTCAATAGACCATATCTCCAATTATATTTTGAATTTTTGAATGTGGTCAAGTCCTAGAGTTAGATCTATGAGTTACCTAACTAATCCAAGTGGAATTACTGGAAAAGGTGTTGTAGATTTTTGTGTGGACTGATTTTAGCAAAGGAGGCCAAAGCTGTAAATTTCAAAAATGCTACTGCCCAGAAACTTTAAGGGCTGTTTCGGCCACTTAAATTATGAGAAAAATTCTGGCCTTTTGGGACATGAAGGTATATGGTATAAAGTATCTCTTGTCCAAAAATGAGCTCATTCTCGACTTAAAATGAGCAAGTTATGACTATTTCAATATTTAGGTTTTTCCGAAAAAACGCTATAACTCTGAGTTCTATAACTCATGACCATGAAATTTAAACTGGAAGCTCACGTTAACATATGTAAGGTCCTGCCAAGATTTGGGAATTTTGGAGTTAAACTTGAGGTAGCTAATTTCTTAAGGAATTAAGTGGAAATTGATTTTTAAAAATAGTAAATGAATTTTAAAAATTCGAGAAAAATATATTTTCATTATGGGACTATATTATGCTAAATCCCAGAAAAGAAATATTTTTGGGGCTGATTTGGTATTTTCATGAAAATAGTTTAGTTACTGAACATATGAGTTAAATATGTTATGTGAAGTAACAAAAGTTGAAAATAGGATTTTATGGCTAGAGAATCCTATATAGAGTATATGCATATTTTTTGATGAGGATTTGATAATTGGTGATGATATTTTATGAGTATGACATTTTGAATGATTAAATGCATTATATGGTAAAAGCGTAAACAATTAAGATAAATTGTTTATAAATTTAAGAAGTGATTAAAATATTGTTATAATATTAATGATATTAGATTATGAGATTATTAAGTGATTGAAAATATGGGGATATTCTTGAATCTGGATAAATTATATTATAAATGTTTAATATTTATCCTTTATCTCATTTGATTGATTCTTTATATCATTATCCTCATGCTTATATTATGTTGAAAGTCAATACATGGCTGTAGATGGACTTGGTATGATTATGACGAGGATTGTTCGGTATAATCATAACAGTAAATGAATACACAATTATCTTTGGCCAGTAGTGCATGGATAATTTGTGGTCGTGATCTTAATGAATACACAATTATCTTTGGTAGTAGTGCATGGATAATTTGTGGTCGTGATCTTAATGAATACACGATTATCTTTGGTAGTAGTGCATGGATAATTTGTGGTCGTGATACTAATGAATACACAATTATCTTTGGCCGTAGTGCATGGATAATTTGTGGTCGTGATACTTAATGAATACACAATTATCTTTGGTAGTAGTGCATGGATAATTTGTGGTCGTGATCTTAATGAATACACAATTATCTTTGGTAGTAGTGCATGGATAATTTGTGGTCGTAATACTAATGAATACACAATTATCTTTGGTAGTAGTGCATGGATAATTTGTGGTCGTGATCTTAATGAATACACAATTATCTTTGGTAGTAGTGCATGGATAATTTGTGGTCGTGATATCTTAATGAATACACAATTATCTTTTGGTAGTAGTGCATGGATAATTTGTGGTCGTGATACTAATGAATACACGATTATCTTTAGCCGTAGTGCATGGATAATTTGTGGTCGTGATACTAATGAATACACGATTATCTTTGTACGTAGTGCATGGATAATTCTGGTTGTGATCTTAATGAATACACGATTATCTTTGCACGTAAGCGCATGGATAATTTGTGGTCGTGGTGATACTAATGAATACACGATTATCTTTGGTAGTAGTGCATGGATAATTTGTGGTCGTGATACTAATGAATACACGATTATCTTCGCACGTAGTGCATGGATAATTTGTGGTCGTGATCTTAATGAATACACGATTATCTTTCGTCAGTAGTGTATGGATAATTCGTGGTCGTGATACTTAATGAATATCCTTGGCACCGTAGTGCGGGGATGATTCGATGATATGGATTAATTATTGAGCGAGTCTCAAAGAATGAAATATTAATTCATGGATGTGATAAAAAGTCATCTTTGGTAGAAAGTGCATTGATAGACTTGGTATGATTATGACTACGGATTATTCTTCGGTATAATCATGGTAGTAATTGAAAACACGAATATCCTTAGCTAGTAGTGCGTGCATGAATAATTCATGGTTGTGATACTATTAAAGTGAGTCTCGAGATTATTAGTTTTCTGATTGTATATCTTTGGCTGTAGTGCAAAGATGAATTGTTAATGAATATCTTTGGTAGGATGCGAAGATGAATTTAATATTTTAACTATAAAGGTATTCAAGGTATCCTCACCTCTTATCATACTGTGTATCGTACCTAATTTCGAGGGCTTAAATTCCATAAGGAGGAGATTGTGAGACCCCAAATTTTATCAATAAAGATTTAAATTTTGTTGAAATAATTTTTAATATTATGGTGTGAATTTGAGATAAATATTATAGTTGTGGGTAGTATTTATAAATTTTACAAAGTATGCAAAGTGGTTATATTATATTCGATTGGTGGGGAATATTCGGTTTAGCAGGGAATATTCGCACAACTAGCTCAATCATTGGTGGACCCATAATGTAATTATTGTCGGATTGAGAAAACGACAAAAAATATTTTATTGAAATAATGGCGGAAGTTTTCGTTGATCTTTGTTGAACTACTCGGTAGAAAAAAAAAGAATGTCGTGTGGTTGCGTAGTAGTACTGCGGTATTGATTATTGATGCTTATGTGAGAAGTCACTTTCGGTTTGATTCCATTATGTCGATTAATAATATGAATTATTATAGCGATAATGACGCTTTTGTTTTATTCATATTATTAACGTAATAAAAGTAAACATCTTTTTATATAAAAGTAATACTTTATTAAAGTTATTCTATAAATAGAATATATTATATTTTATTATGCATAGTGTTGCATAGTGTTTTGCATAGTGTTGCATAGTGTTTTGCATAGTAAAATATTTTTATATAAATAGAATATATTATATTTTATTTAAAAGATTTTGCTTTAAATATGGACCGTCGATTAAAGTAAATCAATCTGGACTGTTCATGGATTAGTTACTATGCATTCCATTTTCCTATAAATAGAAGCTCATTCCTTCATTATTTTCTTACAATTCACTTTGAAACTCTGAGAGAGAAATTATAGAGAAGCTATAGAGAGAAAATCTATAGAGAGAAAGAAGAAGAGTATTCGCTACTTCACTTTGCCAATATTCAGTTCTTCTAAGGTAAAGGGTATTATTTGTTGTATTCGTAAGTGGGTGTTATTCTTTTCTTATTCATGAAGAGAACTTACATTATTCCATTCTTTATTATACATTTGGAACATCACAGCCGGTGTGAATTTCACACGACCGGTTAGTTATTATTATTCTGTTGGAATAACCTACATACATGCTGAATCCGCATGCATGGTGATTTCTTTTGTTATTCCATTCTTTATTATACCCGGTTGGTTAAAACTTTGACTTCTATACTCCATGAAATTAGTAGAATATCCTCGATATTTGCGTTTCATCCGAGATCTTTTCACGGAAATATTCTTCCGATCATTCTTGAATTTTACTCTATAAACAAAGTATTATGTTGACAATTTTGGACGTTAATAATTCATGGATTAAATAATTCTTGAACTTGTTTTATTGAATTATTATGTCATTGTCATCATCCTCATGTTATATTATGTTATCTTTGGCTTACGTGCGTAGATGAACTTAGTATGATTATGACCGAGGATCATTCGGTATAATCATGACTTGATATAAATGATGTGACAAAAGTCCTCGATTGGCTGTAATGCGTTGATGGATAGTTTTTGGTATGATTATGACGGGGTGATTCGTTATAGTCATGACCATTGATAACTTGATGAAAATCTTTGGCCAAGTGGTACGGGGATGATTAGATGTGGTGGTTTATTTATTAAGTCGAGTCTCGGTGATAAAAATTGATGAAAACCTTTTAAACCCTAAAAGATAGTAGACTTTTATTCTACTACTGACTCTTTTAATGGGTTCTTATTCCATTCGCAGATTAAACCGGTTGTCTATTGTATTTTATCGGTTTAACACTATTCAAGGCTAATGATAATTTATTACGCATTATCTTAGTCATAATATTTCTTCTTCGGGCTAGTTGAGCTCACCCTTTCTTTCCTTTGTTCTCTTGAAATGAGAACATATTTGGGATTTGAGTCGGGGAGCGGAGTAATGGTCCGAGAGGATAGCATTAGTAGTCCTCACTATTACGTGAAATAGTGTGATAATAGTTGTAATGAGGACTCCTTTTGAGTTTGTATAATATCTAGTAGACAATATTTGTATTCAAACTCACGGTTTATGTCAGATTGCATACGACAGTTAGGTTAGTAAGTTGTATTTGAATTTATGTACCATGTAAGTGGCGACCCAAGATGGGTGACGTATACCTAATTTTGGGGGCGTCACATTGATGCTCCGTCTTGACTCGTTGATAAGTTAAACACCTTGAGATAAACTCTGCTATCTCTCTCTTCATATTGCACCACCAAAATGTATGTCGAAGATCACGATATATTTTGGTACTCCCAGGATAGATTGCAAATGGTGTGTTGTGCGCCTCCATCATGATTTTATACTTTAAATCAAGGTCTTTAGAACACAAAGTGCGGAGTTGACTCAAGTATTCCTTCCTCATCGATTCTTGCTTTTCAAGATAGCACCTTCTTTGCACTTTCTTCTTCATACGCATTAGCTCCGTGTCCAGTAGCTTGAAAGCGGCTTTTAACTTTATCGATTAAAGTCGGTTCTACTCGTATATTCGCCATCATCATATGGGTCCTGAGTCTTTAACTCTATCTCCATCCTTTAAAAGTCACACAAAATAAGCTTTGTGTTGTGAATATTGCACCTGCATGCGCATATGATCTTCTACTCAATGCGTTAAACTACCACGTTCGCTTTTCGGGGATGGTATTGGATGGTATGATCATAATCTTTCAGCGATTCAAGCCAACGTCGTTGTCGCGTGTTGAGTTTCTTTTGAGTGAAGAAATATTTGAGGCTTTTATGATCCGTAAAGATCTCCACTTTCTCTCCATACAAGTAATGCCTCCAAATTTTAAGTGCGAAGATAACAAATGCTAACTCTAGATCATGAGTAGGATAATTCCTCTCATATTCTTTGAGTTGTCTTGAGGCATAAGGCTATGACTTTCCCATGTTGCGTGAGAATACATCCTAACCTTTTGCCCAAAGCATCCTTGTAGATGACAAATCCTCCGAACTAGATGGTATTGTCGAGCAGGTCTTTGAAATGAGTCTCTCTCTTGAGTTCTTGAAAACTCTTCTCACATTCTCGCTCCAACCGAACTTTGTATCTTTCGAGTCAATTTGAGTTAATGGAGTAGCGATTCGAGAAAATCCTTCCACGAATCTCCGATAATAACCAAATTAAACCGAGAAAGCTACGTACTTGATTCATCGATTTCAGGTTGCTCCGACTTTGAATAGCTTCAATCTATGCCTAGTCGGCGAATATTCCATGACTTGATACTACGTGCCCAAGGAATGCTACTTCCTCAAGCGTAACTCGCATTTCTTTAACTTGGCATAAAGCTTATATTCACGAAGCTTTTGGAGTATCAGCCTCAAGTTTTACTTATGATCTTCACGGCTTTTGGAATAAATAAGGATGTCATCAATAAAGACGACCACAAAGTGATCCAAATATTCCTTGAATACTCGGTTCATCATATCCATGAAGGCGCAGAAGCATTAGTCAATCAAAAGACATGACTAAGAATTCATAATGCCTGCATCTGAGGAGTTCGAAGGCGTCTTTGGAATATCATCGGTTTAACCTTGGTGATGATATCCGAATCTAAGATCGATCTTTGAAAAAATTGTGCTCCTTGTAACTAATCAAAGCGAGTCATCAATACGTGGCAATGGGTACCTATTTTGATGGTGACATGATTCAACTCCCGATAATCAATACAAAGTCGCATACTCCGATCTTTCTTCTTCACGAATAGAGCAGGAGCACCCCAAGGAGACGTCTTAAGGCGAATGAAACCAATGTTCAACAATTCTGAATTGGGTCTTTAACTCTGAAGTTCAATAGGAGCCATTCGATATGGGGCTTTGGAAATGGGTTTTCATCTGGGTTCAAGGTCGATACAAAATTCAACTTCACGCTCTAGGGGTAGGCCAAGAAGTTCTTCAGGGAATACACGTCAGGAAATTTATTAACAATAGAAATATCCTTCAAATTTGACGTATTTTTGTTTAAATCCGTGACATGAGCTAAGAAAGCTTGACATCCATTTTTCAATAAACGAATAGCTTTATGGCTTGAGATGACCGTGATTGATTTTAATGGTTTGGTCGCTTGAATTCGCATAATAGGTTTATTAGGAATATGAAATCTAACAACCTTACGAAAATAATCAATTTTAGCATGATAAGTAGTTAACCAATCAATCCCTAGAATCGCGTCAAATGCAAGTATTTTTAAGGAGATAAGATCGACGAGGGTAACGATGCGATTCCGATTTGAATCAAACAAGACTTTAACAGCGATGGATGTAATGAAGGTTTCTCCTAATGGAGTTTCAACAGATAAGTCAAAGTCTAATTTCTCCTAGAGTCAAATTTAATCGTTGGCGCAAGTAGGAGAAATAAAAGAATGGGTAGAACCCCGGTATCAAATAAGGTATAGACTTCGCTAGAGTTTATGATAATCTTACCCGTGATGACCTCGTTCGGGTTCCTTGCTTTCTGGGAGGTCACAACAAACACTCTTCCACAGTTATAACACGCTTTGGATGGCATCGCGTAGTTTTGATCGATATGTCCCTCCCTCCACATTTGAAGCATATGATAGGTGGTCGTTCTCCTTCCTTAACCACGGTTCTGTCGGTGTCGACGTCTTTCCATCATTATTGAATCTCTTTTCTTGAAATGTCCATTTTCTTGTCTTCGCCATGATTACCACCAAGTGGTTACCATTTCGGCATGTTGATTCCTCCACGCTTGTTGTCACCGTTTGATGATCAAGTTACCACTGGTATTTTCATCTTTCAGCCGTTGCTTTCCTTGATTGCGTTGACTCGTTCACGCATTCCAATAGCGAGCCCTATTTACAACATCCGAGTACAAACACAGTTTATGAGAAATAAGATATTGACGTATCTCCTGGTTTTTCAAACCTCTTAAAACATTCGTGTCATTCGCTCCTCATTATCGACCAAATGGGATGCAAACGGGATAACTCTACAAATTTAGCCTCGTATTCGCGTTACCTGGTCATATTGTTTTATTCCAACTTAATAAACTCCACCTCTTTTCGTGACGAATACTTTTGGGAAAGTACTTGTCGTTGAATAGCTCTTGGAACTTCTCCCCAAGACATCTTGAGTGCGTCCAGTCGGGTAATGCTTTTTCTGATTTCTACCGATGTCCGCTTCTTCACGCAACATGAAGGTGGTGAAGGAACCTTTTGCTCCTCGAAGCATCCCAAGACATCAAATATCTTGGTGATATGCTTTATCCATGCTTTCGCTTTTAAGTGGTTTAGGCTCTCCAATAAACTCGGGTGGTCCCAGCTCCTCTTGGCATTTAGCGGTGACCAAATCGTGGGTTACCATTGTTTCCACCTGCATTATGGACACGAGTTGCCTTCGCCCGTTGTTGCATGAATTGCTCCTTAAACTGCTTAGCGGTGACCGTCCGAGAGTTATCAGTATTTCTACATGCATTTTGGGATGAGGCGCTTTTATGCTGTTGTTGCATGAATTGCATAAAGCCTCTGACCATCCCATCATTCACCATTTCATCGGTGTTATTATTTTCATGAGGAGTATTGTCCTCTGCGGTTTGCACATTATCCCGATTATTGATTCGTGGAGACTCAACGGTCTCTGTGCTCCATTGATAATCTCAACATTCTCGGATGCCATTTTCAAACACTGCCACAAAACAAGGGTTAATTAACATATCACATATTATCCCTATACTTTGACCGACCAATTAAATACCAAATAAACTTAGGTAGGTCATACTAGCGAAGGAATTCCCCGTCTCTCCCCTCCTAGTTCTAGTCTCACATCTTAGCCAGGGATCATATCCCTAAGCTTTGATACCAACTGTGACGCCCCAAAATTAGGGTCGTCGCCACCCATCTTGGGTCACCACTTACGTGGTACAAAATTCAAATACAACTTAATAACACTGTCGTGGTGTACAATACGACAAAACATAAACCGTGAGTTTGAATACAAATATTATATACTAGAGATTATACAAACTCAAAAAGAGTCCTTATTACAATTATTATTACACTATTTCACGAATAGTGAGGACTACTCTCGCTATCATCATCCGTAAAGTCACTCCAGTTCCCCCACTAGTCCCCCATTACGTTCTCATTTTCTGAAGAGAACAATAAAAGTAAAAGGGTGAGCTCAACTAGCCTAGTAGGAAAATATTATGACTAAGATAATGCAGAATATATTATCGTTAGCCTTCAACAGTGTTAAACTGATACAATATAACAACCATCAAGTTTAACTGCAGCGGAACAAGCAATCCATTAAAAGAGTCAAGTAGAGAATAAAATCTACTATCTTTTTGGATTTAGAAGGTTTTTCATCACTTTTATCGTGACGCCCCCAAAATTAGGAATACGTCACCCATCTTGGGTCGCCACTTACATGGTACATAAATTCAAATACAAACTTAATTATACATCTGTCGTGTAACATACGACAATACATAAACTGAGAGTTCTAATAGGAATATTGTCATTTAGACAATATCCATACTCAAGGAGTTCTCATTACATTTATTGTCACACTATTTAACAGAATAGTGAGGACTACTAATGCTATCTTCTGGACCATCACTCTTTTCCCCGACTCGTCCCAGCTATATTCTCATTTCCTGAAGAGAACAGTGAAAGAAAGGGTGAGCTCAACTAGCCCAGTAAGAAATATTATAACTAAGATAATGCAGAATAAATTATCAATAGTCTTCAACAATGTTAAACTGATAAAATACAATGACAACCAGTTTAACTGCAATGAATATGCAATCCATTAAAAGAGTCAAGTAGAAAATAAAGTCTACTATCTTTTAGGTTTAAAAGGTTTTCATCAATTTTATCACTAAGACTCGGTTTAATGAATAAACCACAATATCTAATCATCCCCGTACCACGGTCAAGGATTTTCATCAAATTATCGGTGGTCATGACTATACCGAATCACCCTCCGGTCATAATCATACCAAAAACTATCCATCATCATTGCATTACAGCCATCGAGGACTTTTGTCACATCATTTATATCGAGCCATGATTATACCGAATGATCCCTAGTCATAATCATACTAAGTTCATCTATGCACGTAAGCAAAGATAACATAATATAACATGAGGATGATGACAATGACATAATAATTCAATAAAACAAGTTCACTTAATTAATTTATTCGGGAACTAATAACGTCCAAATTGTCAACATTATACCGCTTTGTAGAGTAAAATTCAAGAATGCTCGAGAAAAATATTTTCATTAAAAATCTTTGGATGAAGCGCAAATATCAAGGATATTCCACTAAATTCATGGAGTATGAAGTCAAAATTTTAACCAAATGAGTATAATAAAGAATGGAATAACAAAAGAAATCACCACGCACGCGATAGATCAAGACAGCAGGAGTTATTCCAACAGAATAATAAATAATCGGAACCGGTCCCGCCAGAAACGCATGTGATGAGGATATTCCAATGTAATAATAAAGAATGGAACCGGGCGGCCGTAAAACGCATGCGAGACGTGATATTCCAGCGAGAATAATAAAGAATGGAACTAGTCCCGCATAAAACGCATGCAGACGAGGATGTTCCAATGTAATAATAATAAACACGGAACTGTGTCAGGTGTAAAACATGAGACAGGATGTTCCAGCAGAATAAAGAAGAATGTCACCAAGTATATAGGGTGATCACAGATACAAAGTTATTCCAACGTAATAATAAGAAATGGAATAACAACAGTTTCTTCATGAATAAGAAAGAATAACACCCCCTTACGAAAGTACAACAAATAATATTCCCTACCTTAGAAGAAATTGAATATTGGAAAAGTGAAGTAGCAAAATACTTTTCTTCTTCTCTCTATAGTTTCTCTCTCTAGAGTTTCAGGTGAATTGTAAGAAATAATGAAGGAATGAGCTTTCTATTTATAGAAAAACTGAGGGTGGCTCTTGGTCTTAACGAAGGGTCAAAATGACTCTTGGTAATATTGAAGAGACAACTTGTGACGCCCCCAAAATAGGTCCATTCCATCCAACCCATTCTGAGTCGCCAAATACATGGTACAGAAATAACTACAACTTTATTAATACATTTGTCGTGCAAAATACGACAACATATATACTGTGAGTTTAAATACAATTATTATCTTTTAGACAATATATGTGAGACCCCAGATTTTATCAATAAAGATTTAAATTTTGTTGAAATAATTTTTTTAATATTATGGTGTGAATTTAAGATAATATTATAGTTGTGGGTAGTATTTATAAATTTTGCAAAGTATGCAAGTGGTTATATTATATTCGATTGGTGGGGAATATTAGGTTTAGCAGGGAATATTCGATAACTACTCAATCATTGGTGGACCCCTAATTAATGTAATTATTGTCGGATTGAGAAAAACGAAAAAAATTTTTTGAAATAACGGCGAAAGTTTTACCGTAGTTCTTGTTGAACTACTCTCGGTAGTAAAAGTATAAGTAATACGTGTGGTTGCATATAGTAAGACACCGGTATTGATTATTGATGCTTATGTGAGAAGTCACCGGTTTGATTCCATTATCATTCGATTAATAATATGAATTATTATAAGCGATAATGACGTTTTGTTTTATTCGTATTATTAACGTAATAAAAATGTAAACATCTTTTTATATAAAATAGAATACTTTATTAAAGTTATTCTATAAATAGAATATATTATATTTTATTATGCATAGTGTTGCATAGTGTTTTGCGTATAGTATTTTGCATAGTATTGCATAGTGTTTTGCATAGTAAAATGTTTTTATATAAATAGAATATATTATATTTTATTTAAAAGATTTTTCTTTAAATATGGACCGTCGATTAAAGTAAATCAATCTGGACCGTTCATGGATTAGTTCTTATGCATTCCATTTTCCTATAAATAAGCTCATTCCTTCATTATTTTCTTTTAATTCATTGAAACTCTAGAGAGAAATTATAGAGAGAAGCTATAGAGAGAAAATTATAGAAAGAAGAAGAGTATTCTCGCTACTTCACTACTTTATATTCGGTTCTTTTACGGTAGAAGGGTGTTATTCTTTCTTCTTGAAGAGAACTTCATTATTCCATTCACTATTATTACATTGGAATAACCTATAAAAGTGGCATACCCTATACATAACTCCGTATACTGCAGCATACCCTATACTTGGTGAAATCCTTATGTTATTCCATTGCTTATTATTACATTGGAATAACTTCGTATAATGTGGTTTACCCTATACTTGGTGACATTCTTCTATTATTACATTGGAACATCCACATGCGTGTGTTTTACAGGACCGGTTCCGCTTTTATTATTCATTGCTGAACATCCTCGTCATGGTGTTTTACACCGGACTGGTTCCGCCTCTTTATCATTCATTGGAATATCCTATCTCATGTGTTTTACTAACCGGATCCGGGTTCCATCTTTATTATTCTCATTTGGAACATCCCGTCGGTGTGAATTTCACCGACCGGTTCCGTTATTATTATTTCGTTGAATAACTCTGTCTATGCATCAAGTACCTGCGCATGGTGATTTCTTTTGTTATTCCATTCTTTATTATACCCAAATTAGTTAAAACTTTGACTTCTATACTCCATGAAATTAGTAGAATATCCTTGATATTTGCGTTTCATCCAAAGATCTTCTCATGGAAATATTCTTCCGATCATTCTTGAATTTTACTCTACTAAAGCAAAGATTATGTTGACAATTTGGACGTTAATAATTCATGGATTAAATAATTCTTGAATTTGTTTTATTGAATTATTATGTCATTGTCATCATCCTCATGTTATATTATGTTATCTTTGGCTTACGTGCATAGATGAACTTAGTATGATTATGACGAGGATCAATCAGTATAATCATGACTTGATATAAATGATGTGACAAAAGTTCTCGGTGGCTCGTAATGCAATGATGGATAGTTTTTGGTATGATTATGACCGGGGTGATTTAAGATAGTCATGACCATTGATAACTTGATGAAAATCCTTCGAATCGTGGTACGGGGATGATTAGATGTGGTGGTTTATTTATTGTTTGAGTCTCAAATGATAAAAATTGATAAAACCTTTTAAAACCTAAAAGATAGTAGATTTTATTCTACTTGACTCTTTTAATGGATTGCATATTCATTCGTGAGTTAATCGGTTGTCTATTGTATTTTATCGGTTTAACATCGTTGAAGGCTAATGATAATTTATTCGCATTATCTTAGTCATAATATTTCTTCTTTGGGCTAGTTGAGCTCACCCTTTCTTTCATTGTTTCTCTTGAAAATGAGAACATAAATTGGGACGAGTCTGGGAACGAAGTAATGGTCCGGAGGATAGCATTAGTAGTCCTCGCTATTACGTGAAAATAGTGTGATAATAGTTGTAATGAGGACTCCTTTTGAGTTTGTATAATATCTAGTAGACAATATTTGTATTCAAACTCACGGTTTATGTCGTATTGCATACACTACAGTTATATTAGTAAGTTGTATTTGAATTTATGTACCATGTAAGTGGCGACCCAAGATGGGTGACGATACCTAATTTTGGGGCGCCACAATATACACATACCCAAATAAATCCTCATCGCAATTATTTATACATTATTTTATAAAAATGGTGAGGACTACTAAACAATTCTCTCTAGAACCTTCATTCCATACCCGACTAAGACTTCGCTACATTCTCGCCTCCCGAGAAGAAAAATGGAACAACAAGGAAAAGGGTGAGCTCAACTAGCCCAAAGAAAAGAATATTATGACTAAGATAATATACAACAAATTATCGTTAGTCTCCAACGAGGAAAAATCTAATAGAATACAATAGACAAACCGCTTTTAAATCAATCTTCGCAATGAAATAATAATTCATTAGAAGAGTTAAGTAGAGAATGCAAACTACTATCTTCTATATATGAATTTAAAAGTTCATCGTCGATATTTTATCCTGTAACATCAATCAATATATATCCGAATCAAATATTCATCTTTGCACTACTGTGCCAAAGATATTCATCAGTTGGTCATGTTCATCTAAACACTGTTCATCTTTGCACTACGGCCAAAGATATTAATCGATCAATCATGTTCATCTCAACACCTGTTCATCTTTGCACTACGGGCCAAAGATATTCATCAAGAAATCATTCATCTTTGAACTACAGGCCAAAGATATTCAGTAATATCATCATTTAGGACTGAGGATGATGAAATTTTTTTTTTAAAGGAAACGAATCCAGTAAAACAAAAGAACAATTATTAAGGATTCGTATTTTAAACAATCCAAGTTCAAAAATACTTTATAAGTAATCAGAGTGGAGTAAAATCCAAGAATGATCAAAACATGGATACAATTAAAGCTAGTATCCATAATAGATATTTTGGACAAAAAGAAGAAATTTCATTTTTCTATTGAATAAGTGTCGTGATTCGTGAATAAAGTGCCGTGATACGTGAATAGTAACTCCGACACAAAAGATAGAAATTTCACAAAAAACATCTTCACGCTTCGTGAATAGTACTCGTGAATAGTAACTCGTGAATAAGAACTCATGAATAGTAACTCGTGAATAGTAACTCATGAATAGTAACCTCGATACATGAAAAAGTTCCAAATTTGATAAAATTTTCAACCAATATTTGGCATAATGATATTGAAAAAATAATATCATTTTCGAATAAAATAACATCCTTACCTCGAAAGATAGTACTTCTAGTTGAAACAGGATATAAGCTTTGACTTGAACTCACGTCAGTATAAGCAACACTCAAAGTATATTCAAAATACTCACAAGAATACGCCGATAATATAGAGAGAAAACTTGAGTTTACGGTGTGATTTTCAATTCTAACCTAAGCACCCTATTTATAGGAAAATGCTTTAAGAACAAAGTAGAAAATATGCTAGAACACCAAAAAGTAGAAAATTTATTAAAATATTAATATATATATATATATATATATATATAATTCACGCACACCTTTGAATCTGAAATTCAAAGACAATTGAACACATGCCTCACACATGCAAATAACGTTTTTGTAAACAAAATATTTAAAACTTCAAAAATTAATTATTTTGGAGCTTGTAACTTCAATAATTCATAATAAATAGCCCTTTTGTCAAAAAAAATCGAATCTCATGAGTTTTTATAGAAAATTCAATTCTCTACAACTTTGCAGAAGAAAGTTTTCTAAATTCCAAACATAAATTGACCGAAATCCATAAATGCAGACGATTTTATGTGCTATAATCAAATTTGATTAATAATCAGGTCCACCAACACACAAAATATGTGTTAAACATTTAATGCCACAAAAATACTCTTCATCCTCATATACTCATATATCCCACATTCATTATAAAAATATCACCAAGTTAATATATTATTAAAATAATATATTTAAATGAATTATTTTATCGTAAAAAGATAAAATATTAATTTTCAACAATTGTCACATTAAAATTTTCTCCATCTATATCAATATTTTCCTCATCATATAAATCAATAATTAATTATTCACAAATAATATTACGTAATCACAAAGATTAGCAACTGTGCCGTAGTTCAGGAAGAGGGGCTTTCAATAAGGATCTTTCTCATCTAGCGCTATGATTAGGTGACCAAACCTCTCCTTAGATGAGAACTTTCTAGACATTACCAATAATGTTATCTAATAATATTATTCAGGATAATATGAATTATTGTCAGATAATGAAAAAATCTTGTGTAATGACAATTTATTGAAACAACGGTAATATAAAATATCAATGCAAAGAATTATTGAATCAATAAAATAAAATATTGAGCGGTAATTATCGTAATAATTATTGAGTAAAGTGCCTTCACGTAAGAATCAATAATTGGTGCAATACAATAATGCTTCATCGCTCAACAACGCCGTGATTAGTGTGTTTTAACCATCGGGTATTCCAACAAGATAATCAGAATAACTACGTCGTTATTTATAAACAACTTATATTTGTCGTTTTCTTCATCCAATCGCTTTCCATTATGGGGCCCACAAAAGATCTGCTGGTCGCACGAATATTCCCACAAAGCATTTAATATTCCACGACCAAACGTAATATTCAAACAATAATGAATATTTTATAACAACTTGCTTATTCAAATATTTTGCGTATTTTACCCATAACTATCCACATTAATCAAATCAACCCTTACTATTTCAAAATAATAAATAGAGGAAAATAAATTTCATTTATTAATAATTTGGGGTCTACACAACTACTATTTCATGAGAAGGGTAATTAACCCTTAGAACACGTAAGAAAGCAGTTAACTCTTGGTAATATTGAAGGACAACTACTCTTATTTGCGAAGGGGTAATTACTATCGACGAAGGTAATTACTATTCACAAAGGTAATTACTATTCACAAAGGTAATTACTATTGATTTAAGAAGGTAATTACTATTCACAAAGGTAATTACTTATTCACAAAGGTAATTACTTATTCACAAAGGTAATTACTATTCACAAAGGTAATTACTATTGGCGAAGGTAAATCTTATTGACGAAGGTAATTACTATTCACAAAGGTAATTACTATTCACAAAGGTAATTATTTATCGTGAAGGTAAATACTATTGTGAAGGTAATACTATTATTCACAAAGGTAATTACTATTCACAAAGGTAATTACTATTGTGAAGGGACTCTTAGATGATGACATATGGCCCCCCCATAAAATAATCAAAGTTACCATAAGCGTCTCATACGGACTCTTTATATACATCGAGGATTGAATAAATATTACCACAAATCATTTTATTTTTAATCAACACATATTTAATCTTTCAACAATTATTAATCATTTATAACTTGTCGTCTCGATTAATAATTTAATCTATAACATATTATACTGGATGATCTTTGTGACAATAATTGAATCGATAATATAAGAGATATGATGCGGTAATTACATGTAGCAATAATTGAGCATAAGTGAGTGACTTCTCACGTAAGCATCGATAATCAAATCAATGCTTTTATCTGATTCTGGCGATATTCTTGTACTTTTCTACTTAGGGTAGTTCAACGGTTTTAGCGGTAACACCTCTTAGTTATTTTTTATAGAAAAATAATTTTGTCGTTTTCTAACTACGACAATACTTCCATTATAGGGTCCACTGATGATTGAGCCGTAAATGCGAATATTCCCCGAAAAAGAATATTCCCAGAAACGAATATTTTATAACAACTTACTTACTTTTGCAAAATTTATAAATATTACCCATAACTATAACATTATATCAAATTTATTCCATAATATTCAAAAATAATATTTATATAAAAAAATTCATCTTTATTTATAAAAGTCGGGTCTTACATTTATCGTTGGGACTCAAATTTTAATAAATAATTCACATCATCGAATCACCCCGCATCATATGGCGAGGATATTCTTTAGTATCACGACCATAATTATCCATGACTACGCAGTAAGACCCCAATTTTATAAATAAAGATGAATTTTTCTATAAATATTATTTTTGAATATTATGGAATAAATTTGATATAATGTTATAATAGGTAATATTTATAAATTTTGCAAAGTATGCAAGTTGTTATAAAATATTCGTTTTTTTGTGGAATATTCTTTTGTTAGGAATATTCGCATAACTACCAATCATCGGGTGGACCCCACAATGTAATTATCATTTTGATCGAGAGAAAACGACAAAAATATTTTTTATAAAAATAACTACGAGGTGTTACCGCAAAAACCGCTGAACTACCCTATGGTAAAGTACAAGAATACGCTGTGGGTCGATAAGAAGACACTTCAGATTGATTATCGATGCTTACGTGAGAAGTCACTCAATTTATGCTTAATTATTGCTACAAGAAAGAATCGTGATCAGATTCTTATATTATCGATTCAATTATGTCACAAAGATTATCCTCAGATAATATGTTATAAAGATTAAATCAATAATTGAGACGCATAAGTTATAAATGATTAATATTTGTTGAAAGATTAAATACGTGTCGATGAAAATAAAATGATTTGTGGTAAGTTTGATTATTTTATGGGGGCTCATATGTCATCATCTAAGAGTCTCTTCGTTAATAAGTAATTACCTTTGTGAATAGTAATTATCTTCGCCAATAAGTATTTACTTTTCATAATAAGAATTACCTTCATCAATAAGTAATTACCCTTATGAATAGTAATTACCTTCGTCAATAGTAATTACCTTTACCAGACGTTGAACCACTTGTCGTTTTTCACATTACAGCGCCGAACCACTTGTCGCTTCACATTACAAAAGCGCCAAACCACTTTTTTTTTTTCACATTATTAGTCGCTGCTTTCACTTGCCTTTTCACACGGCTAAGCAGTGCTAAGCTAGAAATCTTCTATAAATAGAGGCCTAGGGCTTCATTATTTTCACTTAATTCATTCAAGCTTATATAGAGAGAAAGTATAGAAAGAATAAGAGAGAAAGAAGAAGAGTATTTTGTTACTACACCTGCTGCTGCAGATTCAATCTCCTACCAAAAGTAAGGGTGTTATTCTTTCTTATTCATGAAGAGAACTGTTGTTATTCTATTGCTTATTATTACATTGGAATAACTTGTATACGTGGTTTACCCTATACTTGGTGACATTCTTCTATTATTCTCGTTGGAACATCCGTTCGCGTGTGTTTTACATTGGGACCTGGTTAAACTTTATTATTATTCTGTTGGAACATCCATGCGTGTGTTTTACACCGGACCGGTTAAAATCTTTATTATTATTCATTGGAACATCCTCGTTCGTGGTGTTTTACTACAGGACCGGGTTAAAATCTTTATCATTACGTTGGAATATCCTATCTCGTGTGTTTTACGGATTTGGTTCCATCTTTATTATCTCGTTGGAACATCCCGCTTGGTGTGAATTTCACCCGACCGGTTCCGTTATTATTATTCGTTGAATAACCCGCCTATGGCATCTGCAATCTGCATGCACGGTGATTTCTTTTGTTATTCCATTCTTTATTATACCCAAATAAGTTAAAACTTTGACTTCTATACTCCATGAAATTAGTAGAATATCCTCGATATTTGCGTTTCATCCAAAGATCTTTTCATGGAAATATTCTTCCGATCATTCTTGAATTTTACTAATTTGGACGTTAATAATTCTCGGATAAAATAATTCTTGAACTTGTTTTATTGAATTCTTATATCATTGTCATCATCCTCATGTTTATATTATGTTGAAAGTCATCATACATGGCACTGTAGTGCGTAGATGGACTTGGTATGATTATGACCAGAGACTATTGATTGTAATCATGACCGTAATGTTACAAATGATGTGATAAAATCCTCGATGGTCAGTAGTGCATTGGTGGATGATTGTTGGCATGATCATGACCATTAATGAATACACAAATATTTTTGGCCCGTAGTGCATGAATAATTGTGGTCGTTGATACTAAAGAATATCCTTGGCCAGTAGTGCGGGGTGATTCGATGATGTGGAATATTTATTAAAGTCGAGTCTCAATTATATACTATGATGATGAAAAACCTTTTAAAACCTAAAAGATAGTAGACTTTATTTTCTACTTGACTCTTTTAATGGATCGATATTCATTGCAGCTTAAACCGGTTGTCTATTTGTATTTTATCGGTTTAACATTGTTGAAGACAATTGATAATTTATTCGCATTATCTTAGTCATAATATTTTTCATTGGGCTAGTTGAGCTCACCCTTTCTTTCACTTTGTTCTCTTGTGAAATGAGAATATATTTGGACGCAGTGGGGAAAACGAGTGATGGTCCCGAAGATAAGATTAGTAGTCCTCACTATTCGTGAAATAGTGTGATAATAATTGTAATGTGGACTCCTTTTGAGTTTGTATAATAATATCTAGTAGATTTATATTTGTATTTAAACTCACAGTTTATGTCGTATTGTATACCTACGCTTATGTTAGAAAGTTGTATTTAAATTACGTACCATGTAAGTGGCGACCCAAATGGGTGATGTATACCTAATTTTGGGGCGCCGGTTGGTATCGAGCATGTGGATATGATCCACAGCTAAGATGTGAGAATATTACTAGGAGGGAGAGACGGGAATACCTTCGCTTAGTATGACCTACCTAAGTTTATGTGCTATATTTTATTGGTTGGCGTAAGATAGGGATAATTTGTTACATGTCAATTAACCTTTTGTTTTGTGGTAGTATCGAAAATGACATCTAAGAATGTTGAGAATAGAATGGAGAGTATGAGCGATCGTTTATTCACCACATATCAATAATCGAGGATAATGTGCATCGAGAAGGCGACAATCCTCATGCAAACAACAACACCGACCAAATGATGAATGATCAAATGTTCAGAGGCTTTATGCAATTTATCAATAAAGAAGGCGAAAACTCTCGGTGGTCCACCGCTAAACAATTCAAGGAGTGGGACCACCGGGAGTTTAAGGGTGAGCCTAAACCACTTGGCGCGAAGCATGGATAAAGCAGATTACCAAGATATTTGATGTCTTGGGATGCTCCGAGGAGCAAAGGTTCCCTTTCACGCCTTTATGTTGCGGAGAGGAGACATCGTGGGAATCAGAAACGACTCAACTTCTGCCAGATCTTGAAGATATCTTGGGAGAAGTTCCAGGGAGTCATTCAACGACAAATACTTTCCGAAAGTATTCGCATACATGAAGGAGGTGGAGTTTATCAAGTTGGAACAAAACAATATGGACCGTGTCGCAATACGAGGCAAAATTTATGAGTTATCACGGTTTCGGCCCCACTTGGTGGATAATGAAGAGAGAATGGCGCGAATATTTTAAGAGGTTTGAAGTCGGGAGATACGCCAACATCTTATTTCTCATAAACCGTGTTTGTATTCGGGATGTTGTAAACAGGCTCGATTAGTGGAGCGCGATAATGAGTCAACGAACTAAAAGAGAGCGGTAACAAAATTATAATACCAAATGAGAGTAGTCATCAAGCGGTGACAACAAGCGTGGTGGGAATCAATAAAGCGGATATGGTAACCACGCCGGTGGTAATCGTACAAAACAATAAGAATGGACATTTCAAGAAAAGGAGATTCAACAATGATGGAAAAGCGTCACACAAAGACCCATTGTTAAGGAAGGAGAAAGACCACCTATCATATGCTTCAAATGCGGAGGAGAGGACACATCGATCCAAGCTGCGTCATGCCGTCAAAGCATGTTATAATTGTGGAAGAGAAGGTCACTTAGCTCGATTTTTGTCCATCAAGACAAATTCAGCTAGGATGGAGGCACCAAAGGCCATCCCGTAAAATTCAAACCCAGAGTCTGAGGAGGCGTTTGTTGTGACCTCCCAAAGAGCAAGGAATCCGAATGAGGTCATCACGGGTAAGCTTATCATAAACTCTAATGAAGTCTATACTTTATTTGATCTGGGTTCTACCCAATCTTTTATTTCTCCTACTTGCGCCATCGATTAAATTTGACTCGGAGAAATTAGACTTTGACTTATCTGTGGAAACTCGTTGGGAGAAACCTTCATTACATCCACATCGCTTATAAGTTTTGTTTGGTTCAAATCGGCACCCTCACATTACATTGGGTCGATCTTATTTCATTAAAAATACTTGCATTTGACGTGATTCTAGGGATTGATTGGTTAACTACTTATCATGCAAAAATTGATTATTTTCGTAAGGTTGTTAGCTTTCATATTCCTAATCAACCTATTATGCTAATTCAAACGACCAAAATATTAAAATCAATCACGGCTATCTCAAGCCATAAAGCTATTCGTTTATTGAAAACGGATGTCAAGCTTTCTTAGCTCATGTCACGATTTAAACAAAAATACGTCGATTTTGAACGATATTTCTATTGTTAATAAATTTCCGACGTATTCCCTCGAAGAACTTCCTGCCTACCCGGGCGTGAAATTGAATTTTGTATCGACCTTGAACCCGCAGACAAAACCTATTTCCAAAGCCCCATATCGAATGGCTCTATTGAACTTCGTGAGTTAAAGACCCAACCGCAGGAATTGTTAGACATTGGCTTTATTTGTCCTAGTACTTCTCCTTGGGGTGCTCTGTTCTATTTGTGAAGAAGAAAGATGGGAGTATGCGACTTTGTATTGATTATCTGGAGTTGAATCATGTCACCATCAAAAATAGGTATCCATTGCCACGTATTGATGACTGTTTGACCCGGTTAAGGAGCCAAATTCTTTTCAAAGATTGATCTTCGTTAGGATATCACCAATTGAAGATTAGAACCGTGACATTCCAAAGACGGCTTTCGAACTCGAATGCGGGCATTATGAATTCTAGTCATGTCCTTTGGATTGACTAATGCTTCTGCTCACGCCTTCATGGATATGATGAACCGAGTATTCAAGGAATATTTAGATCACTTTGTGGTCGTCTTTATTGATGACATCCTTATTTATTCCAAAAGCCGTGAAGATCATGAGCAACACACTGAGGTCGACACTCAAAAGCTTCGTGAATATAAGCTTTATGCCAAGTTGAAGAAATGTGAGTTTCGGCAGAAGAAGTAGCATTCCTTGGGCACGTGGTATCAAGTCATGGAATATCTGTTGACCAAAGAAAGATTGAAGCTATTCAAAGTGGGAACAACCTAAATCAATGATAGAAGGCACGTAGCTTTTCGGTTTAATTGGTTATTATCGGAGATTCGTGGAAGGATTTTCTCGAATCGCTACTCCATTGACTCGGTGACTCGGAAAGATACAAAGTTCTATTGAGCGAAGAATGTGAGAAGAGTTTTCAAGAACTCAAGAGGAGACTTATTTCAAAGACTGCTCGACAATACCATCGGCTCGGAGGATTTGTCATCTCTGATGATGCTTGAGCAAAGGGTTGGGATGTGTTCTTATGCAACATGGAAAAGTTATAGCCTATGCTCATGACAACTCAAAGAATATGAGAGGAATTATCCTACTCATGATCTAGAGTAAGCGGTGTTATCTTGCACTTAAAATTTGGAGGCATTACTTGTATGGGGAGAAAGTGGAGATCTTTACGGATCATAAAAGCCTCAAATATTTTTTCACTCAAAAGGAACTCAACACGCGACAACGACGTTGGCTTGAACTCATTGAAAGATTATGATCATACCATCCAATACCATCCCGGAAAAGCGTAAACATGGTAGTTGACGCATTGAGTAGAAAATCATATGCAAGTACTGAGTGCGATATTGTCAACGTAAAGGCCCATTTTGTGTGACTTGCAAAGGATGGAGATAGAGTTAAAGACTCAGGACGCATGTGATGATAGCGAGTATACTGAGTAGAACCGAGCTTTAATCGATAAAGTTAAAGCCGCCAAGCTACGGCACTGGAGCCGATGCGTATGAAGTTAGAAAGTGCAAGAAGGTGCTATCTGGGAAGCAAGAATCGATGAAGAAGGAATACTTGAAGTCAACTCCGGACTTTGTGTTCCTAACGATAATCGATTTAAAGTATAATATCATGATGGAGGCACAACACACCATTTGCAATCCATCTCAGGAGTACCAAAATGTATCATGATATTCATCATACATTTTGGTGGAGCAATATGAAGAGAGAGATAGCGTTGTTTATCTCAAGGTGTCTAACTTGTCAACGAAAGTTAAAGCGGAGCATCAAGTACCAAAAGGTCCATTGCAACCACTTGAAATTCCAGAATGGAAGTGGGAGCACATTACCATGGATTTCAAGTATGGTCTTCCTAAGGTTTCTCAAGGCATTGATGCGATTTGGGTCATTGTTGATAGATTGACCAAGTCGCTCATTTCTTACCGATACGACAGAAACTTATACACTTGAACGTCTTGCTCGTATGTACATAAACGAGATTGTAAAGATCGCATGGTATCTTGGGGTATCCATAGTTTCGATCGAGACCCAAGATTCACTTCACGATTTTGGGTTAGTTTGCAAAAAGCTATGGAGCACGATTTTACGATTTAGCTCAAGATATCATCCTCGAATCGGACGGGCAATGGAGAGGACTATTCAAACTCTTCAAGATCTATTAAGACTCGTGTGTCCTTGATTTCAAGGGAGTTGGGACAAGTTCTTACCATTGGTGGAGTTTTCCTACAACAACAGTTATCAAGCAAGTATTGGCATGGCTCCATTCAAGCGTTGTATGGAAGAAAGTGTCGTTCTCAAAGATCTTTGGGATGAGGTGGGTGAAGCAACGTTGTTGGGACCGGGAGTTGGTACGTATGACTACGGAAAAGATTCAAACGATCCGATAACGTATAAAAACCTCACAAAATCGATAAAAGAGTTATGTTGATCTTCATCGAAAGGACGTGGGAATTCGATATAGGAGATCATGTGTTATTAAGAGTTGCTCCATGGAAAGGAGTTACAAGATTTGGAAAGAGAGGAAAACTCAATCCTCGATTCATCTGGCCCATTTTAATCCTCGATCGAGTAGGAACTATGGCCTATAGACTCGCCACCGCCTAAATATGTCTCGTGTTCATAACGTTTTTCACATATCCATGTTACGTAAATATGTGAAAGACCGAACCACATTATTGAAAGTTAGAGGCCGACGAAATAGCGGAAGATTTGACGTATGAAGAGGTTCCTGTTCAAATCTTGGATAAGAAGGAACATATTCTACGCTCCAAGGTTATACCTCAAGTCAAAGTTTTGTGGAGGAACCACGAGGTTGAGGAAATGACTTGGGAGTTAGAATCTGAAATGAAATCAAGGTATCCTTACCTCTTCGACATACCAGGTACGTACCCTAATTTCGAGGGCAAAATTTCATAAGAATGGGAGGTTGTAAGACCCCAACTTTTATAAATAAAGATGAATTTTTCTATAAATATTATGGAATAAATTTGATATAATGTTATAGTTGTGGGTAATATTTATAAATTTTGCAAAGTATGCAAGTTGTTATAAAATATTCGTTTGGCCTGGGAATATTCTTTTTGTTAGGGAATATTCAGTATAACTGGCTCAATCATTGGTGGACCCCACAATGTAATTATTGTCGATTGAGAAAAGCGACAAAAATATTTTATAAAAATAACTACGGAGGTGTTACCAATTAAAAGCTGTTGAACTACCCTTGGTAAAAAATACGATGAATACTGGCGTGGTTGCAGTAGTAGACACCAGTATTGATTCATCGATGCTTACGTGAGAAGTCACTCACCTATGCTTAATTATCACATGAAGAATCACGATCGTATCTCTTATATTATTGATTCAATTATGTCACGTATCATCGTATAATATGTTATAGTATTAAATCAATAATTGAGACGACAAGTTATAAATGATTAATAATTGTTGAAAGATTAAATATGTGTTGATGAAAAATAAAATGATTTGTGGTAAGTTTGATTATTTTATGGGGGCTCATATGTCATCATCTAAGAGTCTCTTCGTCAATAGTAATTACCTTTTGTGAATAGTAA
The DNA here is from genome assembly GCA_020205615.1 of Panax quinquefolius. Taxonomy (NCBI): domain Eukaryota; kingdom Viridiplantae; phylum Streptophyta; class Magnoliopsida; order Apiales; family Araliaceae; genus Panax; species Panax quinquefolius. The sequence continues at coordinate 27,146,467 of CM035169.1, read as the reverse complement.
TTACCTTCGTCAATTGTATTTACCATCGTCAATAGTAATTACCTTCGTCAATAGTAATTACCCTTGTGTGAATAGTAATTACCTTAAATCAATAGTGATTACCTTTACCAGACGTCGAACCACTTATCGTTTCACATTACAGGCGTCGAACCACTTGTCGTTTCACATTACAGGCGTCAAACCACTTTTCTTTTCACATTATTAGTCGTCAAGCCACTTGCCTTTTCACATGGCAGGTGCTAAGCTTCTTCTATAAATAGAGGCCTAGGGCTTCATTATTTTCACTTAATTCATTCAAGCTATAGAGAGAAAGTATAGAAAGAATATAAGAGAAAGAAGAAGAGTATTTTATTACTACACCTTCGCAAAGATTCAATCTCCTACCAAAAGTAAAGGGTGATATTCTTTCTTATTCATGAAGAGAAGCTGTTGTTATTCTATTGCTTATTATTACATTGGAATAACTCAGTATATGCGGTTTACCCTATACTTGGTGACATTCTTCTATTATTACGTTGGAACATCCTGTCGTGGTGTTTTTACAGGACTGGTTCCGCTTTTATTATTATTACATTGGAACATCCTGCATGTGTTGTTATACAGGATTCTGGTTAAAATCTTTATTATTATTACATTTGGAACATCACATGCATGTGTTTTACAGGACTGGTTAAAATCTTTATCATTCTGTTGGAATATCATATCATGTGTTTTACACCAGGATCTAGTTCCATCTTTATTATTACCGTTGAACATCCCGCTTGCGATTGTAATTTCACACGACCGGTTCCGTTATTATTATTCATTGGAATAACGTTTTGCGCAAGGCAATCGCGCGCATGGTGATTTCTTTTGTTATTCCATTCTTTATTATACCCGGTTGGTTAAAACTTTGACTTCTATACTCCATGAAATTAGTAGAATATCCTTGATATTTGCGTTTCATCATCAAAGATCTTTTCATGGAAATATTCTTCCCGATCATTCTTGAATTTTACTAATTTGACGTTAATAATTCTCGGATAAAATAATTCTTGAACTTGTTTTATTGAATTCTTATATCATTGTCATCATCCTCATGTTTATATTATGTTGAAAGTCATCTCGTGGCTTCAGTAGTGCATAGATGGACTTGGTATGATTATGACAGAGACTATCGATTGTAATCATGGACCGTAATGTTACAAATGATGTGATAAAAATCCTCGATGGTAGTAGTGCATTGGTGGACAGATTGTTGGCATGATCATGACCATTAATGAATACACAAATATTTTGGCCGTAAGTGCATGAATAATTGTGGTCGTGATACTAAAGAATATCCTTGGGCCAGTAGTGCGAGGGGTGATTCGATGATGTGGAATATTTATTAAAATTTCGAAGTCTCGCTATAATGTTGATGAAAAACCTTTAAAACCTAAAAGATAGTAGATTTTATTTTCTACTTGACTCTTTTAATGGATTAGATATTCAGCGCAGATTAAACTGGTTGTCATTGTATTTTATCGGTTTAACATTGTTGAAGACTATTGATAATTTATTACGCATTATCTTAGTCATAATATTTCTTCTTTGGGCTAGTTGAGCTCACCCTTTCTTTCCTTTGTTTCTTTGAAATGAGAATATAAATTTGGGACGAGTCGGGAAAACGAGTGATGGTCCCGAAGATAAGATTAGTAGTCCTCACTATTACGCGTGAAATAGTGTGATAATAATTATAATGAGGACTCATTTTTGAGTTTGTATAATATCTAGTAGACGATATTTGTATTTAAACTCACGATTTATGTCGTATTGTATACTGACAGTTATGTTAGTAAGTTGTATTTAAATTTGTACCATGTAAGTGGCGACCCAAGATGGGTGATGTATACCTAATTTTGGGGGCGTCACACTACGGGTCAAGAATATTTATGTGTTCAATAACGGTCATGATCATGCCAACAATCATCCATCAATGCACTACGGGCCAATGAGGACTTTTACCACATCATTTATAATATTACTGGCCATGATTACAAATAATAATCCTCAGTCATAATCATACCAAGTCCATACATGCACTATAGGCCACAGATGACTTTCAACAAAATATAAACATGAGGATGATGACAATGATATAAGAATTCAATAAAACAAGTTCAAGAATTATTTTATCCGAGAACTAATAACGTCCAAATTGTCAACATGACATTGTTTTGTAGTGTAAAATTCAAGAATGCTCGAAGAATATTTCCATGAAATGATCATTGGATGAAGCTTAAATATCAAGGATATTCCACTAATTTCATGGAGTATATAAGTCAAAACTTTAACCAACCGAGTATAATAAGAAATGGAATAACAAAAGAAATCACTGTGCACGCGATAGGCCAAGATGCATGAGTTATTCTAATAGAATAATAAATAACGGAATCAGTCCGGCACAGAAACGCATGCATGGGATATTCCAAATGTAATAATAAAGAGGCGGAATCAGTCCCACAGAAACGCATGATAGGATATTTCAACAGTAATAATAAAGATGGAACTGTGTCCTGCGTAGAACGCATGCATGTGATGTTCCAAATGTAATGATAAAGAATGGAACAATGTAAGAATTTCACCAAGTATAGGGTAGCTCACGATATAAAAGTTATTCTAATGTAATAATAAGAATGGAATAATGAAGTTCTCTTCATAGATAAGAAACGAAATAATACTCCCTACCTTGGAAAAACTGGATCTTGAAATAAGTGAGTAAAGATTTTCTTCTTCTTTCTCTCTATAATTTCTCTCTAATAATAATCGCTCTAAAGCTTTTTGTGAATTAGTGAGAAATGAAGAAAGAATGAGCTTCTATTTATAGAAAAATATAGTTTCGATAATTCAGACGTTTGGGGCTCGAAAATTACAAAGACAATACCTCCAATTTTTCTTTCATTTTTAATTTAGTCCTGCAAGTATTATCAATCTTGCACCAACTCCCCTAATAGTAAATAATGTGAATCAATAGTTCAATCATATGAATCAATAGTATAATCATGTGAAAAATACGAATTACAGTATAGTACCTCCATCTATACCTCAATTTTTAACTTAGTCATGCAAGTATTATCAATCTTGCACCAACTCCCCTAATAGTAAATAATGTGGTTCAATAGTACACATATGTGAACAAATAGTTATATAAGCATGTGAATTAGTAGCAATTAATTGCTCATTTATCCGATAAATTACCCGATTTATCAATATAACCCCTAGACATCAATTATCATCGGAATAAATGTCGATTTTTACTAACACAAACAATTCCAACATAATAAAACTATTTTTATCAAAAATATAAATTTTGAAATTTTAAAGTTTGACTTTTCCCGAAAAAGTCAACTGTTGACTTTTTGTACAAATAGTGAATCTCAAAAAATTTTGTGTTTATAGACTATTTTTACTAATTTCGTCGTTCCGGACTCAAATATCATGTTCGCGTCTCCAAATTCAACTCCGAACAACATTCATCATTAATATTATAACTCACAATATTTATCAACCAGGTCGTTCCTGCGGAAGGGCTTTCCAATAAGGATTTCTCCCTATTTAGCGCCATGCAATTAGGTGACCAAACCTCTCCTCGATGAACTTCTAGACATTATAAATATTGCAGTTTATAATATGAATAACTTTAATCGCCCTCAAGTATTGATTTAATAAAAAATATATTTTATCTGATGATAATCTTGACCATAATTGAATCCATAATATGATAGATATGATGCAAAGAATTATCGTAGTAATAATTGAGTATAAGCGAGTGACTTTCTTACGTAAAGCATCAATAATCAATCTGGTGTCTACTATCCAACCAGCGCCAGACATCGCATTTCTTTTAACATCTCGGGTGTTTCACGAGCTTAACGGTAAAACTTCCGCAGTTATTTTCATAAAAGTATTTTTGTCGTTTTTCAATCGAAATAATAATTCCGTTATGGGGTCCACCAATGATTGTCACAGTGCATGCGAATATTCCTCGTTAAAAGCGAATATTCCCCACCAATCGAATATTATATAACAATCATGATTTTGCAAAATTTGTGAATATTACTCACAACTATAACATTATATCAAATCCACACTATAATATTCAAAAATATATTTCGAGAAAATTTAATCTTTATTCAAAAAAGTTGGGGTCTTACATAATATATATCGCGAATGTGTTTAGGTCTTTTTTTATAATTACGTCAATAAATATTAATAATAATTTTTTGAAAAGATGCAGATATTTTTATAATTTTCACCAATCTATAATTTATGTATTGATAAATTTTATAACTATAATTTAATTTAAATTTATTATAATAGATAGCAGAACTCAGTTTTGAATGTAATGCCACTTTAATAAAAACTAAATTTTAATATTATCAGGGGAAAAATGGAATTTCAGATTATTATTTTTTGACATATTTTTTGGGGTTCAATTTCGACATGTCACTCTCACGCTACTTCACCATGAAACGAAGTATTGCCCACTTACCTACCCCGATTCGCCGGCGAGAGCGAAGTACGGATGTCGTCGTACTCGTGTGTCACCAATTTTTCTCAATCTCTGTCGGTATCATCGGCATCGTTCAGAAATCCCTTATGGGTTCCGGAAATTTCTCCAACCCAAGTGCACTACCCTCCAAGTATTACTGCTGGGTTGAATGTCGCCGGAGGTAACTCTTTTGTAACTGGTGCTTTCTCCCGAATACGAAGGGTTGGCTCCTTTAAATGCTTATCTGGTTTGTACCCTAACATTCATCTCTCCCTTCATTTCCGAGCTAATAGTTTTTCTCTATTTCAAATTTTTTTATTAATCTTATTAAGATGCATGAAAATTTAATGTAGGAAGAAAGGAAAATTTTGTTCCCCTTGTGTGGTTAGTTAAGTTTTGAGAAAATTAAAGTTGGAACAAGGAAAGGAGAGGAATTTTATAGCTTCCGAGGAACCCAATTAAAGGGGGTAATATAGGTGTTATGACCAGTTCTAATATCTTGTGTACAACTTGTTTAGCCTTTTTTCATACATACTTGTTCTTTTTTCTTTTGACAAACAAATTATACTGTGTTTTCTACTTGGTTAAAGGGTGCTAATATGGATGAGTGGCATACCTAAAACTTAATGGGTTGTAGTAACTAAATGAATTAATAAAATTAATGAATGTCATTTATGTGCCAAGACTGAAGTAGATATAAATTTGTATTGTTTTAGTGATCTGGTTTAAGTAACCTTTCAATTCTTGATAGAGCATTTTATTTGGTTACATCATGTGACATTGAGTAGATGATTAATGTTTTTGTTCTGTCTAAATTATGGCAAGGATGTGCAGCATTAACTACTGAGCTAAAGACTACTTTGGATAAAGTTGTTACATCACAGAAGGTCAGTCTCTTCATGAAGGGAACTAAGGACTTCCCCCAGTGTGGATTTTCAAACAATGTAGTGTAAATATTGAAGTCTTTGAATGTACCTTTTGAAACGATAAACATTCTCGAAAATGAAATTTTGCGCCAGGGATTGAAAGAGAATTCCAGCTGGCCAACATTTTCTCAACTGTACATTGATGGGGAGTTCTTTGGGGGCTGCGACATTACTATGGGTAAGTGTATTATGTTTGAGATTTTGATAATTGCTTTAAAAATTGAAATGTTTTTCCACCGCTCACTATAGGTAGCTGATCATGAGGTTTCATCTTCTTTGTTTCATGTGTTGAATATCTTGGGGTGGAGAATGATTCTCTTTTTCAGGAGTTCCTATACTAATGTTAGTAATTTGATTCCAAAGAGGATGGTGTATGTGTTTTTTGGTTTATTTCTGTGAAAAATTGAATCTCAACTAACTACTCCACCATCAAGATAAGAATGTTAAAAGGCACTAAGTGTACTATCACAAAAAATGAAAAATAAATATATATGTGGTGTTAGGAAAACCTCATATAATATATCTAGCTAGGAGAGTTTTGAGTTTCAAGAAGCCTCATCTCCTCATAGAATAGGTATCTTGAAGTTTAATATGGGGATTGTGTACACATGCAAAAAAAATCAGTCATTTTTCATGTCTCTTAATTGAAGCTATTATCAACAATAAAAATGGAAGATGAGCAATTCAATTTTATAAAATACTTGGAAAAAAACAATATTCCCATTGTCCCACTTTACTTTCTTCCTATGTAAATATGAAAAGCCGTAGGAAGAGAGGTGGGTAATACATTATCTTACGCGGGGTTGAGCCACTCTCCTTAAAGCATTAAACTCCTTCCTCTCCCCTAATCTTTTCGGAAGCAAAGTCCTACCCGCTACGCCCCTGGGATAACTTGAATTTGCCTTCTCTTTGTACTTGGAATTGCTTGTCAACAGTCTTAGAGCTAGGAAGAAGTAACTAGATCTCCATTGAGGTTATTTCAAAAGAGGCTAAACTCTCACCTCTCTCGAACCGGGTTCCGACCGAATAGAGTGCGGAGCCAACGAGTTCAGTCGAACAACGTAACAAGTCTAAGGGCGGGATCAAGCTTAAAAGGAATGGACGAGCGTAGGCTTAATAGTGGCAGACAAACTTGACAAGTTTAATTGATATTGTGCTAGAGTATAAGCTAGGACGGACCAACCAGGTCGCGGATGCCTTAAGTAGGAAGGCAGAGCTGGCGGCATTTAAGTGTGAGGCAATGACAGCCAGGTGCCCTTTCTTAAGGCAGTTCAGTCGCTTGTCCGATTCTATGCTTATGATTCAATTCTTCTTGGAAACCAAGTCATTAGTAAACAACACCTGTCTGCGGATTCTGTCGGCTTCGTGCAGATAGATGTTTGCCGGGGGAGATTGGAGCTTCTTGAGGTATGCCCTTCCGGTATGTTGTTCTCTTATCTCTTTTCGAGAAAGTTAGGGACTTGTGTATAATTAAATTGAAGATTTTAAATCTACCCATTTTATGAACCCCGTGCCAGTTGAATAGTACTCAAACATGAAGGTTAAATGAGTTGAATTGATGTAAAATAAGTGAGTTAGCTTTGGAACATCCATATAGGGAAAGGGAAGCAAGTAAAGTGGGACAGAGAGTAAATCACTTGCTAAATTTTTGTCAGAAAAGTGTTAATCTAGTTAAATATTTTTATATATCTTCAGCTTCACCTGTGATCATAATCTCTCCATTTCATCCATACCATGTGATGCACAATTGAATTTTGATAAAGAACTGATACAAATTCTGTATGTACCGAAAAGAGGCCTAACTAATATAGCAAAAAAGAAGAAGAAATGAAATGAAAAGAAAAGGAGGCCTAACTCAGTATACAAAGAGTTTTCAGGGAGCAGGTGCCTCAAATCTAATCTAAACCTACAAATATAAATAATAAAACAAAATGACCCTGACAGTCTAATGCAGCCTGTTTGTCAAAATTATGGAGTGCAACAATTGATATTCAACTCCAATGTACTGTATATATGACTTTAGATCCTAAAAAGCTCTATTAAGTAATGTTGTGCTCCTGCCATAAACACCTAAAGATGCACAAAATAGCAGCTTCCCAAAATGTCATCATTTTTATCAGAAAAAATGTCATTGGTTTCTATTCCTCTTAGACAAGTACCAGCTGAGCAGCAAGTTCTTCACAGACCTGGGATATATAAGGTTTTTGTTGGGGTTGTTCTTCCTTTAGAAGGGGTTTTTGGGGATTTGTAGTGTACAGTTTCTGTTTAGGTTTTGGGGTTGCTATGCCCTTTTGTTTGTCTCCAGAATCCACCCTCTTTTGGTGGGTTTTTAGAAAGAAATACTTATCCCATAACAACAAAATAAAAAAAGAAAGAAAAAAGATCCCCTTATGGACCTAGTAATCATCCAATTAAATAAGAAAAAAGAATGAAAGAATCTCTCAATACAATTTGATTCTTTAGGCAAATGGAGATTGACTAGAAGCATGAAAAGCTGGGATTTAGATAGTTTGCATGAGGCAGAGAGACTTGACTTATCTGAGTAGAGAGAAAGAGATTTTACTCGAACCTTTTGAATTGTAGAAGTTAAAAGAGGGTTTCTTCTTCCCCCAACCCACCCATAATAAAATAAAATAAGGAGCACTGGAGAAGAATGTATTGTCATTGGATCTGTAACTGGGACCATAACGACGTCAGTTTTCTATTAGTATGTGGAATCTATCACTTACCCCTACGCTTGTCATAAATCTGAAGAATAGGTGCAGCAACGCCTGACATAAATCTAAAGAAATAAGTGTACCAAGCATATGGTGTAAGACCCCAACTTTTATAAATAAAGATGAATTTTCTATAAATATTATTTTTGAATATTATGGAATAAATTTGATATAATGTTATAGTTGTGGGTAATATTTATAAATTTTGCAAAGTAAGCAAGTTGTTATAAAATATTCGTTTGGTGGGGAATATTCTTTTTGTTGGGAATATTCGTGACGATTTGTTCAATCATTGGTGGACCCCATTAGCGGAAGTATTGTCGTAGTTAGAAAAGCGACAAAATTATCTTTCTATAAAAATAACGACAGAGGTGTTACCGTTAAAAGCTGTTAAACTACCCGGTAGTAAAAAGTACGATGTCTACGCGTAGTTGTATAGTAGACACGATATTGATTATTGATGCTTACGTGAGAAGTCACCACCGACTATGCTTTCAATTATTACTTTCTGATAATTCTTTGATCATATCTCTTATATTATTGATTCAATTATTGTCACAAAGATCATTTGTATAATATGTTATAATATTAAATCAATAATTGAGACGACAAGTTATAAATGATTAATAATTGTTGAAAGATTAAATATGTGTTGATTAAAAATAAAATGATTTGTGGTAATATTTATTCAATCCTTGATGTATATAAAGAGTCTCATTATGAGACGTTTGTGGTAAGTTTGATTATTTTATGGGGGCCCATATGTCGTCATCATCTAAGAGTCTCTTAAATCGATAGTAATTACCTTTACCAGACGCCAAACCACTTGCCGTTTCATATTACAAAAGGCCGAACCACTTATCGTTTCACATTACAAAAGGCCGAACCACTTGTCGTTTCACATTACTGAGCGTCAAACCACTTGTCGTTTCACATTCTGTGGTCAAACCACTTTTCTTTTCACATCACGGTCGTGCCAAGCCACTTGCCTTTTCACATGGCGGTGCTAAGCTAGAAATCTTCTATAAATAGAGGCCTAGTGCTTCATTATTTTTCACTTAATTCATTCAAGTTATAGAGAGAAAGTATAGAGAGAATAAGAGAGAAAGAAGAAGAGTATTTTGTTACTTACACTTCTGCAGATTCAATCTCCTATCAAAAGTAAGGGGTGTTATTCTTTCTTATTCATGAAGAGCTGTTGTTATTCCATCGCTTATTATTCGGAATAACTTGTATACGGGTTTACCTATACTTGGTGACATTCTTCTATTATTCTATTGGAACATCACGTACATGTGTTTTACACCTGGGACCTGGTTCCGTCTTTATTATTATTCTATTGGAACATCCATGTCTGTGTGTTTTACAGGACTGGATTCGGGTTCCGCTTTTATTATTATTCTATTGGAACATCCCGTCTGCACGTGTTTTTTTACAGGACACGGTTAAAATCTTTATTATTATTCATTTGGAACATCACGTCGTGTGTTTTACGTGGGACTGGTTCTATTCTTTATTATACATTGGAATATATCGCATGCAGGCGCTTTTCTGGATTTTGGTTCCGTTATTTATTATTACTGTTGGAATAAACTGTCATGCGATTATCATCGCATGCATGGTGATTTCTTTTGTTATTCCATTCTTTATTATACCCGGTTGGTTAAAACTTTGACTTTATACTCCATGAAATTAGTGGAATATCCTCGATATTTGCGCTTCATCCAAAGATCCTTTTATGGAAATATTCTTCTCGAAGATTCTTGAATTTTACTCTACCAAGCAAAGATTGCCGACATTTGGATGTTATTGGTTCTAGATAAATTAATTCTTGAACTTGTTTTATTGAATTCTTATATCATTGTCATCATCCTCATGTTTATATTATGTTGAAAGTCATACGTGGCACGGAGTGCATAGATGGACTTGGTATGATTATGACGAGAGACTATTCTTGTGTAATCATGACCGTAATGTTACAAATGATGTGGTAAAAATCCTCGATGGCCCGTAGTGCATTGATGGATGATTGTTGGCATGATCATTTGATTATTAATGAATACACAAATATTCTTGGCCCGTAGTGCATGAATAATTGTGGTCGTGATACTAAAGAATATCCTTGAAAAGTAGTAGTGCGAGGGTGATTCGATGATGTGGAACATTTATTAAAAGCCGAGTCTCACCTATAATAAATGATGAAAAACCTTTTAAAATCATAAAAGATAGTAGATTTTATTTTCTACTTGACTCTTTTAATGGATTCTTTGGTTCATTGTAGTTAAACTTGATGTTCATTATATTTTATCGGTTTAAACTTTGTTGTAGGCTAATGATAATTTATTACGCATTATCTTAGTCATAATATTTTTTCTTGAGCTAGTTGAGCTCACCCTTTCTTTCACTTGCTTTTTCTGTGAAATGAGAGAATAATTTGGGACGAGTCGGGGAAGCGGAGTAATGGTCCGAGAGGATAGCATTAGTAGTCCTCACTATTACGTGAAATAGTGTGATAATAATTGTAATGAGGACTCCTTTTGAGTTTGTATGATCTCTAGTAGACAATATCAGTATTCAAACTCACGTTTATGTCGTATTGTATACTACGCTTATATTAGTAAGTTGTATTTAAATTACGTACCATGTATCGACTACCCAAGATGGGTGATGTATACCTATTTTTGGGGGCGCCACGGTTGGTATCAAAGCTTTAGGATATGATCTCGGCTAAGATGTGAGAATAATCTTTGGAGGGGAGAGACGGAGAATACCTTCGCTAGTATGACCTACCTAAGTTTATGTGCTATTTTATTGGCTCACGAATATAAGGATAATATGTTATATGTCAATTAACCTTTTGTTTTGTGGCAAGATCTCGAAAATGACATCCGAGAATGTTGAGAATAGCGATGGAGCACAAAGCGATCGTTGATTCACAACATATCAATAATCGTGATAATGTGCATCGTGAAGGCGACAATCCTTATGCAAACAACACCGACCAAATGATAAATGATCAAATGTTCGAGGCTTTATGCGATTCATGCAACAAAGAAAGAGAGCGACTCTGCCCAAAACGTAGGTGGAAACACGGAAACTCTCTCAAGTGATCACCGCTAAACAATTCAAGGAGCTGGGACCACCGGAGTTTAAGGGAGAGCCAAAACCACTTCGCTAAGCGTGATAAATCAGATTACAAGATATTTGATGTCTTGGGATGCTCCAAAAGCAAAAGGTTCCTTTCACGCCTTTATGTTCTTGGAGAGGCGACATTGGTGGGAATCAGAAACGTACTCAACTTCTTTGATTGAAGATATCTTGGGAGAAGTTCGGGGAGTCATTCAACGACAAATACTTTTCCGAAAGTATTCGCCACATGAAGGAGGTGGAGTTTATCAAGTTGGAACAAAACAATATGACCGTGTCGCAACACGAGGCAAAATTTGCGGAGTTATCACGGTTTCAAGGCCCCACTTGGTGGATAACGAAGAGAGAATGGCGCGAATGTTTTTAAGAGGTTTGAAGTCGGGAGATACGCCAACATCTTATTTCATAAACCGTGTTTGTATTCGGATGTTGTAAATAGGGCTCGATTAGTGGAGCGCGATAACGAGTCAACGCGAATGAAAAAGAAGAGCAAACGGCAAAATTATAATACCAAATGAGAGTAGTCATCAAAGCGGTGACAACAAGCGTGGAGGGAATCAACAGGCAGATATGGTAACCACTTCGGTGGTAATCAGGGCCAAAACAATAAGAATGGACATTTCAAAAAAAGGAGATTCAACAATGATGGAAAGACGTCAGCAACAGCACCCATTGTTAAGGAAGGAGAAAGACCACCTATCATATGCTTCAAATGCGGAGGAGAGGGACACATTAGTTCAAACTGCGCTATGCCGTCCAAAGCATGTTATAATTATGGAAGAGAAGGTCACTTAGCTCGATTTTGTCGTTTACCGAAGACAAATTCAGCTAGGATGGAGGCACCAAAGGCCGTCCCAGAAAAGTCAAAACCGGTAGTGCAAGTCAAAATTATCTTTCTATTTCCATTCTTACATGTTGGATTCATTTCCAGCCTACCCAAATTAGATTGGGATAACAGGCGTTGTTGAGTAACTTGTCCCAAAAGAAGAAAAAGAAAAAAACTTTGTTGAGTGTATCAGCCATAGTCTTATGCCCACTACAATATGCAATTCTTTAAGTCATGACCATGTGAGATATTATGGGTGAATTCAGCTTTCTCAAATCATCACGACATTGAGCTCTACAATTTAGCCTTGACAATATGTTGCATGGTTGGATCAAGAAGCTTCACTTTACATTCCCTCTTTAAATATAAGGCATGAATTTAATATGCGTTTGTCTTCCAGAATTCTCGAAATCTGTGGTTGCAATTTGCCCCCAGCGTCATAGCTAACTTAACATAATAGGATGCTCGGGGCTCATGATTCAACTTACCTTCGAAATATGACTGAGGGGGAACCTAGGAGTTGGGAAAAGAAATAAAGAATGTGTACAGTCATTGGTTTGATGCTTAGAAAAAAAGTTGTGTAAGCTGCATATTTGTGCCGCTGCATATGACTTCCGATTGGCAAGTTTGTGTTATGCTCTTTCTTTGGGGTTTCGTTATGCATATTTTGTGAGTTATTTAAACCCCCAAAAAATATGTATATCTTAAGTTGGAATTTACATGACATCAAATCTGTGCTGCTGCATGGGCTGGTGATGGCTTTGATGTTATATGAAAGCTCACTCTTAAAATTTTCAAGCTTAAAGTTTCATTTTATTGGTAAGCCTTGAGAATCTCCTTAAAAGGGGTTTGGTTTATACCCTAGAAGCTCTTTTAAGTGGTTGAATATAAGAAAAATCACACAACTATACATAAAATGAAACATGGAATGGCAGCCTGCTAGCCTCTTTTTCGCATAATCAAATTGTGATTCCTCTTTTGTTCTTCTGTAGATGTTGAGTAATACCATGAAAAGTTGAAGTTTGTTGGTTGTAATGTGGTCATGTCAATCCAATAACAGTTTCTTTTTGAAGTATGGAATTTTAAGCTAAATTTTCTTTTGCAGAGGCATACAAAAGTGGGGAGTTAAAGGAACTGTTAGAGAAGGCACTATGCTCCTATTAATTTTGGTGAAGGCAATCCTAGTATAAGTTTGAATTTAGCACGATGTTACCTGAATCCGTGAAATGGGAATGGAAAACATCACTTTGCGTGATACAAAGTATAGTAGGCGCAAGCCCCCTCGAATTGCTATGAAATACATTTCTGAAACTTGGTATATCGAGAATGACTTTCTTAAATGTTACTTGTTATAGCTTAGTTGAAAGTGGTTGAGTTGTTTCCAAGTGGAGTATTAAGATACTAGCAACAGTCGACACAATGGACGGTGGGATTTATCCCACACTTTGGTCGGCCCAGATGATTTATCAGGATGAGCAGAAAATTCAAAATCATTTATATTTTGTTATATAGATGTACATTTTCAAGGAGGTGATGTTATGTGAGAGCTTACTAAATGCTCATTAGTCTGTTTGGCTACAGTAATTGGTATTCCCTAGAACCTGTGGTATGTTTCTAATAAAAGGTTCTAGATTGACTCGTGTGATAATTATACTTGTTAATTTAGATATTTTAGAGGATAATTTTATATAGTTGACATTTGATTTAATTCTAGTCATTGTTTTGTATGGCCTATTGGCCTAAAGGTAATATTTATGAACAAAATTGTATACCAAAACAAAAATACACGTACTGAGTTTGCTCTTTCTTTGTATGCACGCAGCATTTAGCAGGTTATAACTATGTTTCACCTCATGATTTACATTCATTTTGTAAAAAAATACAAGTTTATACTATGATAACCGTCATGGTCCTCCAAGGATATGGGAATAAAAAATATACAAGCAATAATTCAATGAAATTAATAAAAACAAAAACTGTTTGGAATTCTTTGGCTTTCGTCGTAATCCCGCATCTCCCAAACATTGTCCTTGTAATTTTTGAAACACCTATTAGTCATTGATTTTATTCAAATGCAAACCAGCATTATTCTGGTAAGGACTGGAACCCCATCTTCACTGATTATGGCCTCCTAGGCTCGCATTTAGTGACAACCTCAGCAATCAGCGAGTGCAATAAGCTGATCAACTACACTTGGATCTGCTAGTGTGCTTGTGTCCCCAAGCTCATCTAACTGCCTTGAAGCAATTTTCCTCAGAATTCTCCTCATAATCTTTCCACTCCTGGTCTTCGGAAGGCCAGGTGCCCAGTGTATTTTGTCGGGAGCAGCAAATGCTCCTATCTGAAAGGCAGGTTACAGAACTTTAGTTAATGAGCTTATCCAATGCTAGAAAAGATAAGAGATAATGTTCTCTCTCTCTCTCTCTCTCTCTCTCTCTCTCTTTATTCCTTTACTATTTAGATTAATATAAATATGATTTATAGGTTAATGATCCAATTATGTTTCTTGACCCTGCTTTGCTGTGCAGTAGTAGGCACATCAACCTCTGGCTAAAATATCATATCAAGTAATGGTGTTGTAACTAGTTTATATCACCACATTCTCATAAAAAATTATATACACTATAGTACATATCACATGTTACAATGGGGATTCAAACACTTGAGGAGGAATTACTATTCAGAAAATAGTTCACAGCACTTAAGCAGGGCAATTTTCACACTGTTGCAATTCATGTAGCAGCAAGTGCCATATTGGCATGTTGGGGGCAATGAAAGAAATAACACAACATTTCTACTCTAGGCATTACTCTCTTTATGTTCTCAACATTGAATTATCAAATGCTCCTCATTATCAAACTCTCACTCCTCGCTTCCTGTCTCTCACATATCCCACAAACACGAGATCCACACAACAAACTAAAGACGAGTTGCCTCCTAGGACCAACTTTCATGAGTCATGGATTACATCCAAATCCAAGATATGACTTTCTTTCCCTCCCTCACTAACCATCTCTTTTCAAGATCCAATTCACAAAATTGAAGCATTCCCCTTTTAAGGAGCCTGTTTTCATTAAGCTTAAAGACATTTGAATGGAAACAGCATCTTGCAGAGCCAAGGAAAATGCTCGGAAGGAAAGATTAAGCAAAATCGGCAGTTGTATGAGAAGGTAGTTCTTGTTTCAGACGTGGGATACTTTTGTGAAGTTATGGTGAGGAAGGTTTGTCATACTCGAGGTACTAGTGAAAATGAATGATCATGTAAAGATATTTGGGGTGGATGGGAGGAGATGCTTGACGTTGTTGGCAGAAGATGGGCTGGTGCGCAATTTCTGGGCCAGCTGTAGGATTGTTTCTCATGTATGCAAATGCCTTGTGCATGTTTACATATATTGTCTTGTCCATAATTAATTCTTATGCCTGAATTGCATATATGAGTATATGACTTTTACATTATATATGGTCAAAGGTCTCTCATCACATCCAAATATTAAGTTTCGATATTTGCTCTAACACTAGCAAAGAGTATAAATATTACATAGTTCTATTACCTTCTTCATTTCAGGGAATTCATGTAGAACAAGTATAGAGTGCACGCATTGATTACACGAAAGAGAAGAATTAGGGGGGGAGGGCTTACCTGGAAAGGGAATCAATTTGTTACCAAAAAAGCTTCCCATTCACAAAGGATTGGCAAGGCCTCAGAGGTCCCAATAAAGAACAATATAATCATCCAAATAAATTATGAGGATTATATAGGTTATATAAGCTCTAGAAAATAGCAAGTACTACAACTATTATTTCAATCACCAAACCAACTCAAACAAACTAAAATAAAATTTAACTAAAATAACCTATAACCCTTGATTCCCTATAATCAATTAAAACCAAAAGCCAAAAATTGATCAATCACAGTCTACCCAAAATCTGTAACATCTTGCGCATTGGTCTAACAATAGAACAGATGGGCTGGAACCAATCCTAAAATTCACCAATATTTGCATGTTTTCAAGACCCCAAAGCACATTTCCCCTGATTTTCCAGTCAAAGCTTTTAACATTGAACCAAGCAATGGCTCTAAGATACTAAAAATAGTGGATGAAATTCCTATATAAACAAGTAGTTTTAGATCGTTTCCATTTACAAGGATATATCATGTACATAGAAAATTTCTTGGTAAAATGGAGAAAAAACACCTTGGAAATTATACATACCTGCTTTCTTACAGCAAGTATAAGACTTTTCCGAAGTTCTTCACTGTATGGAACACCATCCACCAGAGTGACAAATGCATATATTCCCTGCCCTTTAACCTAACAGCAGATATATACAAATTATAGGGGAATTAAGTTTTTTCCAGAACAGAGACATTTGTTAATTTATAATGACCAAGAAGGCACCTCGTGTTCAACACCAACTACAGCAGCTTCAGTACATTGGGGATGAGAAACTATAGCAGATTCAACTTCTGCAGTGCCGATACGATGCCCACTGTGTGTGTTCCAGAATGAATAAAGAATTAAAGAAGCAAAATCTAGAAAAATCTTCAAAATTTACATCATGCCGGTCAATCGCCTTGAGAATTTGCTAGTTTTTTCAGCTTATGTAAGGATATCATGGAGGATATATAAATTGGTCCATCTAATATAATAACTTGAGTAGAATATAAATTCTTAAAAATGCATTGTTGTCAACTGCAAAAAATCATATCTGCATGTAGGAACATAACTTCTGTGTTGGACTTCTTTATTGTGTGAAATTTAGACCTGTTATGGATAAGTAGAAGGTACCTGACATTGATAACATCATCAACTCTCCCAGTGAGCCAGTGGTACCCATCCTTGTCCCTGAAGCAAATATTTAATTCTTGTTAGAACCACCCAACATGCACAGCTTCCAATAATTAGAAGTTTAAATGTACAGCACTTAAAGCAATTATTGATAAGAAAGGCAATGATAACATTTATTAATATATTACCGACTGCAGCCATCACCGCTAAAATAATAGCCAGGGAACGCTTTGAAGTATGTAGTTTCATATCTTTCGTGGTCTCCGTAAAGAGTTCGGAATGCGCCAGGCCAAGAGCCTTTAACGCATAAATATCCACTGCACTCACCTTCAATCTCATTACCCTTCTCATCAACTATGACAGGCTGCAGTCATATGAAAGAACAAGACAATGAAGTAGAAGTAGAAAATAAGAATGACGATGGTACTAGAATTCTATCATGTCCAAAGCAGTTTCAGAAAATAAGCCTGCATCAAGTACCTGAACCCCAAAAAATGGAAATGTAGCGGAACCAGGCTTTTGTGGCCATGAACCTGGTAAGGGAGCAATCTGCAAGGCAAGAATGGAAACAGTGGAACAATTGTTGCGATAGTCAAAACAATATAACAAAGGTGAAGAAATGAAATATCTACCATGAAGCCCCCAGTCTCTGTTTGCCACCAAGTGTCAGATATTGGGCACCTGGAGTCTCCAACTACATTGAAAAACCACCTGTTACGACAATGAATAAGTAAAATGAGTTCTAACTAATACGACTTAAAATACTGAGAAGCATAAACTGAGTAAGAACCTCCATGCACTTGGATTGATAGGCTCGCCAACACTTCCAAGGACACGTAAAGATTTGCGCGAATAACGGGTAACATGCTGCATTCTCAAACACTTTCAATTAGGATTGGCTGATATTTTTACTTATCTTTTCCAGATAATATGCGATAATATTATAAAACAAGAAATACATATAGCATTGCTTGAAAAATATTACCTACGTTCCATAATTTTCTTTGCTATAATTGTTAGGAGAAAAGGGAAAGGGGAAGGTGACCAACTTTACATTGTTTGGTGCGCGACAAAGGGAAGAAGATATAGAAGCTTTATTTAGAAATTTACTATATTTCCTAAAACTGGTTATAGTTTAGATGTGACTAATACAGTAAAATATTAAAAGGATACTCATGTAAGATGGTAGTTTAGCTATTTCTTTCACCCGTTTTAGCAAAGAAAGGGCCTTGTGGGTTAAATGGGAAGAGCGCCTCCACAAAAGTTAGTGACCCTTGTCTTTACTTTTATTCCAAACAAGAAAATAGGGTGTTTAAAAAATAAAGGTAAAGGACCCGTTTGGGACAAATCGTTTTCAGTACAAATCGATTCCGATTCCGATTACCAAATTTATAAGTCCGGTATATACCGGATCGAACCCATTTTTTTTACTTTCTTGTTTGGCCTTGAAAAATTAGCTTAAAGTCTCCTCTATTTATAAAATAGAGGTAACCCAAGAAAAGGCATATTACCTAATATGGGACTTGATGAAATTTGAATTGGTGATATCCTCTATTTATAAAATAGAGATAAGACAAGAGAACACATTATACAATATGGGACTTATTGGTAATGTGACTTTAAAAAGTACTTTGTCCATTGAAGATACTTACTTTGTCTTTCTCCAATCTATTTTTGTCTTTCAAATGTTTCCAGTCTATTTATTGGAGTATGATCTAACTTTTCAAATGTTTGCTTGTAGTATAAAAAGTCTCAAAATAGTTGTCATTTAGAGAGCAACACAAATGGAGTATTATAATCCAATGACTTTAGGTATTGAAGAGATACGATCCAAGCCAAGGGATCATTTAAAAAAACTACCAAGTTAAGGCGTTAATAGTTGAAGGTCTCCAAGTCCCACATTGGTTAATTGGTAAAAGTCTAAGGAAGTTTTACTTATAAAATGACTACCAAGTGTAGCTTAACTAATGCTTATCAAGTCTTGGGCTGCTCTAGCAGTTGGGCCAAATTTGGGATTATAAACCAAGTCTTGGGCTGCTCTAGGCCTTGGGCTTAAAAATAAAGCATTGGACTTTTCTTGGCCTTGGGTCGAATTTTGGGCTTTTAAAAAAGTCAGGCCGGTATAAGCTTTGGTAAAAACCGGTACCGGACCGGCCAATCGGTCCGGAATACCGGTTCAACCGGCACCGGTTTTGGTATCCAATTTTGGATACTTTCGGTAACCGGTCCGAACACTCCTACAAGAAAACACCCATTTTCCTTCCACCAACCAAAGGCAAAAACCTTGTCCACCAGATTGATTTACTCCGATGGCAATTATGAAGACTATGCAACATCACCAACAGTAGTAAAACAAATGTCACTAAAAGTTGGCTGCCTCAAAGCCACAACATAGCTGAGTATCCCACCAAGTGAAGGGCAATATGAGAGAGCTATCTAAGATATCCTGTTGCTTACGAGGACATATTTTGGCTGAAATATTGAGAAAAATGATAGAGAAATCAATCAGACACGGCTGTAGGAAGTGAAAAGTCAGCAATAAGCAATTTTCTTGACCAACATTTGTGTAAAGATTCGAGCCTGAACAAAGCAATCAGGGCTCAATCCAGGGTCCCGAGAGCACTTGGTCCATCATGGTCCACCACAAACCCACCCAAAAGTCAAATGAGAAGTTCAGCCCTAATATTTATTTCAGTCCATCCCTTATGTTTTGATGTGGACTGAGGTATTACAAAATCCCACTTAAATTTCTGACATCCTCATCAAGGCCACATGGTCCTCAGGATCACCCCTCATGATCACCCCTGAGCAATGCAGAGGTGGCTTAAAATAGTTACAGAGGTGGCTCCCGCTGCCCAACAGTGTAGCACTTAACCCCGTATACCACTTAGTTCCCACACCAGGTGGCTTTGCTACTATCCGTAATTACTCAGCCGTTACTCGAGCCGAGTAGAGTCTAGATCAAGGCTCTATCCACTGTCCCAATAGCACTTAGGCCATTCTAGTCCACCCAAAAGTCATGACAAGCTATTGATACTCTTGTTGTTAAGATCTTATATACAGTTCAGTCCATCTCACCTGTTTCGATGAGGGACAGGGGCAGTAGTATTACAATTTGTTCATTGAGATTTGTTATTATCCTTAATAGATAAAATTGAAAAGCTGAAAAGATAAACGTGAGTAGCCAGCTATACACCTACTGCAGTAAGTTATAGTGTTGATTAGCAACAACCAGTTATATTAGTTGGTTGGAAATTTGGAATTCTCACATATGCAAGGTCAGGGAGATTCTTACCTCATTTCCTTCACGCATGAGAGACCGCACCAGTGTGGGAGCAGTATAGAATAATGTCACCTTGTACTTGTCAACAATTGCCCAAGAACGTCCAGGATCTGGATAATTGGGAGCCTGCAGGTAAAACATAGAGATGTTGCTAAAAGATATTGAAATTAATCTTTGCTCCTTTGACAGAAAAGAATTCCAATTATAAATTTACAATTGGAAGTTTTGCTAGATGGTACTGAAAAGCACATTGGTTTTAATATGATAAGAGAGCCATCAGATGATCCATATGCAGCCTATATAATTTTTTATTACAATGCATTTTCTTTCTTTCAAATCCAAGTTCTCAAGCTACTTGACAAACTCTGAATCAGTTACCCCTTCATAAACAATGACACTTGCTCCATTAAGCAGAGGTCCATAAGTAACATAGCTGTGCCCGTAATCCAACCACAGTCAGCAGTACACCTAAAATATGTAAACAAATTGGTCAAAAATATGGATAATAACTTTTATCTACTCCAGATAAGGAGTACCAATATATTAACTTGTTTTTCAGAATTACCAGTATATGTCTGACTGCTTGTAGTCAAAGGCATACTTGAATGTCGTTGCAGTGTATATCATGTAGCCTCCTGTTGTATGTAGAACGCCCTATTAAAGATGCCCAAGAGGCTTTATTAACACTTGACAGCATAGCAGAAAGAGAGGTAGCTAACTATTCTGGGGAGCTTAAATACCTTGGGCTTTCCAGTGCTCCCACTGGTATATAGCAGAAAAAGTGGATCCTCTGCATCGACCCACTCCACATTGCACGTAGTTGGATACTTAGGCACTACATCCTGGAATGCAGAGATGGCAAAGGAACAAGAGTAAAGTCAATGAACTTATTACTCAATTACTCAACTACAAACTTCCATCATATACTTTAAGGTATTGATTGATGCAAGCGTATACATAATTTAGTAACGATATAAGAAACTAGGATTTATATTGAAGATGCCTCAAAAGAAAAGGTTATTTGGATAACTGCATGTACAAAATTAATTATGCTGGGGATTAAAATTACAAACAGTTAGGGAGTTTGTGTGGAGGTGCTTCATTCTTTCTTACATGATATTTAAATTATGCCTGAGAACACAATAGAAATCATGTTGTTTCCCCACCTGCCACCAGATATCTCTTCCCACTTGCCATTTAGTAGCTTCCCTCTTCATGGCTGATTCGTTTTCATAGGTCAAACATGCATCTGCTTGTGAGGAAAGAAAATAACTTCATGTATTTTGGAAGTGTGAACTCAAAGAATACAACAAACTAAAAAAACAGAGAGAAATGGTCTCAGTTTGTAGGATATTATTTATTTGTTAGCTTTTGCTAATTTATTTCTCGGAAACTTATTTATTTTGTCGCCCATCTCAGGATGTCAACCATTGTTCAATTTGAAAAGTCAAAAAACTTTTCTATGATATCAATTTGATGGCTGTTAGACATATCCCAGCACAGGCTAACAATATGAAGCGAAATCAGGAACATCTATTACCAATTGGCAATTACCACTTCCCCCTTAAGTAGATAAGATTTATATTTGTCAATGTGTATAGCTTGTCTGCTTAAGAAACTCATATATCCAAAGGGACACAAAAAGTTGGGGCATAAGGAGATTCATTTTTTTTCTAAATGCTCTCTCTCTCTCTCTCTCTCTCTGTATTCAAATTTGTTTCTCTTAATTTTTATAGTTTCAAGTAAGTAGGGGAATAACAATTCTAGTATTATACCGCCAATTATGAAGCCATAGAATTCCATATTGTTCATACTATGTGGAAACTGATTTTGACTCGTATTAGTATCATTTATGTCTTGAATTCCAAAAAAAAATTGATCGCGGTTTACATTGTCAAGTTCCTACCACTCTTTAAAGTAATATAGTTGTTGATCGTTAAACATATCCCATGGGGGAAGAGGGACAATTCTATACACAACAACCTCTTAAAACCCTAGTTAGATATATGTATCAATATGTCATACCATTGCAGATTATGTTATGGTGTTGACTGTTATATATTATCAAATGACTTTAGTAAGATAGAATTGTCACTTTACAGTTTTCGTTTGATTGTTCTTATTTTAAAGTTTATTCAGTTTCCTAACTAACTTCATTTTGGAAATTTGGTCTCAGATTAAGTTCAAAAATAAGCCATTTTGCCTTCCTGGGTTAAAATTATACATGTTCTCCTGTTTTTATTACATGAAAGTATATCTAAGTTCTCATGCTGCTACCTCTACAAAATGCTTATTTTTATAAGCTTTTTCTTTCCAAGAGAACAAATAGGGTACCCATCAAATATAGGCAGAAACAAACATGCACTTGAGCAATGAAGCAACAAAATAAAACGCACCTACAGAGATCCCATTCTGGGATGATTCTACAAGTGCGGCATCAACAATGTCTTTGAGATGTATGATTTTCGACCCTCGCATAACAGCATTGCATGTAATAACAACCTTTGGTCTGCAATCAATTATTCTTTGGGCAACAGATTCCGCAGAGAATCCGGCAAAAACAACCTGCAAAAGCATAACTTGTTGAAACTAAATCTATGTACGTTTAACAGGCAATGTAGACTACAAGAATCTAGTGAGAGTAGATGTGAAGTTTCTGAGTATTACTGAGTGGACTGCACCAATTCGAGCACATGCAAGCATTGCGATTGGCAATTCCATTAGCATCGGTAAGTAAATCAGGACAGCATCACCTTTTCTAACACCAATATCTTTTAAGTAATTAGCAAGCTGTAGGAAAGTACATATGAAACCCATCAACAATTCATTTAACGAAATCCAACTATAAGCCACAAATTCAACATAGAGATAGACAGACCTGGCACACTCTCTGGAGCAGCTGGGTGTATGTCAAACTGCCATCAGCACCAGGTTCGTTTCCTTCCCAGTATATTGCAATTTTGTCACCATTCCCAGACTCAATGTTTCTATCCAAGCAATTGTAACATATGTTGGTAAAACCACCCTTGAACCACTGATCAAAACAAAGACACCCGAGCCAAATTGATATACAAACAAAGGACTAATGTAATTCATGAAAAGGGGATATTGTATATTTTCTAAGAAAAAACCTCAATTTTGATATTTCCTTTTCTGACATCAAGATTCTCCGAGTAAACCTGCTGACCCCATTTCTTTTTCCAGTAAAACTCAGACGCAATATCAGACCAAAACCCAGCTGGGTCTTCAATTGACCTCTTATACATCTCCAAATACTGAATGCAATTAGAAATATAGAAAAACAAATACCCACAATCAGAAGGAGAAAATAGCAACAAAAATAAAAACTCAAAAAATAGATTTTTATTTCGAAAAAACAAAAATTACCTTTTGGAGAGAGGGGACGAGAGCCTGCCGTGAGAAATCGTCGCTAGGGAAAACGAGATCATCCTCCTCCGAAGTAAGAGCCTCGCCGAGAATGACGGCATTCAGCCTGGGAATGTTGCCGGCGCCAGAAGGGAATGTTGCCATGGACTCGACATGTCGCAGGTGATTCGACACAGGAATTTTCCTGGTAGAAACAGAAGAAATCCTCCAATTGCTAACGGTGGTACTAGGATTATGATGTTTACGGCTTTCACAGTCAAACCTAAATAGCAGCTGCCGCCACCGCCGCTTTCTAAAGGTCTGGACTCCCGGTTGATTGAACGAGATCGGAATTGGAGAAGAAGCTCCGTACGAAATACTATCGCCGCTAATATTATTAAAAATTTTATTATTTGTGTTTTGGGGATTATTGTAACTATAAATATTGTTATATCTATAACAGGAACAAACACAGAGGGCCATCCTTCCTTAATTTCTTGCTCAAACTATTCTTTTTATAGATAAATTATATATACACTAAAAATACCCCACCAATATTTTATAAAAATTCAAACCAAAAACCAATAAAGATCGGAGCTTAGGGTGCCCATGCGGTTCTGCCTCCGCCTCCGGCGGCGGATGAGAGAGGAAATGAAACGAAAATTTTTGACGGTGGTAAACGATGGATTATTATGGATAACTAGAAAGGTAGTAGTTCTTTTCTTTTGCTCACTCTTTCCGTCGTCCGTCCGTCACCGACGCACAATCCACGTATTTACACTCCCATCCCGATTCCCAAAGTGGCTGTTGAAAATTTTGTTCCAAGCTCACTCAATGTAATTTGTAGGGTGGTTTGTTTCTATTTGCATTTATAATTACATTATATGATTTTTTTTAGATTAACAATTATATTTCTAATCACGTATACAGTGCGATTTCATATGGTAAGATTACGGACAAAAATTAAATTAGTTGTACACTTCATATGTTATTAGATTAGTTATACACTTCACATATTTTTAATTACATCTATATATAAAATACAAATAATTTTAAAATTTTCAGTCATTCTAATAAATCATCTGAGTTGTCCAAAGTTTGAGATAAATTCCACCGTCCATACAGTGTCGGAGGCACGGGACTGTTGCTAGTTAATTATACATTTCACATGTTTTTAAGGATGAGTAATGATATAGACATAAACTATTTTATAAATTGTTGATATAACATATTCTATCACAGCATATTGATCAGCAAATTGATTTAATATAGCCTTCGATCCCACATTAAAATTGAAATAAATGAAATATATCACATCAATAATTTATAAAATATTTATAGAATAATTTATACATCTATATTATTCTTTAAAGATTTAGAAGGTATCATGAAATGATATAAATTTTAGATAAGAATCTACATCGCACTATGACGTCATTGTTGACGATGAGTCACTAGTCATGTCTTCGGCATCTTCTCTTTGCCATTATTATTAAGGTAACACTTCTCATATAGCCAACTTTCATAGTGTTTGTATATTGGGAAAAAAGATTTAAAAAAGACTATTTCAAATTTTAATGAATTAATATAATAATATAAATTTAAGACTCCAGCTTTTATAAATAAAGATGAATTTTTATAAATATTATTTTTGAATATTATGGAATAAATTTGATATAATGTTATAGTTATGGGTAATATTTATAAATTTTGCAAAAGTAAGTTAAAGTTTGTTATAAAATATTCGTTCTATGGGAGAATATTCTTTTTAAGGGAATATTAAATGCGGACGAATTACCAATCATTAATTGGAATCATTAACGGAAGTATTATCGTAGTTAGAAAGCGACAAAATTATCTTTCTATAAAATAACTATGGGCGGAATTATTGCTGAATTAAAAGCTATTGAACTACCGTAGGTGGTAAAAGTATGATACGCAGCGTGGTTGCATAGTAAAGACACTGCAGTATTGATTATTGATGCTTATGAGAAGTCACTTAGCTATACTTAATTATCAACTACGAAGAATTCTTTGATCATATCA
Organism: Panax quinquefolius; assembly: GCA_020205615.1. NCBI lineage: Eukaryota > Viridiplantae > Streptophyta > Magnoliopsida > Apiales > Araliaceae > Panax > Panax quinquefolius. The sequence continues at coordinate 27,120,853 of CM035169.1, read as the reverse complement.
CTTATATTATTGATTCAATTATTGTCACAAAGATCATTTGTATAATATGTTATATTATTAATTGAGACGACAAGTTATAAATGATTAATAATTGTTGAAAGATTAAAAATGTGTTGATTAAAAATAAAATGATTTGTGGTAATATTTATTCAATCTTTGATGTATATAAAAGAAGCATCATATGAGACATTTGTGGTAAGTTTGATTATTTTATGGGGGCCCGTATATGTCATCATCTAAGAGTCTCTTCGTCGATAGTAATTACCTTCGTCGATAGTATTTACCTTCGTCGATAGTAATTACCTTCTTCAATAGTATTTACCTTCGTCGATAGTATTTACCTTCGTCGATAGTATTTACATTCGTCGATAGTATTTACCATCGTCGATAGTAATTACCTTCGTCGATAGTAATTACCCCTTCGCAAATAGTAGTTGTCCCTTCAATATTACCAAGAGTTAAGCGCTTTCTTGATTGTTCCAAAGGTTAATTACCCTTCAGTAAATAGTAGTTGTTCTCTTGATATTACCAAAGTCATTTTGACCCCTTCGTTAGCACTCAAGAGCCACCCTCGCTTTTTCTATAAATAGAAAAGTTTCATTCCTTCATTATTTCTTACTTAATTCATTGAAACTCTCTGAGAGAAACTATAGAGATAGAAAAGAAGAAAAGTATTTTCTACTTCACTTTTCCAATATTGATTCTTCTTAAGGTAGGAATATTATTTGTTGTACTCGTAAAGGGTGTTATTCTTTCTTATTCATGAAGAAGAAACTGTTGTTATTCCATCGCTTATTATTCTATTGGAATAACTCAGATAATGCCTGATTTACCCTATACTTGGTGACATTCTTATTATTCATTGGAACATCCATGCGTCTGTGTGTTTTACACAGGACTGGTTAAATCTTTATTATTATTACATTGGAACATCATATACATGTGTTTTACTAAGGACACGGTTAAAATCTTTATTATTATTACATTGGAACATCCCGCATGCATACGCTTTTCTGCCGGACTGGTTCCGTTATTTATTATTCTCATTGGAATAACTCGCTCATGCGATCTATCGACGCATGGTGATTTCTTTTGTTATTCCATTCTTTATTATACCCGGTTGGTTAAAACTTTGACTTCTATACTCCATGAAATTAGTAGAATATCCTTCGATATTTGCGTTTCATCCAAAGATCTTTTCATGGAAATATTCTTCCGATCATTCTTGAATTTTACTCTACAAAAGAAAGATCGAGTTGACAATTTGGACGTTAATAATTCCCGGATAAAATAATTCTTGAACTTATTTTATTGAATTCTTATATCATTGTCATCATCCTCATGTTTATATTTTTTTGAAAGTCATCGTGGCACATGAGTGCGTAGATGGACTTGGTATGATTATTATACTGAGGGATTATTCTTGTAATCATTGACCGTAATGTTACAAATGATGTGGTAAAAGTTCTCATTGGGCGTGTAGTGCATTGATGGACGTTGTTGGCATGATCATGACCATTAATGAATACACAACTATTCTTGGCCCAGAAGTGCGTGAATAATTGTGGTCGTGATACTAAAGAATATCTCTTGGTAGTAGTGCAGGGGTGATTCGATGATGTGGAATATTTATTAAATTTGAGTCTTATATATAACAAATGATGAAAAACCTTTTAAATCATAAAAGATAGTAGATTTTATTTTCTACTTGACTCTTTTAATGGATTCTTTGGTTCATTGTAGTTAAACTTAATGTTCATTATATTTTATCGGTTTAACATTGTTACAGGCTAATGATAATTTATTACGCATTATCTTAGTCATAATATTTTTCTTGAGCTAGTTGAGCTCACCCTTTCTCTTTCACCTTTCTTCTTGAAATGAGAATATATTTGGGATTTAGTCGGGGAGCGGAGTAATGGTCCGGAGGATAGCATTAGTAGTCCTCACTATTCGTGAAATAGTGTGATAATAATTGTAATGAGGACTCCTTTTGAGTTTGTATAATATCTAGTAGACAATATTTGTATTCAAACTCACATTTTTTATGTCGTATTGCATACCTACAGTTATATTAGTAAGTTGTATTTAAATTACAGACAATGTATCCGACTACCCAAGATGGGTGATGTATACCTAATTTTGGGGCGCCACGATTGGTATCGAGCTTAGGGATATGATCCCAGCTAAGATGTGAGAATAGTACTAGGAGGGAGAGGCAGGGAATACCTTATTAAGTATGACCTACCTAAGTTTATGTCTTTATTTTATTGGTCGGTCGTAATATAGAGATAATTTGTTACATGTCAATTAACCTTTTGTTTTGTGGCGAGATCTCGAAAATGACATCTCGAGAATGTTGAGAATAAAGAATGGAGCACAAAGCGATCGTTGATTCACCACATATCAATAATCGAGGATAATGTGCATCGGGAAGGTGACAATCCTCACGCAAACAACAACACCGACCAAATGATGAATGATCAAATGTTCAGAGGCTTTATGCAATTTATGCAACAAAGAAGCGAGAGCGACTCCTGCCCAAAACGTAGGTGGAAACACGGAAAACTCTCAAGCGGTCACCGCTAAACAAACAATTGATTTGGGACCACCGGAAGAGCCAAAACCACTTACGGCGGAAGCATGGATAAAGCAGATTACCAAGATATTTGATGTCTTGGGATGCTCGAGAGAGCAAAAGGTTCCTTTCACGCTTTTATGTCAACGGAGAAAGGAGACATTGGTGGGAATCGGAAACGCGTACTCAACATTTCAGATCTTGAAGATATCTTGGGAGAAGTTCCAGAGTCGTTCAACGACAAATACTTTCACGAAAGTATTCGCGCCACATGAAGGAGGTGGAGTTTATCAAGTTGGAACAAAACAATATGACCGTGTCGCAATACGAGGCAAAATTTCATGAGTTATCACGGTTTCGCCCCACTGGTGGATAATGAAGAGAGAATGGCGCGAATGTTTTTAAGAGGTTTGAAGCGGAGATACGTCAACATCTTATTTCTCATAAAAGCGTGTTTGTATTCAGATGTTTTAAATAGGGCTCGATTAGTGGAGCGAGCGACGAGTCAACTTAACTAAAAGAGAGAAGCGTGAGCAAAATTATAATACCAATGGTGAGTAGTCGTGAGCGGTGACAACAAGCGTGGAGGAATCAGCGGGCGGATATGGTAACCACTTCGGTGGTAATCGAGCCAAAACAATAAGAATGGACATTTCAAGAAAAGGAGATTCAACAATGATGGAAAGACGTCAAAGACCAAAGACCAAGTTGTTAAGAAAGGAGAAAGACCACCTATAATATGCTTCAAATGCGGAGGAGAGGGACACATCATCGTCGAGCTGCGCCACGTCAGTCAAAGCATGTTATAATTGTGGAAGAGAAGGTCACTTAGCTCAATTTTGTCGTTTCATCAAGACAAATTCAACTAGGATGGAGGCACCAAAGGCCGTTCGAGAAAAGTCAAACCTAGTAGTCAAGAGGAGGCGTTTGTTGTGACTCCCCAGAGAGCAAGGAACCCGAATGAGGTCATCACGGGTAAGTTTTATCATAAACTCTAATGAAGTCTATACTTTATTTGATCTGGGGTTCTACCCATTCTTTTATTTCTCCTACTTGCGCTCATCGATTAAATTTGACTCAGGAGAAATTAGACTTTGACTTATCTGTGGAATCTCCGTTGGGAGAAACCTTCATTACATCCATTGTTTATAAGTCTTGTTTGGTTCAAATCGGTACCCTCACATTACCGTCGATCTTATTTCATTAAAAATACTTGTATTTGGCGTGATTCTAGGATTGATTGGTTAACTACTTATCATGCAAAAATTGATTGTTTTCGTAAGGTTGTTAGCTTTCATATTCCTAATCAACCTATTATGCTAATTCAAATGACCAAACCATTAAAATCAATCACGGTCATCTCAAGCCATAAAGCTATTCGTTTATTGAAAAGCGGATGTCAAGCTTTCTTAGCTCATGTCATAGATTTAAACAAAAATACGTCGGTTTTGAACGATATTTCTATTGTTAATAAATTTCTGGACGTATTCCCGAAGAACTTCTGGCCTACCCCGAGGCGTGAAATTGAATTTTGTATCGACCTTGAACCCCGATACAAAACCTATTTCCAAAGCCCCATATTGAATGGCTCCTATTGAACTTCAAGAGTTAAAGACCCAACCGCAGGAATTGGTAGACATTGGCTTTATTTAGTCCTAGTACTTCTCCTTGGGGTGCTCACATTCTATTCGTGAAGAAGAAAGATGGGAGTATGCGACTTTGTATTGATTATCGGGAGTTGAATCATGTCACCATCAAAAATAGGTATCCATTGCCACGTATTGATGACTGTTTGACCCGATTGCAAGGAGCCAAATTCTTTTCAAAGATTGATCTTCGTTAGGATATCACCAATTGAAGATTAGAACCGCTAACATTCCAAAGACGGCTTTTAAGAACTCGAATGCGGGCATTATGAATTCTAGTCGTGTCCTTTGGATTGACTAATGCTCCGCCGCGCCTTCATGGATATGATGAACCAAAGTATTCAAGGAATATTTAGATCACTTTGTGGTCGTCTTTATTGATGACATTCTTATTTATTCAAAAGCCGTGAAGATCATGAAAGCAACACTTGAGGTCGACACCAAAAGCTTCGTGAATATAAGCTTTATGCCAAGTTGAAGAAATGCGAGTTCTGGCTTGAAGAAGTAGCATTCCTTGGGCACGTGGTATCAAGTCATGGAATATGTGAGACCCCAGATTTTATCAATAAAGATTTAAATTTTGTAGAAATAATTTTTAATATTATGGTGTGAATTTGAGATAATATTATAGTTGTGGGTAGTATTTATAAATTTTGCAAAAGTACGCAAGTGGTTATATTATATTCGATTGGTGGGAATATTCGATTTAGCGGGGAATATTAAAGACAACTACTCAATCATTGGTGGACCCTACAATGTAATTATTGTCGGATCGAGAAAACGACAAAAATATTTTATTGAAATAACGGCGGAAGTTTTACCGTTGATCTTGTTGAACTACCTTCGGTAGTAAAAGTACGAAGAATACGTGTGGTTGCATAAGAGTAGCACACGGTATTGATTATTGATGCTTATGTGAGAAGTCACCGGTTTGATTCCATTATTGTCGATTAATAATATGAATTATTATAAATGATAATGACGTTTTGTTTTATTCGTATTATTAACGTAATAAAAAGCGAAACATCTTTTATATAAAAGCAGAATACTTTATTAAAGTTATTCTATAAATAGAATATATTATATTTTATTATGCATAGTGTTGCATAGTGTTGCATAGTGTTTTGCGTAGTGTTGCGTAGTGTTTGCATAGTAAAATATTTTTATATAAATAGAATATATTATATTTTATTTAAAAGATTTTGCTTTAAATATAGTATGTCCGATTAAAGTAAATCAATGCGGACCGTTCATGGATTAATTACTATGCATTCTATTTTCCTATAAATGAAGCTCATTCCTTCGTTATTTTCTTACTTAATTCTTTGAAACTCTAGAGAGAAATTATATAGAGAGAAGCTATAGAGAGAAAATCTATAGAGAGAAAGAAGAAGAGTATTACGGTACTTCACTACTTTGATATCCGGTTGTCTTTTTACGGTAAGGGATATTATTTGTTGTACCGTAAGGGGTGTTATTCTTTCTTATTCATGAAGAGAACTTACATTATTCCATTCATTATTATTACATTGGAATAACTTTTGTAAAAGTGGCATACCCTATACATAACTTTTGTATCACGTGGCGATACCCTATATTTGGTGAAATCCTTATGTTATTCCATTCTTATTTATTACATTGGAATAACTTTGTATCTATGATTTACCTATACTTGGTGACATTCTTCTATTATTCATTTGGAACATCTCGTATGTGTGTTTTACACGGACACGGGTTCCGTCTTTATTATTATTCTGTTGGAATATCCATGCGTGTGTTTTACACGGACACTGGTTCCATTTTTATTATTCCGTCTTTATCATTCGTCGAGAATATCTGTTTGTGTCTTTATCTGTGGGACTGGTTCCATCATTTATTATTCCAGTATTTATTATTACATTGGAACATCGCTTCGGTGTGAATTTCACCGACTGGTTCCGTTATTATTATTCATTGGAATAACACGCCTATCATCAAGTACCGCATGCATGGTGATTTCTTTTGTTATTCCATTCTTTATTATACCCGGTTAGTTAAAACTTTGACTTTATACTCCATGAAATTAGTAGAATATCCTTGATATTTGCGTTTCATCCGATATCTTTTCATGGAAATATTCTTACGATCATTCTTGAATTTTACTCTACAAAAGCGAGTATCTTGTTGACAATTTGGACGTTAATAATTCCTAGATAAATTAATTCTTGAACTTGTTTTATTGAATTCTTATATCATTGTCATCATCCTCATATTTATATTATGTTGAAAGTTATCTTTTTGGCTTACGTGCATAGATGAACTTAGTATGATTATGACGGGGTTCATTCGGTGTAATCATGGCTTGATATAAATGATGTGACAAAAGTCCTCGATGGCTTTGTAATGCAAATGATGGATAGTTTTTGGTATGATTATGACCGGGGGTGATTCGGTATAGTCATGACCATTGATAATTTGATGAAAATCCTTGGCCAAGTAGTACGGTGGATGATTAAATATTGTGGTTTATTCATTAAAGCGAGTCTTAGTGATAAAAATTTATGAAAACCTTTTAAAACCTAAAAGATAGTAGACTTTATTTTCTACTTGACTCTTTTAATGGATTGATATTCAATTGCAGATTAAACCGGTTGTCTATTATATTTTATCGCTTTTAACCTTTGTTGAAGGCTAATGATAATTTATTTCGCATTATCTTAGTCATAATATTTCTTCTTGGGCTAGTTGAGCTCACCCTTTCTTTTCTTTATTCTCTTCGTGAAATGAGAACATAGCATTTGGGAGACAGTCTGGGAGCGGAGTAATGGTCCGAGAGAATAGCATTAGTAGTCCTCACTATTACGTGAAATAGTGTGATAATAGTTATAATGAGGACTCCTTTTGAGTTTGTATAATATCTAGTAGACAATATTTGTATTCAAACTCGGTTTATGTCATATAGTACCTGACAGTTATGTTAGTAAGTTGTATTTGAATTTATGTACCATGTAAGTGGCGACCCAAGATGGGTGACGTATACCTAATTTGGGGGCGTCGCGGTTGGTATCGAGCTTAGGATATGATCCCCGGGTGAGATGTGAGATAAGAACTAGGAGGAGAGACGGGAATTCCTTCACTACTAGTATGACCTACCTAAATTTATTTGGTATTTAATTGGTCGGTGGCCGTGGAGTATAGGGATAATATGTGATATGTTAATTAACCCTTGTTTTGTGGCGGTGTTTGAGAATGACATCCGAAAATGTTGAGATAAGCAATGAAACACATGAGAGTGTTGATTCAAACTCAAACAAAAGGTAACGACCAACAACACGATAATAATCATCTTTGGTGGCAAGCAATTTATCGAACAATGATAACCATCGGGGAAATTATCATGCTAAGAATGGTAACCACTTGATTGGTAATCATGGCAAAGATAATAGAAGTGGAAATTGCAAGAAAGAAGGTCATTTAGCTTAATTTTATTGTGCACCAAAGTCAAGTCTAGTGGGACGGTGGCACCAAAGGTGGATATAGACAAAACAAAGTCGTTGGTTTTAGGAAGTGCATTTTTCATGACTTCTCAAAAAGCGAGTAAATCGAACGAAGTTAGCAGCAGGTTAGTTAATTATAAATTGTGAAGTCTATACCTTATAAGATACCGGTTCTACCCATTATTTTATCTCTCTTACTTGCGTTCAACGCGTTTAAATTTGACTCGGAGAAGTTAGACTTTGACTTATTGGTTGAAACTTCGTTAGTAGGAGCCTTTATATCGCTTACTAATTTTAAATCTTGTTTGATTCAAATAAACACTTTCACGTTACCGTCAATCTTATCTTTTGAAAATACTTGCCTTTGATGTGATTTTAGGAATCAATTGGTTAACTACTCATCATGTTTTTTCGTAAGGTTGTTAGCTTTTATATTCATAACTTGACTTTGTTGTGCGAATTCAAGTAACCAAACTACTAAAGTCAATTATTGTCATATCAAGCCATAAGTAAAGAGCCCCGAACCTTTCGTTGTTGACTTCCTTGTGTGGAATGCTGCAAGCCGGGCTTTTCAGTAGGCGATATCGTGAATGAAGATGGCAAGTTTATAAGTATCATTGTGAGGTCTTTATCTAGGTTAAGGGATAGAAGTCACAGTTGGTATCAATGTGACGTCTTATCCAAGTCTTGGATGAGAGTCACGCTTTTGAATGATATTTCTATTATTAATAAATTTCCTGGTGTATTCTTGAAGACTTCTTAGCCTACTTAGAGCGTGAAATCGAATTTTGTATTGACCCCAGTACAAAAACCCAATTCTTAAACACTCAAATATTTCTTCAACTAAAAGGATCTGTTTACGTGGATTATGATGAAAGTCATAATAAAAGCATTGGAATAATGAAAATCATGGGTATACGTGGTATTAGTAAGTGTTATGATGAGTTATGTTGGTTAGTATGTGAAAACATGAAAGTTTCTTAAAAATCACAAGGAGTTAAAAACAAGATTTTGGTGAAAAACGTAACATGAAATTCAATTGACCAAATCTCCTATTATATTTTGAATTTTTGAGTGTGGTTAAGTCCTAGAGTTAGATCTATGAGTTACCTAACTAATCCAAGTGGAATCAATGAAAAATGTGTTGTAAATTTTCGTGTGGATTGATTTTAGCAAAGGAGTGCAAAGCTGCAAAAACCGAAAAAGTTGCTGCCATGATTTTAGAGGGGCTGTTTCGGCCACTTAAACTATGAGAAAAATTCTGGCCTTTTGGGACATGAAAGTATATGGTATAAAGTACCTCCTGTCCAAAATGAGCTCATTCGACTTAAAATGAGCAAGTTATGACTATTTCAATATTTAGTTTTTTAATAGAAAAACGCTTTATAACCGGAGTTCTATAACTCCGATGACCATGAAATTTAAGCTGGAGGCTCACATTAACATGTGTAAAGTCCTGCCAAGATTTGGGAATTTTGGAGTTAAACTTGAGGTAGCTAATTTCTTAAGGAAATAATTAGAAATTGATTTTTGAAAAATAGTAAATGAATTTTAAAAATTCCGAGAAAATATATTTTCATTATGGGACTATGTTATGCTAAATCTCAGAAAAGAAATATTTTTGGGACTGATTTGGTATTTTTCATGAAAATAGTTTATTTACGAACATATGAGTTAAATATGTTATGTGAAGTAACAAAGTTGAAAAATAGGATTTTATGGCTAGAGAATCCTATATAGAGTATATGCATATTTTTTGATGAGGATTTGATCATTGGTGATGATATCTTATGAGTATGGCATTTTGAATGATTAAATGTATTATATGGTAAAGCGTAAACAATTGAAATAAATTATTTATAAATTTAAGAAGTGATTAAAATATTGTTATAATATTAATGATATTAGATTATGAGATTATTAAGTGATTGATAACATGGGGATATTCTTGAATCCTAGATAAATTATATTATAAATGTTTAATATTTATCATTTATCTCATTTGATTGATTCTTTATATCATTATCCTCATGCTTATATTATGTTGAAAGTCATCTGTGGCCATAGTGCATAGATGGACTTGGTATGATTATGACCAGGGATTGTTCGGTATAATCATAACCGTAAGTGAAAATACGATTATCTTTGGCCGTAGTGCATGGATAATTTGTGGTCGCGATATCTAATGAATACACGATTATCTTTGGTAGTAAGTCATGGATAATTTGTGGTTGTGATACTAATGAATACACGATTATCTTTGCACGTAGTGCATGGATAATTTGTGGTCGTGATACTAATGAATACACGATTATCTTCGCACGTAGTGCATGGATAATTGTGGTCCCGATACTAATGAATACACGATTATCTTTCGCACGTAGTGCATGGATAATTGTGGTCGTGATACTAATGAATACACGATTATCTTTGTACGTAGTGCATAGATAATTTGTGGTCGTGATCTTAATGAATACACGATTATCTTTGGCACGTAGTGAATGGATAATTTGTGGTCGTGATACTTAATGAATACACGATTATCTTTGCACGTAGTGAAAGTAGTATCTGTACAAGCCCAATCATGTTTGATGATAAAGCATATACTTTGTAACAATCTTATTTATTTATTAATAAAAGTATTAATTTATTAAAGGCTTTTAATTATCTACATGATCTTTGTTTTTATAATATGTGATAAACCCATAGTTTTAAGCAATGCTTTTAGAATAATGATGATGATCATTCTAATGAGATCTAAATTCTTAGAAAGCTTAAAACTAAAATAGTTCCCAATCATTGGATTACTAAATTGGGGATTAGTGAATCCGGATAGATTGGTACACACGTTACTTGCTTTCGTTGGATGAGGATGATTGATCTCGGATCATTTGTGTGGAGACATTAAAGCAAGTATGTAGGTGCTTTATTAGAGAATAAGTTCTTTGAGCGTGGCTCGCTAAGGAATACCTAATGGAGTTTTATTTTTGCTGTCGATAGGAATTCTGTAGTGATAGTAGTACAAGTAATCCTAGGACTTGAGATCATCATAGTATCTTATGTATGATGAGTTATACTTTGACTTATTCCTTAAGACCCTTAAGGTATATCAAAGGGTATGCTTGGGTATAATAAGTTATATATGGAGATAATGTATGATCGATAAAGAATCTATCACTTACAATAAAAGAAGAGAAATGTCTATGTGATTCGATAAATGACAACCCAAGAGTCCTTGGCGGCGCGAATGAAATTAGAAAGGAGTTTTAATTTGCATTATTTGGAGTTGTGCATTTAAGGATCGAAATGCATATAATTAAATAAAATAAGACTTGTGAAATTCCATGTCTTATATTTAATTGGGACATTGTATGGTGGAAGGATTGAATTATGCAGTAACTATTTACTCAAAGGTTCTTTTATGATTAATGTTGAAATCTATATTATACGGAAAGTCGTTGATCGCTAAGGAGGCTTATCCTATTGTAGAATAAATATTATTTATTTAAATAAATTAATTATTTAATTTATTTATTTAAATAAGATTAGAATTATTCTAATTGATTTATTATAATAGGTTTAATATGGAGAACCTAAAGGGTCACACCATAAAAGGAAGAATAATTATTTAAGAAGTTAATGGCATAATCATAATAATAATATGTTATGTATATTTAATTTAATCTATGGTGATAAAATAAATTAAATAGCTTAATATTTATTATTTAATATTTTAGAAATATTAAATATAAATTAATAAGAGAGTCTTATTAATATTATTACAATTATTATTATTTTAATTTCTAAAAGAGTTTAGGAATTAATTTAATATAAGTACTCTCATTTATTCCTAATTGGATTAGGAAGAAAAATTAGTTAAAGGAGTTTTAATTAATTATCCCTAATAAGATTAGGGAGCTTAATTAATTAAAAGAATTTAATTAATTAAATAAAACCCAATTCCTTAATTGTTAAGGTGGGTTGCCCACATCTATTAATAAGAGGAGTCTTATTATGGGTGGGGGTTGTTGTTGACTTTTACAACGACATAATTCCAATTTGTTGGAGAGTACCCTTTTCTATAGAGATAGGAAAAACTAGGGTTTGAGCCATAAACACCCATCTTCTTGAATTTTTCTTCTTCCTTGGTGGATCAACTCTAGAGGCCATACACTTGGGTGGCTTACATTGATCAAAAGAAGGAACCAAACCCGGTGGATTCAAGTTGAACGCGAAAAGGATTGGAGGTGAACTTGTACCTGAGGAAGCTCGGATCTTCAAGGGTATGTTTGTTCTTCATATCTTTTCGTTTAATTAATAATTGTGCATAAAGGGTGATCCGGGTATATGGTTTGTAAATTTTTAAAACTCTGATTTTTACACGCTTCCGCATTATTTTTGCAATTTTGATTGCGTTATGAATATTACAAACCTAACAGTGGCATCAGAGCCAAACCTTTATGCGAATTATTAATTGTTTTAATTTGATATTATATTGATATGTGTTTAGAACAATTTAATTGGGCATAATTTTATTGTATAAAATTTAATAAAAAAAAAAAAAAAAAAACCGAAAGCTGCTTAAAAAAAAAAAAAAAAAAACAAATTATGTGGTTCACGTTATATTCTGAAGCAATGATTGGTTCACGTTATTTTTGAAGCAATGATTGGCAATGTAATTATGTTACAGGAAATCAGATGGTGGCCACTTGATTTTTTTTTCCTTTCTTTTTGATCCGTGAGTCACATGGCAACAAGTTAATGATAACAGCACGGAAATCGAGGCAAGGAAATCATGCACACAATAAAAAAAAAAACGGAAGCTATATATTTTTTTTTTGAAAATGTTAACAGGATATATATGATATAAATATATATACGGCTAATATATATATATATATATATATATATATATATTATTCTCAATTATTTATAATTAAAATAAAAGCTTATTTTAATTTTAAAATAAAAGGTTTATTTTAATATTAAAATATAAAATTTTATTTTAATTTTAATAATTTTATAATTAAAATAAAAGTTTATTTTAATCTTAAAATAAAGGTTTATTTTAATATTAAAATAAAAAGATTTATTTTAATTTTAAAATTAAATTTCATGCTAACTAATTAGAGTTGGAATTGGATTCCATAATAACTAATTGGAGTTGAAATTGGATTACATGTTTCCTTAAATAAAGGAGTTTATTTAGATATGAAATAAGATTTCATATTATTCAAAATAAAGGAGTTTATTTGTGAATAGAGAAAGAGAATCCATGTTTCCTTAAATAAAGGAGTTTATTTAAATATGAAATAAGATTTCATATTATTCAAAATAAAAGAGTTTATTTGTGAATAGGAAAAGAATATAGTGTTTCCTTTAATAAAATTTTTTTTTACATGGAATTGGATTCCATAATTAATTAAAATAAAAGAGTTTATTTTAATTAAAGATTTTTTTTTACATGGAATTGGATTCCATAATTAATTAAAATAAAGGAGTTTATTTTGATTAAAGATTTTGATTAAAATAAAATAGTTTATTTTATTCAAAATAGGATAAATTAAAATAAAATAGTTTTATTTTGATTTAAATTTGGATTAAAATAAAGGAGTTTATTTTGATTCAAAATTAGATTTTATCTTAACTAATTTTGCCCATTAAATGATATCAATATATATATTAAATGTTTATTATTCATGAGATGAATGTTATTTATTGATGCATATGATGATGTGTATGATAATAAATGGGATTGATTATGGATTATTGACCAATATGATTGGATTTTATTTTAGTTGGATGCGTGAATGTATGGGTTTTATTAAATGGAATTCTGCGTGCCTCGTCTTCTCTAATTTTTTCTTAATGTAAATTCTATCTCCTCCTATGTACTTCCCTTATTTCACGATCAAGGCTTCTATTTATTTTAAAATAGTTTTGTAATAGGAATATTTAGAATTAATTTTGAAGAATTAGAGATCGAGACAAACAAGCGCTTGAAGGCAGTTTGTAATAGAGGCAGGGTTTAAATGTAATAGTTATATTTAAATATTATTTCTGCACCTTTAAGGTTTGACCTTTTGGTTCACTTGGTGGCTCTAAGTGAACCAAACTAGAATAAAAGTCCATAATCAATCCGGGTAGAATATAGTATTCTATATAATAAATGCAGTATACTATATATATATTATATATATACAAACATGCTTGCATGTTCATTAATATGACGCGTATTTTATATATATATATAAATGCTGCGCTAAACAAGATGAGACAAATTAATAACAAACCCCTCGATTTTTTTATATTAAGTCCTAAGCGTTCAAAGATATTTGGAATATCGAGCGTTAAGCTTTCTAGCATGATAAAATTAATAGAGTATTAAATATTTAATATGAGTTTGTTTGTCACCACAAGGCAAGTATTAAGTATTTAAGATGTTAATTTATCACATTTGATGCTTATAAAGAAAATTGAACAATATTGTTTTGTTGTGTCACCACAAGGATGATATTTTTCTTTTTGAATATATGGAGTGCTAGGTCGGACTTAACTTGGATAATTTTGATTCGGATGTGCCACCACTTGATCAAAATAATCTAAGAGGCAAAATACAAGGAGTTGCATAGTTGATGTAATTGACAAAAGTTGTCTACCTATTTATTTATATATAGTTTGTTGTGTCACCACAAGGCTATATACATTTGAAATGGGATCCTTATTTCTCACTAGCAAATCTTTAATTAGATTTTTTTAGAACTATATAAGTGAGGTAATATAGTTTGAAGAAAATAGTGGGAGATACCAATTTAAAACAAGACCTAATTTATTTTGGTAATTAATAATAGAATGTATGTTAAAATGTTGTTAATTACAAATTCATTTCTGTAATTTTACAATGTCTAAAATTACTATCACTGCTGAAGCATATTAGATGCTAAATTAATCGAATCAATTATACTGGATTGGTTGAGGAATTTGAGAATAGTTCTCATAATTTGAAAAGCTATCTTATGTCCTTAATACGCTTTATCCCGCAATGGTTGCGATAATGCCTCGAGGAAGAGATTGCTACTTTTAGAAAGTGGCAAGATGATGCATGATTAGCTCAATGCATCATCATGCTCAGTATCCATGAGTAACAAGCTTCAAATACGTCGACTGAAACTATGGATACTTCTACTATACTTCTCGCATGCGTCAGTAGTTGATGGTGAGGAAAGTAGGACTTATAGATATCGGATATCTAAAGAGCTCTTCAAATCTAGAATGGCCAATGACACTACAAAGATGCAGATAAAAGTCCTTAACATTATCAATTTGATTGATCGATTAGAGACATTTGGTTTTGTCATGGATAGAGAGTTGAGCCAAGATTTGATCTTGCACTCACTCCCGGACTCCTTTCACAATTGTCGTGAATTTTTCATATAAACAAGCTAGATATCAGCTTCGCTGATTTGCTTAACATATTGAAAAATGTTGAGAGTCACTTTCCAACCAAGAAAGACCAAGTCTTACTGGTAGGGGCCAAAGGATCTTCGAAAAGAAGAAGCGATTCAAAAGCGGTAAATAGAAAGGCGTAAACAAAGGATAATAAGAACAAAAGCGATATGGATGGCAAAGGCGTTTGCTTCCACTACAATAAGCCTGGACCTTTGGAAAGAAAAGCGCAAGAAGCATCTTGCGAGAGGCTAACCAAAGAAGCTTAGTGAAGTTTGATTCATAATCCAGTTTTTTGTTCATGATTGAAATAAATATTTCTTTAAGTCGAGGTTTTACTTGGGTATTGGATACCGAGCTTTGGTTATCATAAATATAGATTTATGAAGGGAGAAGAAGTAAAAGTTAAACAAAGATAAGTAATCCTATGTGTGGAAAATGAAGCAAAAGGTCTTTGCATTAGCCATAGAAACTTATAGTTTAGCAATACTACGGGAAAATCTATTAAGTCGATAAGTTGTTATTGTATTCCGGTTCTTGTTAAAAATATTATTTCCATTTTATTGTTGGACAATGAAATCTTTGGTATTATAATTAAGAACAATTGTTGTTCTATTTATAATAATAATGTTTTGTATAAGCTGGAATATTACTTAATAAATTTTGTATACTTGACTTACATGAAAATAATTTTGCATATTGAACAAATTAGTATAAGAAAAGGAGATGATCATTCAAAGAGTTGAATGTGTGTATTTGTTGAATATACAAGTGTGAATTATTTGAAAGGTTCAAAGAATTGAAGTGAAACAAATTGGCAAAGTATTAAGATTCTTTGATTGGATCGAGGAATAAATACGTGTGCAATAAGTTTCTAGATCATCTCAAATGGTTTTCTCATAATGGACACATCCTCGATACGCAATAATTGATTGATGTATCTGAATGAAAAATCGTACCTTGTTGGACATGGTGCGGTCCATAATGATTTTACCGACATTCCGGTATCCTTACAGGTCATATCCTAGAAATGGTTTGACATATCTACGAAAATGGTAACCTCAAAATCCCCAAGAGACTCCAAAAGTTATGGATAGGGAGGATTATTAATCTTAAGTATGTTAAGATAAGGGGTTGTCCAACTTATGTGAAAAGGTTTCAAAAGATAAGCTTGGGACAAGATTTGACAAATCTGATTTGTGGGACATCCTAAAAGTAAGTTTAGGGTATATGTTCTATAATTCTACTTAGCAAAAGGTGTTTGTTACGAAACACGCGCCTTCTAAGATAAAGGTGTTTATTATTGAAGGGGCTAGTGGGAGGATAATAGATCTTGAAGAGTTCAAGAACCACAAAACACTATAAGTCAAATAAGAGGAACCTATAGATAGACCTATTGTACCTGGCCAAATCGTGAAGTCCGGAATAATATTGAAGATACCTAGGAGGTATGGATTCATCATGGATGATGATGATGAGGCACGATCATAGAAGATGATGATCGAGTTACATTCGATGAGGTAAGACTTAAGGTGTACAAAGGGTCGATGGGAGCGGCGTCGTGACATTCCTAATATTATATGTTGATATACTACGGATAAGGAATGACATACTAATGCTACAATCAAGTAATGATAAAGTTGTCTAAACATTCCTCCATGAATGGTTTGGGACGAGTATCTTAATTGGGGATAAAATCTATATAGATAGAATCTGAGAGGATGCTCGACTTAACCCAAGGAACGTATATTCATTTGATGCTAAAGTTGTTTAGCATGGCAAACTCAAGAGATGTCTCATGTCGATGAGCTATGGAGTGTATCTCTTTTAATAGTCCCCACAGACTCACGAAAAAGAGAGGTCATGAGTAGTGATTATCATGTATGCAATGAAATATACGAGACACGATGTTGATCGGACATATTCGGAGAAGTTCACTATGAAGTCGGTGAAAAACATCTTAAAGTGCTTAACCGACACTAAAGATGTGATTAAAATTTATCTTTGGGTCTTAATTAAAACTAGAGGGCTTAAGACTCAAGTTTTTCGAGATGAGACCAAGACGACAGAAAAATCCACTTTAAGGTAAAAAGGTTACCTTGAGCGATTGGTGCGTTGAATTGGAAAGGTTCCAAACAAAGAAAGAGTTCTTTGGTTTAGTGATAAAGACAAAGTATATAGCTATAAATGAAGCTACAAGTTGATTGTTTGGATAAAAGTTCATCTGAGAACTAGGAATAGTTCTAAGTCTCATCTTGGATCTAAACATGTGTTGTGGCACTTTCATTTGATTATTAGAATCATTGAAAGATGGGAAATCACTATAGAGATAGTGGACTCTCAAGAACAACATTACATATCCATTAACTAAAGCTTATCCAACAATGGGATAAACGTCACTTAGAGAAGAAGAGTATGAGATACCATGACGATTGGCTTTAGTGCAAGTGGGAGATTGAAAGTAGTATGCTACAAGCCAATCATGTTTGATGATAAAGCATATACTTTGTAACAATCTTATTCATTTATTAATAAAAAGTATTAATTTATTAAAGGCTTTTAATTATCTACGTGATCTTTGTTTTATAATATGTGATAAACCTATAGTTTTAAGCAATGCTTTTAGAATAATGATGATGATCATTCTAATGAGATCTAAATTCTTAGAAAGCTTAAAACTAAAATAGTTCCCAATCATTGGATTACTAAATTGGGGATTAGTGAATCCGGATAGATTGGTACATCGTTGCTTGCTCGTTGGATGAGGATGATTGATCTCGTGATCATTTGTGTGAGAACACTAAAGCAAGTATGTAGGTGCTTATTAGAGAATAAGTTCCTTTGAGCGTGGCTCGCTAAGGAATACCTAATGGAGTTTTATTTGCTGTCGATAGGAATTTCTGTAGTGATAGTAGTCAAGTAATCCTAGGACTTGAGATCATCATAGTATCTTATGTATGATGAGTTATACTTTGACTTATTCCTTAAGACCCTTAAGGTATATCAAAAGGTATGCTTGGGTATAATAAGTTATACATGGAGATAATGTATGATCGATAAAGAATCTACCACTACTAATAAAAGAAGAGAAATGTCTATGTGATTCGATAAATGACAACCAAGTAGTCCTTGTTAAAGCGAGAATGAAATTAGAAAGGAGTTTCTAATTTGTATTATTTGAGTTGTGCATTTAAGGATCGAAATGCATATAATTAAATAAAATAAGACTTGATGAAATTCCATGTCTTATATTTAATTGGGACATTGTATGGTGGAAGGATTGAATTACGGTAACAATTTACTCAAAGGTTCTTTTATGATTAATGTTGAAATCTATATTATCCGGAAAGTCGTTGATCATTTAGAGAGGCTTATCCCTATTGTAGAATAAATATTATTTATTTAAATAAATTAATTGTTTAATTTATTTATTTAAATAAGATTAAATTATTCTAATTGATTTATTCACAATAGGTTTAATATGGAGAACCTAAAGGGTCACACCATAAAAGGAAGAATAATTATTTAAGAAGTTAATGGCATAATCGTAATAATATGTTATGTATATTTAATTTAATCTATGGTGATAGAATAAATTAAATAGCTTAATATTTATTATTTAATATTTTAGAAATATTAAATATAAATTAATAAGAGGAGTCTTATTAATATTATTACAATTATTATTATTTTAATTTCTAAAAGAGTTTAGGAATTAATTTAATATAAGTACTCTCATTTATTCCTAATTGGATTAGGAAGGAAAATTAGTTAAAGGAGTTTTAATTAATTATCCCTAATAAGATTAGGGAGCTTAATTAATTAAAAGAATTTAATTAATTAAATAAAACCAAATTCCTTAATTGTTAAGGTGGGTTGCCCACATCTATTAATAAGAGGAGTCTTATTATGGGTGGGGGTTGTTGTTGACTTTTACAACGACATAATTCCAATTTGTTGGAGAGTACCCTTTTCTATAGAGATAGAAAAAACTAGGGTTTGAGCCATAAACACCCATCTTCTTGAATTTTTCTTCTTCCTTGGTGGATCACCTCTAGAGGCCATACACTTGGGTGGCTTACATTGATCAAAGGAAGGAACCAAACCCGGTGGATTCAAGTTGAACGCGAAAAGGATTGGAGGTGAACTTGTACCTGAGGAAGCTCGGATCTTCAAGGGTATGTTTGTTCTTCATATCTTTTCGTTTAATTAATAATTGTGCATAAAGGGTGATCCGGGTATATGGTTTGTAAATTTTTAAAACTCTGATTTTTACACGCTTCCGCATTATTTTTGCAATTTTGATTGCGTTATGAATATTACAAACCTAACACGTAGTGCATGGATAATTTGTGGTCGTGATACTAATGAATACACGATTATCTTTGGCCGTAGTGCATGGATAATTTGTGGTCGTGATACTAATGAATAAACGATTATCTTTGGCCGTATTGATACTAATGATACTAATTAATTGGGACAGTGTTGCATAGTGTTTGCATAGTAAAATGTTTTTATATAAATAGAATATATTATATTTTATTTAAAAGATTTTGCTTTAAATATATAGCCAAATCGATTAAAGTAAATCAATACGGACCGCTCATGGATTAATTACTATGCATTCTATTTTTCTATAAATAGAAGCTCATTCCTTCATTATTTTCTTACGAATTCAACTTTGAAACTCTGAGAGAGAGAAATTATATAGAGAGAAGCTTATAGAGAGAAAATCTATAAAAGAAAGAAGAAGAGTATACGGTACTTCACTACTTTGATATCCGGTGTCTTTTACGGTAAGGGATATTATTTGTTGTACCCGTAAGGGGTGTTATTCTTTCTTATTCATGAAGAAAACTTCATTATTCTATTCATTATTATTACATTGGAATAACTTTGTAAAAGTGGCATACCCTATACATAACTTTGTATCATGGCGATACCTTATACTTGGTGAAATCCTTATGTTATTCCATTCTTATTTATTACATTGGAATAACTTTTGTATATGGTTTTACCTATACTTGGTGACATTCTTCTATTATTACGTTGGAACATCCATGCATGTGTTTTACAGGACTGGTTAAAATCTTTATTATTATTCTGTTGGAATATCACATGCGTGTGTTTTACACGGACTGGGTTCCATTTTTTATTATTCCGTCTTTATCATTACGCCTGAATATCACATTTTGTGCTTATGCCGGACTGGTTCCATCATTTATTATTCCGCATTTATTATTCTGTTGGAACATCCCGCTTGGTGTGAATTTCACTGACTGGTTCCGTTATTATTATTACATTGGAATAACCCGCTCATGCTAAGTACCACGTGCGCATGGTGATTTCTTTTGTTATTCCATTCTTTATTATACCCAGTTAGTTAAAACTTTGACTTCTATACTCCATGAAATTAGTAGAATATCCTTGATATTTGCGTTTCATCCGAGATCTTTTCATGGAAATATTCTTACGATCATTCTTGAATTTTACTCTACAAAGCAATTATCTTGTTGACAATTTGGACGTTAATAATTCCTAGATAAATTAATTCTTGAACTTGTTTTATTGAATTCTTATATCATTGTCATCATCCTCATGTTTATATTATGTTGAAAGTTATCTTTGGCTTACGTGCATAGATGAACTTAGTATGATTATGACCGACCAGGTTCATCGGTATAATCATGGCTTGATATAAATGATGTGACAAAAGTCCTCAGTGGCCTGTAATGCAGTGATGGATAGTTTTTGGTATGATTATGACCAGGGGTGATTCGGTATAGTCATGACCATTGATAATTTGATGAAAATCCTTGACCAGTGAATGCAGGGATGATTAGATATTGTGGTTTATTCATTAAACCGAGTCTTAGTGATAAAAATTTATGAAAACCTTTTAAAACCTAAAAGATAGTAGACTTTATTTTCTCTTGACTCTTTTAATGGATTGGTGATATTCATTATGATTAAAGCTGTTTGTCTATTGTATTTTATCGGTTTAACTTTGTTGAAGGCAAATGATAATTTATTACGCATTATCTCGGTCATAATATTTCATTGGGCTAGTTGAGCTCACCCTTTCTTTTCTTTATTCTCTTCAGGAAATGAGAACATATTTGGAGACGAAGTCGGGGAGCGGAGTAATGGTCCAGAGGATAGCATTAATAGTCCTCACTATTACGTGAAATAGTGTGATAATAGTTGTAATGAGGACTCCTTTTGAGTTTGTATAATATCTAGTAGACAATATTTGTATTCAAACTCACGGTTTATGTCGTATAAGTACAGCGTTATGTTAGTAAGTTGTATTTGAATTTATGTACCATGTAAGTGGCGACCCAAGATGGGTGGCGTATACCTAATTTGGGGGGCGTCACGAGAATATCTATTGACCAAAGAAAGATTGAAGCTATTCAAAAGCGGGAACAACCTAAATCGATGATCAAGTACGTAGCTTTCGGTTTATTTGGTTATTATAGGAGATTCGTGTAGGATTTTCTCGAATCGCTACTCCATTGACTCGGTGACTCGAAAAGATACAAAGTTGATTGGAAGCGAAGAATGTGAGAAGAGTTTTCAAGAACTCAAGAGGAGACTTATTTCAAAGACTGTTACGACAATACCATCCGGCTTGAGAGATTTGTCATCTACGGTGATGCTTGAGGGCAAAGGGTTGGGATGTGTTCTCATGCAACATGAAAAGTTATAGCCTATGCCTCGCGATAACTCAAAGAATATGAGAGGAATTATCCTACTCATGATCTAGAGTTGGCAGCTGTTGTCTTTGCACTTAAAATTTGGAAGCATTACTTGTATGGGGAGAAAGTGGAGATCTTTACGGATCATAATAGCCTCAAATATTTCTTCACTCAAAAGGAACTCAACATGCGACAACGACGTTGGCTTGAGCTATTGAAAGATTATGATCATACCATCTCGGAAAAGCGAGCGTGGTAGGCGGACGCATTGAGTAGAAGATCATATCGCAAATCACGAGTGCGTTATTGTCAACGCAAAGGCCCATTTTGTGTGACTTACAAAGGATGGAGATAGAGTTAAAGACTCTGGGGACGCATGTGATGATAGCGAGTATACGAGTAGAAACCGACTTTAAATCGATAAAGTTAAAAATTGCTTTCGAGCTACTGGAATAGGAGGCGATGCGTATGAGGAAGAAAGTGCAAGAAGGTGCTATCTAGGAAACAAGAATCGATGAAGAAGGAATACTTGAGTCAACTCCGGACTTTGTGTTCCTAACGACCCTAATTTAAAGTATAATATCATGATGGAGGCGCATAACACACCATTTGCAATCCATCACTGGGAGTACCAAAATGTATCATGATATTAAATAAATACATTTTGGTGGAGCAATATGAAGAGAGAGATAGCAATTGTTTATCTCAAGGTGTCTAACTTGTTAACGAGTTAAGCGGAGCATCAAGTACCAAAAGGTCCATTGTAACCACTTGAAATTCCGAATGGAAGTGGGAGCACATTACCATGGATTTCATTCTGGCCTTCCTAAGGTTTCTCAAGGCATTGATGCGATTTGGGTCATTGTTGATAGATTGACCAAGTCTCCGCTCATTTCTTACCGACATCGAGAAACTTATACGTGAACGTCTTGCTCGTATGTACATAAACGAGATTGTAAGATCGCATGGTATGCCGGTATCCATAGTTTACGATCGAGACCCAAGATTCACTTCACGATTTTGGGTTAGTTTGCAAAAAGCTATGGGCACAGACTTACGATTTAGCTTCGGCATATCATCCTCAAAGCGGACGGACAATGGAGAGGACTATTCAAACTCTTCAAGATCTATTAAGACTCGTGTGTCCTTGATTTGAGGGAGTTGGGACAAGTTCTTACCATTGGTGGAGTTTTCTCACAACAATGCTTATCAAGCAAGTATTGGCGTGGCTCCATTCAAGCGTTGTATGGAAGAAAGTGTCGTTCTCCAAGATCTTTGGGATGAGGTGGGTGAAGCAACGTTGTTGGGACCAGGAGTTGAATGCGTGTACTCTGGAAAAGATTCAAACGATCAAACAACGTATAAAAACCTCACAAAATCGACAAAAGAGTTATCTTGATCTTCATCGAAAGGACGTGGAATTGATATAGGAGATCATGTGTTGTTAAGAGTTGCTCCATGGAAATGAGTTACAAGATTTGAAAGAGAGGAAAACTTAATCCTCGATTCATCGGTCCATTTTAATCCTCGATCGAGTAGGAAGCTGTGGCCTATAGACTCGCTTTACCGCCAAATATGTCTCGTATGTTCATAACGTTTTTCACATATCCATGTTACGTAAATATGTGAAAGACCGAACTATATTATTGAGTTAGAACCGGACGAAATAACGGAAGATTTGACGTATGAAGAGGTTCCCTGTTCAAATTTTGGATAAGAAGGAACATATTCTACGCTCAAGGTTATACCTCAAGTCAAAGTTTTGTGGAGGAACCACGATGTTGAGGAAATGACTTGGGAGTTAGAATCGAAATGAAATCAAAGTATCCTTACCTCTTGACATACCAGTCGTACCACCCTAATTTCGAGGGCGAAATTTCATAAGAAGGAGAGGTTGTAAGACCCGACTTTTATAAATAAAGATGAATTTTCTATAAATATTATTTTTTGAATATTATGGAATAAATTTGATATAATGTTATAGTTGTGGGTAATATTTATAAATTTTGCAAAGTAAGCAAGTTGTTATAAAATATTCGTTTGGTCTGGGAATATTCTTTTGTTTGGGGAATATTAAATACGACGGCTCAATCATTAAGTGGACCCATGGCGGAAGTATTTGTCGTAGTTAGAAAACGACAAAATTATCTTTCTATAAAAATAATAGGAGGTGTTATTCGAATTAAAGCTGTTGAACTACCCGGTGGTAAAAATACGATGTCTGCTGCGTGGTTGCACAAGTAGACATAGCGGTATTGATTATTGATCTTACGTGAGAAGTCACTTAGCTATACTTAATTATTACTACGATGAATTCTTGCATTATATCTCTTATATTATTGATTCAATTATTGTCACAAATTATCATTTGTATAATATGTTATATTATTAATTGAAACGACAAGTTATAAATGATTAATAATTGTTGAAAGATTAAAATGTGTTGATTAAAAATAAAATGATTTGTGGTAATATTTATTCAATCTTTGATGTATATAAAGAGTACATTATGAGGCGTTTGTGGTAAGTTTGATTATTTTATGGGGCCCATATGTCATCATCTAAGAGTCTCTTCGTCGATAGTAATTACCTTCGTCGATAGTATTTACCTTCGTCGATAGTAATTACCTTCTTTGATAGTATTTACCTTAAATCAATAATAGTATTTACCTTCGTCGATAGTATTTACATTCGTCAATCGATAGTATTTACCTTCGTCAATAGTAATTACCTTCGTCGATAGTAATTACCCCTTCACAAATAGTAGTTGTCCCTTGATATTACAAGAGTTAAGCGCCTCTTGATTGTTCCAAAGGTTAATTACCCCTTCATGAATAGTAGTTGTCTCTTGATATTACCAAGAGTCATTTTGACCATTCGTTAAGACCAAGAGCCACCCTCGCTTTTTCTATAAATAGAAAAGTTTCATTCCTTCATTATTTCTTACTTAATTCATCAAACTCTACAGAGAAACTATAGAGAGAAAGAAAAAAGTATTTTGCTACTTCACTTTTCCAATATTCGGTTCTTCTAAGGTAGGGAATATTATTTGTTGTACTCGTAGTAAAGGGTGTTATTCTTTCTTATTCATGAAGAGAAGCTGTTGTTATTCCATTGCTTATTATTCTATTGGAATAACTTTGTATACTGTGATTTACCTATACTTGGTGACATTCTTCTATTATTACATTTGGAACATCACATGCATGTGTTTTACACCGGACTGGTTAAAATCTTTATTATTATTACATTGGAACATCACATGCATGTGTTTTACACCGGACTGGTTAAAATCTTTATTATTATTCATTTGGAACATCATCCATGTCATGCGTTTTACATGGGACCGGATTCCGTTATTTATTATTACATTGGAATAACTTTGCCTCGGTGATCTATCGCGTGCATGGTGATTTCTTTTGTTATTCCATTCTTTATTATACCCGGTTGGTTAAAACTTTGACTTCTATACTCCATGAAATTAGTAGAATATCCTCGATATTTCGTTTCATCCAAAGATCTTTTCATGGAAATATTCTTCCGATCATTCTTGAATTTTACTCTACAAAACGATGATCGGTTGACAATTTGGACGTTAATAATTCTGGATAAAATAATTCTTGAACTTGTTTTATTGAATTCTTATATCATTGTCATCATCCTCATATTTATATTTTTTGAAAGTCATACGTGGCTGTAGTGCGTAGATGGACTTGGTATGATTATAATGAGGATTTACCGGTGTAATCATGACCGTAATGTTATAAATGATGTGGTAAAAGTCCCTCATTGGCCCGTAATGCATTGATGGATGAGGTTGTTGGCATGATCATGACCATTAATGAATACACAACTATTCTTGGCCCGTAGTGCATGAATAATTGTGGTCGTGATACTAAAGAATATCCTTGGTCGTAGTGCAGGGGTGATTCGATGATGTGGAATATTTATTAAAGCCGAGTCTCAGCTATAACAGTGATGAAAAACCTTTTAAATCATAAAAGATAGTAGATTTTATTTTCTACTTGACTCTTTTAATGGATTGCTGGTTCCGCTGTAGTTAAACTTGATGTTCATTATATTTTATCAGTTTAACACTGTTGTAGGCTAATGATAATTTATTCTGCATTATCTTAGTCATAATATTTCTTCCTGAGCTAGTTGAGCTCACCCTTTCTTTCACTGTTCTCTTCAGGAAATGAGAATATAAATTTGAGACGAGTCGGGAGAGGAGAGTAATGGTCCGGAGGATAAGATTAGTAGTCCTCATTTATTACGTGAAATAGTGTGATAATAATTGTAATGAGGACTCCTTTTGAGTTTGTATAATATCTAGTAGACAATATTTGTATTCAAACTCACGGTTTATGTCGTATTATACATACTGACAGCTTATATTAGTAAGTTGTATTTAAATTACATACTACGATATCGACTACCCAAGATGGGTGATGTATACCTAATTTTGGGGCGTCACAATAAATCATCTTAAATATTTAACATTCTCAACAAATAATCTATAAGAACAAAAAAAACACAAGACCTAATATTCTTCTACAAATTTAGTATACTAATATAATAATAAAATAGTTATTTAGTATGAGAATTAATTAGTTAATTAAAACAGCTAGTGAAATAATTTATTAACAAGTTGTAATGTAGTTAATATTTTAATAAATAAAATTTATTTATTAAGTTGAATATTATTTTTAATAAAATAAAATATATCACTATATGTCTATAAATATATAATTATATATACTTATTTACAAATGAGGTGCTAATGTAGTTTTTATATGCAATTTTAAGTTATAATTCGCATGCGAATTCGATTATGATTTTATGCTCTATTGTAAAATTAAGGTTGATTGGAAAAAGTATTGCTATCGTCATAAAAATAAAATAAAAAGTCTGATAAATTTTTTAATGTGTTGAGATGTAATTAGTTGATGATCCACTGTATATAAACGAATGATAATAAACAATTATAATCAATCACGTCATTTTGTATTTACATTTAAGAAGCATTTTAGTCACCAAAAAATTATTAGATTTAAAAAGGACAAATATTCATCACTTTATTTTTTGAGTTTTGTACGAAAAAATAATAAATAACTCAGATCAATATAGACAAAAAAATTACAAGCTTTATTCTTTATAATTAAAAACTTAAATTTTATTAATTTGGTTGTGTTTGGGATAAGCAATTTTTTTTATAATTCCTAGCTATTATACTCATTTTATTATAAACATAACAAAATTATAATTTTTTTATTTATAAATTTTCAAATTTCTTTGTATTCATTCTTTTCATTACCATTAAGAACTATATAATACAAGAGACGAAAAGAAAGAAAAGAAGGGGCATTTGTGTCATGTGTCCAGGCAGCCGGCCTCGTTCTGTCTCTTAGTATGTTGCTAGCTGACAAGTGACGAGGCTTTTTACAGTCAGTCAGTATAATCCTCCCCCCCTTGGCACCTGAACCGGACCTTGGTCTCATTCACACACTTTCCTTGCCCTTTCTTCACTTGGAATCTCTCCCCAAAACAAGCCAATACTACATTCATTCATTCATTCATAAACCCCCTTCTTCTTCTTCGCTGTTTCATTCTGATCAGTAAAATCTCAGCAGATTGATTTACTCCATCAGTATATCCACATTGATCTGAATTAGACCAGAAGAAAGAGAAAAAGAGAGAAAGATTATAGTTTTAGTAAGCGGGCATGGCGGTAAGTAGCGACCAAAACCAGGAGGGTTCCGACGAGCAGCAGAGACGATCGGAGATCTACACATACGAGGCCCCTTGGCACGTCTACGCCATGAATTGGAGCGTCCGCCGTGACAAAAAATACCGCCTCGCCATCGCCAGCCTACTGGAGCAGTACCAGAACCGGGTCGAAATAGTCCAGCTCGACGACGTCAACGGGGAGATCCGCTCCGACCCATCACTCTCCTTCGAGCACCCGTACCCACCCACCAAGGCCATCTTCGTCCCCGACAAGGAGTGCCAGAAATCCGACCTCCTCGCCACTTCCAGCGACTTCATCCGCGTGTGGCGGATCTCTGACGACTCCGTCGAGCTGAAGAGCCTCCTCAACAACAACCGGAACAGCGAGTTCTGTGGGCCCCTCACCTCCTTCGATTGGAACGAAGCCGAGCCCAGGCGAATTGGGACATCGAGCATTGACACCACCTGCACAATTTGGGACATTGAGAGAGAAACTGTTGATACTCAGCTCATAGCCCATGATAAAGAGGTTTATGACATTGCCTGGGGCGGAGTTGGGGTTTTTGCCTCCGTTTCAGCCGACGGCTCGGTTAGGGTTTTCGATCTCCGGGACAAGGAACATTCGACCATTATATATGAGAGCTCCGAACCCGACACGCCATTGGTGCGATTGGGCTGGAACAAGCAGGACCCGAGGTACATGGCGACTATCATAATGGATAGTGCCAAAGTGGTGGTGCTGGATATCCGGTTTCCGACCCTACCCGTTGTGGAATTGCAGAGGCACCAGGCCAGTGTTAATGCTATTGCATGGGCGCCGCATAGTTCTTGCCATATTTGTACTGCAGGGGATGATTCCCAGGCTCTGATTTGGGACCTTTCTACAATGGGTCAGCCTGTGGAGGGCGGATTGGATCCTATTCTGGCTTATACTGCTGGTGCTGAGATTGAGCAGCTACAGTGGTCCTCTTCTCAGCCTGATTGGGTTGCCATTGCCTTCTCTACTAAGCTTCAGATTCTTAGAGTATGACCGATGACTTATTTGTAGTTTTGAGTTGAGGTAACAAGGAAGACTTGACTTGTTTGTGCATGTATCTTCTATTTGTTTCCTTATAGGTTGTTGGGATTCAGTGCTAATATTGATAGTTCTCTATCTTAGAATTGCTCATAAAAATACTTAATTTATCATGAGGAATTGTTGTTTGTTTTCAGTTTACTCATGATAGTATATTTATATTCTGCTCAGTCTATTTGTTGCCTTTTTCAAGTTGGAGGGATTGTCTGGGAGGAAATATAGGATTGTGAGAGTTCTCTAGTAATAGTCTCTAGTTATCTAACTGTATCCTGAGTTCTGAACTACTACACTGCTATATATTACTAATTACCCTTGTATATTACTTAGGTCCTTGAATTTCTCTCCGTGTAATAGTGGAAGCTTGCCAGAAAGGATAAAATGCTACAAGAATCCTATCTGCAATTTAGTTCCCCAACTAATGTAGGGCGGATGCTTGGCAAAATGATAAAAATTAAATTAAACTTCCATATTCATTACCTGTTTAGGAAATACTGATTAGAAAAATGAATGAAGAGGATTCTGGTTATTACCATTTCACATTCTGTTGGTAAACTTGGTATATTGTATGTTTCAAGTTAGTGAAATGTGTAAAATATTTTTATTGGCTAAAATCTAGATCATCTACTTATGCAGTAACTATATCCTACTCTTTGAACATGACTTTGTGGTACTTAAACGAGGGGAAATGTGCAGTAATACGAGATCTTTATGAATATTAACTTTTTGACAATGTTTTTAATTTTTGTGAGCCCTTTTAGTAGTCAAGAAAATAAAATAAAATTTCAAGCCTTTTCATTGTTTTTAAAATTTAGATTGGAATATCTCATTATGCCCCAAAAGAAGAATGATTAACTTTCTACAGAAAAGTTCAAAAACACGAGGGAATATCTCCTATGTTTTGCTTGTGTCAAAAGTCCTCTTTCACTGAAAATATGGGCATAGTCGCTCCTATCTAGACCAAGGATTAAACCTGGTGTGGGATTTAGGAATATTTTGCTTTCTTTCTGAAGGTACAAAAGGAAAGGAAAGGTGGTTACAGAGAACCATTATTTTTATCCTAAAAAGACGGTGAATAATTATTGATTCTGGTCATAGAATAGGATGAACAAAACACATCTAAGAGGGAAACTACTATTTATAAAATAACATGGCATTTAATTTCTTGAGAAGTGATTCTATTGTTAAACATGGACGTATGATCAGTAGTATACTGGTCATCTTACATCACCTGGCATCCAACTGTATTTTCATCACTGAAATAATCTCCAACGGGTGTTGTTGGTGCCTGAACTGGTGGTTGACATGTTATCCCTGCATAGTTGTAGATTTCCTGGCTGCAAGTATATGTTGGTGCAAGAGGAGGTGCTTTGTAAGGATATATTGCATAATATGGTAGGATAACTGGGCAAGGTTCCACCATGTAATAATATTGTGTTTCTGTCTCTGTCCTGACTTTGGTCGTATCATGCACAATACTTGGATGTATCATGCAATTTGCTTCTGACTGATGGGCAATAGCATTTTCAATTTTCCCCACTCCAGGGTTAGAAGAAGTATTTGTCATGCAGTCTGTGCCTATTTCTGATACTTTATTACCTCCTCCCTCTTTATTGGCTGCACTCTCTGTAAGTTTTCCAGTGCTAGTGACTCGTGTCTCCAATGGTTTTGTTTGCTCACGCCCAGATGTGGAATTTTCTTTCTCGCTTTTTACGGGCGGTGATTTAGTTTCCTTATTTTCTTGCCTTGTTACGGTCTGATTCTCGTTGCTCCATATTTCTGCTTGTTTTCCAGCTTTCAGTAGCTTCTTGATTAAAGTTTGTGGATCCACGTTCCCTAGGATTGTTACTTTTGGCTCCAACGGGTCAATTTCGGTTTTGAAAACCCCTGATGTATGCCAAGACCATTGGAAAGTTAGAATGATTAGATGAGTGTCATAATCCAAACAAATCTTCGAACCATTGCTCTATACCTTCTATACTTCGTAAAGCCTTCTTAACTTTCTTCTTGCAACCGTCACAGCAATGAACTGAAACCTTTAACTCGGTCTTCTGGAACAGAAGGCACACAATTTGTTTCAAACTACCGATTAAGAAAACTAGAGTACAGGAAATTAATGGAAAACCAAAGCAAGATTGAGAAAGGAAATTTATCAAGCCTGTCCACCTTTAAATCTCCTTCCTTTGCCATGCAGAGGAGCCCTGAAGCAGCAGGACAACTTCAAATGAGAGATCAGAGGGAGTAGAGAGCTTTGTTTACCACCACTAGTTGTTGGAGCATTTGGTTGTATTTATATACACCAAAAGATATTCAGTAGGTCTCAACCAAATAGAGTCAAATGTAAAACTGGGGAATTTGCCTATACTGTATTATATATATATACACTTATGCCTGCTTTTTTATTATGGTTTTGTTCCACCAAGAAAGCCTTGAAGGATAGCTTCAGATCAAAATATGCAACTTTCTACCTTTATTTGAACGATTATTACAACAAATGCTTCTTTTATCTTTTCTGCAACATCCCATGTTACCATATGTATTAATAATAGTAATTGGTAAATCTGATCAACGAATGTTGTAGTGCCACATAATTTGGCGTCTGAATTATTTAATGATTCAGACGCCCTTTTTACAGGGTCAAAAGATGAATGATAGCTTGCTGCTGCTTGTATGAAATCGTGCATCTTGCCTTGTTGCTTTCTTTTGATTAAAGATTATAAATTTGTGCTGGGACAGACCTTTGGTAGTACGATTAATTGTTTGTTTATAATGATTGGTTAAATAGGTGTACTTGCTTCTAGCTGCTTTAATTATGTGGCAATTGTTTAAATAGCTTTATTAGTGGGGTATCATTAATTCATTATGCCTTTAATCTTCTTCCTTCTAGTTGTTTTGTTTTTATGTGGTTTGAATACACACTATTAGTATTAGAGTAGGAAGAGCAGAAGATGGAGAATGAGAACCTACAGGTGGTGGTGGTGGATTGATCAAACTAATTGCAATCATTAGTTTTGGAAAATGAAACGAACGATGCACTTCTAAAGTTCAATCTTTTTTTATGAACTTGACAACAATATGAATGAATGAATATCTGTCTAAACTGAGAAAAACAGAAGTCTGACTCGAAGATATAAAAGATTTAAAAATATAAATGATTTAAATACGAGTAGATTTTAAAGTTCGATAAATTATTCGGCGCAACTTGAGATTATAAACGAATCTATAAATTTGAGTAACTCAATACTCGGCGCCACTCGATTCATTTACTCCCTTAAATATTAAATATAGGTACTAGGTAGGTAGGTAGGGTATTCGCTCCTTTTTGTGGCAACACCTGCAACAGCCCAGCCGAATAATACAACAAAACAAAGAGAGAGATCTCCGTTTATAATTTACTGCTAGAGGACAGGAGGAGTACTTTAGCGGGCCTTTTATGTAAAAATTTGCTGCTTAGAGCTCAAGCTAAATTATAATTATTAATGTTTTAAAGTGCGTATCTCAGCCAATGCTTCAGGAATTAGGAGGAGGTCCGTTTAAAACATTGAAAAATAACATGTAAAAGAATTATGAAAAGGGCACAAAATCTTTTTATTTTTTTGAATTGTAGTAATCATTAATCACACTATACTTTAAATCCGTAACTGATATTGCATTAATTTTAAAGTATAAGTTACAGTCAGAAAAGGTCCAAAAGTAACCTTTTTTTTTGGCAATATTCAAGAAATAGATGGGAAAAAAGAATTAAATTAGTGTTAGTGTTGTCCAAGGCCTACGACCTGAGAGACCCCACTCAATAACGGACAACCTCCGGACGTCAAAGTTGCAGTCACGAGGTCAGCCGCCTGCTTAAGGCATAAGACAACACACTTGTTATCTAATGGTGCGTACCTGTACAACCCACAAATATCTACTCACTGATGGGACGTGTTGAACGGCACATTCCACTGTCGCCATGCCCATTAAAGGAACGTTTCACGACGGCTTGATGCCTTTAGCTACTGAGAATCTAAAGGAGCCATAATCCAATTAATATTTTTTTTTTCAACCACTGAAACTGGAGCCATAATCCAATTAGAGACTACGACCTCGTCAATGAATCCGGTTATCATGAAGTAACTTATGTTAAGTTGATCAATTGACCAATACAGTGCTGAGATCACCACCCGCTTACATGTCAATATTGTATTCGTCAATTTACCAAAGTTAACTTCATGCACGTCAATTAGACGCCGTCGGATTTAATGTTGAGATTATTTGTTGGTTAACTAGTTAAGCCAAATAGTTTCAATACGAATATAGAAAGAAACACCTTATTATCTAAATACAAGATGTCCACCAAACCAAAAAGGACTAAACAAAGAATTGTTGTATAATGAGTAACAACTAACAACTAACTAATAATAAAATACATTGCATTTACCTGTTTGATACGTCCGATTTATATCTACTAAACTATATGTCAACATTATAAAATATCCTTGTAAAATACGGACTCCAAATAAATATTATTCATGTATTGAAAAACAAATCTCTATAAATTTTAAAACCGCTCGCCCTATCCCTATCCCTATCCCTCTAGAACAACCAATGTTTCTTCTTTGGCTTAGGCTGCACCGGAGCACCTGCAAAAGGGACAAACCTATTTCTCAGTTGATCAAGTTTCAGGTCCTCTACCTCCCAAATAATATCTTTTCTTTCATTAATTTGTTTCCTAGGCCACTAGGAACAAGATTAACGCTAAAACCGTACCTTGGATCTCATAAAGTGAGTTGTAATGCACCTCAGACCAAAAACTTAACCACAGCTCTGCATAATGGGGAAACAAGTTAAAAAAATGAGGCTATAACCAAAATTATTTAAATAACAAATAGTACACACATTCCATAAAAAAGACGTATCTTATGTATATTCATCTATAGAAGTAGAGGAGAAATTTGTCTCATAAAAATATATATCTCGTCAAACTTTTAGATGGTGACCATCAATGAAAAGTGTAAGCAAATTAATATTTAAATTAATTCCAGTCTACCTCGCTTAGGCTCCTGATATTGCGGAATAATTTCAATAAAACAAGTATCTCTGAATGAAGTCAAAAGACATATCTTCGCTGCAAACTGCACATAAACAAGTTGTATATATTATGTCAAGATGATAAAAAACGAAAATGTTATTTTAGAAGAGTGAAAATCATATTTTACGTCAAGGGATAAATAACAAATATGTTCATAGTCAGCGTGCAGCATAGACCAGTATTTCTCCCCTCTGCATCGTTACTAAGCATCAGGATTCAACTCAATGGAGAAACATTTAGGCAGTTATTTCTTATGTATATAGATAAATAGAGTATATGTGAACCTAATAGAGGAATTATTTATATAATACCCAACTAGAGCTGCGACATGTTCTACTTCTACCACTGTAGAACCCAATAGTAAAATATAAAAAGCTACATTGAGTAGGTAAGAAAAGAAGAAATGAATAGTTGTCAAACACACAGCTCAAGTTTATCAAAACAATCAAATCCAACAAATCATGCTTAAAAGAAGACAAATCGGATAAGTAGGAAATGGAAAATGGAAAAGATGTCTAGACAGCAAATACAAGACCTTATCAGCTGCTGCTTGTAGCGTAACATGGTCTCCCCATTCACCACTTCTGCAAGTGCCATCAGTCAGGCAGAAACAGAAATCTGATTTAGCAACAGATCAAGAAATAATGCTAAAGCAAGAAAAAGGCCAGCCGCTTTAGAAGCAATATCAAAGACGTGCTCATAAGAAAAAATATATACATCCACAAGCAAATAATGTATCATTAACTTGAAGCAACAATCAAAGAAAGTGCCCTACTTAGCCATTTTCTTGTAATACTGTTTGTACTTCATTGGGACATAGCTTTCATACAAAGAACAGCAGTCTTTAAGCTGGATCAAGAAAAATGTAATACAACATGAGTAAAGACAATATTTCCAGTAATATATAATATTCATGCAAGGGTACCCTACCCATGTAAGCCCAGACAAACACACAAACTAAATAGATACCAAAGAAAATAGGAGGATATTACCCAACCCAGTCAGCCAAATAACAAAATTGGCAGTGGTACAGGGTGCAGTGCTCTTTAAATCTCCTTCCTTTGCATACCAGCAAAAGGTAGCATGCAACACAAGAACTTAATTAAGATAACAAAAGAACTAAACTAAGAATTAAATCTAGCAAGGTTAATGTGACACACTAGTGGCTTTATCAACCTAACACACAAAGTAAAAAGAAGAAGGAAAAAATTTGTTTGAACACCATATAATTAGAAATGAGAGAAAGTATGCATGGTTTTTACTCTTCCACAACAGGTAACGATTGTTTACATAGGGAGATTCCTTGTACACAAATAGATTAAGCTCATTGACCTCAGATACAAAGAAATCATTAGTTTCCATCCCAATTGGTATGAGGCCTTATGTACAATTTATATGGATTGGGGGATTCGATAACAGGACTGATAGGATTTAAACATCATAGGAAGAGACATTTATTAGTACACTTCTGGATTTGATGCAGATTTGTCAAATTGGTAGATATATATGACGTATTGAGGTAATTAGTTAGGCTTGCATTTCAAAGAAAAAGCTTGAGCCAATTTTAGAGGCTAATTTTGAGCTTAAGCCCATTTAAGCAGGAGTCTTTCCATTTCATGGGGAAACATGTCATGCTCGATTTCAGAACTAGTGGTATTATCGGACTAATTAATTGGAGAGATTGGAGGTCCTTTTGAGGGAAGGTGGGGAGATTTTTGTATTTGATTTTAAAATTTATTGAATTATAAATATTTTTGTTGATTTATTTATTGAGTTAAATAAATATTTGATAGATTTTTGTAGATTAATTTAATTAAGTGTAATATATTAATTAAATTAATGTTGGATAATTTTATAGTTCAAGTTTTAATTTAATTGGGATAATTAAATTAAATGAGTTATTAAATAATTATAATATTGTTCTAATTAAATTTAATAATTAATTGGAGATTTAATAATTTGCTAAAGAAAATTTTAATTAATAAGAAATAATTATGTGGTAAAAATTTTGAGTTATATTACCTTTAATTTAATTAAATTTAAATATTAGAATTTGATTATTTAAAAGTGTGACATTTTATACCATATAATAACCTTAAATAAAATAAACTTTTGGGAGCCTTTAAGGAACTGGCCAAACAAGGGCTTGAGAAGATGGGATCAGTTGAAAGAAGATCTTATCGATACTCACGTATAGTTTATAGGCCTTATTTTGATGGATTTGATTCTGGAAACAAAGGAAAAGAGAGAGTTTGAGAGAAATTGAGATTGAAGAAGGATTTGGAGAATCGAAGAGGAGTTTTGTTCATTATCATTGCTTAACTAAACACAAAAAATCAAAGGTAAAATTCTTGGTTTCAAACTTTAGTTTATGTTTTGAGTTTCTTTAAAGTTAATGTGATTAAACTTGTATTGTGGATTAAAGTTGTATTGTGGATTTTGGGTGAATTATCAAAAATTGGTTATAAATGGTTTATGTAAGACTTTTGAGGAACGTGAGTAGTGATTGTGTAACTTACGCACGAGACAAGTTTTCTACCCCCAACTTTTTATCGTCACACAAGTTCTTAAACCCTATTCTTATATTGAGCAAGTTTCTTACTCTATCTCGATTCGACGACTACGATTACGCAAGTGGTTATCTCTAATCTTTTATTGAACGAGTTCCTAACTTTTGTTTCTAATTATTCAAAGCCTAAATTGTTTAAGTTCATAATTTCAAATGAGATGCTCTAACTCTTTTGAAGTAATACTTTGGCTATACAATGTTTATTCAATTGTATATTGTTGAGATTCAACCTTTGGTTTAAATATTGTTGTTCAATCATATTATTGTTTAAAACTCTTATATGGCTAGTGAACCCTTGTTAATTCGACTAGTCCATAGTTGATGATCGTTCTAAATTCCAAAACTATTATTGAAGTTAATCCAAACCAAACTTCCTTTGGTGCGGACTCTTATGTCAAAACTGAGATAAACAACCCTAATATAGGGGATTATATTACGCGATAGCGTTAAGATGTTTGTGCACAATACATAGTACGAAGGGCTGATCCCCCTAAATACGAGAAGAAAGGTCTATATAGTTTTACGACTGTTAAAGGTTTGAGTAGAGATACTTGATAATCTAGGACATAGTTCATGGTCTTATGACCCTCAGAAGTACTTTTGATCTTGTTTTCTATTCTTGATTCAAAAGTCGAGCTTTCTATTATTCAGTATCCATTGATTACTCTTATGCGATTCCTATTGCTATTGTTATACTTGTGGGCAATTGTTTGCTCACTCTTGCATAAAAACACTGTAGCTAAAGTTGAAAGGTCAGATGAGTCGTCCACTAGTAAGGGCAAAGGCAAGATGAACAAGTGATGAAGACTTGTTTAATTTATTTGAAGATGTTTATGTACAAGACTTATTTAACTTTGTTATGTTTCCGCAATTGATGTATTTAAGGTTAGACGACCTGGGATTTATTTAAGATGTAACCCTT
Source organism: Panax quinquefolius (assembly GCA_020205615.1). Lineage (NCBI taxonomy): Eukaryota > Viridiplantae > Streptophyta > Magnoliopsida > Apiales > Araliaceae > Panax > Panax quinquefolius. The sequence continues at coordinate 27,083,642 of CM035169.1, read as the reverse complement.
TAATGAGAGAATTTCTATTTAAGTTATGAGTTTTATTTATATCCTTTATGTATGGGTAGTTAGTTGTGATTTAATTGGACAGTGAACGCCAAATTTGTGGAAATGAATATATATATATAGATATATATATATATTAATTAATCCAGATATGAATATATATTGCTTTTGACTCAATTAATTCATCCAGTTATGGATACTACCAAAAAGTACAAACTTAGTCAGGTCGAGCTGAGCAATTGTGAAGCTAGAGGATAAAGAAGACACGCTTGAACACAAAGGCTTGGAAAGAAACTGGAGAAATCTTATCCTGAGCAACCCAAGCTTATGTAGTCTCCCAGACCGAGTCAGTCCATTAACAGCTCTAATATGATGAAATATGCTAAAGAAGTAAGCTGAAGATGATCTTGGTATTTAAGGGCTTAAAATAAATCTTGGCCTCAATTTTTTAACCACAATGCTTTAGACATGTTTATGGACCAATTAAAAGTTACTAACCTGTTTCACAACATCCTTACGAACATGTTTGTGATACTCAGGTGACCTATAGATCTGATCTGAAAGTGCACGAAACTGAAAAAGAGAAACAAAAAATTACTATATGTAGAGCAATAATATCATATTACTAAGCAAATGAACAAACCTGACAATTTCCGTCCCCAGAGACCTTCACTTCAAATAAATCATAAACATTTAGCCTGAGATAAAGTAATATGGAGAAAAACTACTCGTCAGTATCCAATTTGAAGAGGTTATGGAGAAAATAGTCGTAGAATATGATGTGAATCTCTAAGAAATCATACTAAGGATTAACAGTTCACATGCACGAGGGTGCTAGGTGCAGCCAAACAGGAGTGTATGGTTCAGATAATATTTTCAGTCTCTTTCTCTACAATTTTCAAAAATATACATATGCTTGCTTTACTCACCAAAATATCTCAACAGTAGCCAGTTCTTATGGCTCCCGTAGAGTGCATCGTCTTGATTTATTTAGTTACTAGTGTTACAGGCACACACTGTGTGTGCTGTTAAAAACATAGTGGAGAAGAATTAGGGATTGATAAGAAGTAGGGAGAGAAACTAATTTTTTCTGAGACAAGTTAAAATATTAAAGAGCTTCAAGAGTTAGTTATTAACTGTGATTTACATAAATGCATTTAGAGTAAAATATAGAGCAATCAGTGGACACACTCAGGTCATAATGTTAATTCTTTTTGACCTGGTAAACACCATTAAAGCATGATGCACATGTCGAATCATTCTTCAACAAAGAGAAACCTAATGAAGGTGCAGTAAATAAAGAATATTATCTTTCCTAAAATTATTCCTTCAACAGATAAAAAACTACCAGCTAAAAGACATACCTTTGGAGTAGCCTTTGGTGATCCAAACTAGCATCACTTATGTTGGGAATGTAGGTATTTATAATGAGGATATGCTGAAATATAAGATAATTAAATGTTAGTGAAAATATATACGAATTTACTATAAATCCCAACTCAGCAACTCAACAAAGCCTTTTATGCCTTTTATCCCAAACTAGATGGGGGTAGGCGGTTAGTTTATATTTTTTCAGAGGGTTACTTAGACAAAAGGGGAGAGCTCGAGGGCATCTTATTTAAAGAGCTCGTTAATTGAACTCATTCTCCTGTTACACCAACAAAGAACTGAGAAGGGATTGACTTCCTCATAGAACTAAAGAAATTTTCTTTTTGACCAGAGCCAGGTTGAGAAGGACATGCTGGCTACCAGGAGGCAGGAGGGCAGCCACCAGAACACGACGATGACATGGCGAGCAGTCACAGACCACTATGGTGAGACCATATGACTGGCGAATATGTGATTAGTGTGGCGGTACTTCATTGCACTAGCTATGCTACAACGTACTACATTTTGATGTGCTGGCAGTGCAGATTGCAGCAGAAGCATCTTAACGCAACGGATTGTCTATGGCTGATGAGGTCAGGGTCAATAACTAGGCTACATGGGAAATACCTCAAAACTTTCTAAACCAACTAAAAAAGAGTCCAATTTTACGCATAATACATTAAATGTTTCCACACACAGTTAGCCCAAAGAGATATTGGTGGAAGTTAAGATTTTACTCCAGTTAATAGTGTAGTTACTCAAGCACAAGGATGAAATAGCAGCATGAACTAGAAATCACTTAGCATTGGATTTAAGACAAGTCCTCTTGCTGGAGACAGAAGAGAATGAGTGGAAAACCTAACCCAAAAGGTAAAGGGAACAGAGATGACCTCTTGTCATATTTAACGATATTCCATATACATACATGATTTTCTTTCATTAGTGTCTGTGTAATAGTATTAAATATAGTTAATATATGCACAAATTTTAAATTCTCATGAGAAGTCCATAAGGACATGAAGGAAGATGATCTTTGTTTGGTAAAATAATAGATGTAATTAAAAGAAAATATCTATATATATCATAAACGGAAAGGATTGGGGAGCAGTTATTTTTGGGATTGTTGTGTAATAGTTTATAATATAAAAATACTTACTGATATTGTCCAATTCCTATTTTATCTCTTAATTCTCTCATTACTATATTTTCTACCCAAAATTTAACTGACACAAGAAGTTACATAAAAAGACTACCTTGCAGTTTTTTAAGTGCACACACATAGTGTGTGGCAAAGAAGACTAGTTACAATAGAGGACGGGTCATTGAGATGATCAATATCATCATAAGAAGATTTCTTAGACAACACTTATAAAATAATAAGAATAAAAAAATGATAAAGCTTCATACAGGAACAGGTGCCAAATTGGAGAGCCGTCGACCAACTGCACCATCTAACTGGGCATACTCTTCAGTTAGAAGAACAGCAATCATCCTGTCATCCTCAATATCCTGCTGACTGCTTGCTGAAGTTGAACTAGAACATTCACCAGCACTTTGAGTTCCATTTCTCAACATTTAACTAGGTAACAGCTTAGAGCTTCTTAACGCGCTGAACAGTCACAGAATGAATATCTGCTGCAAGTGAAGACCTTTCAGCATATGAGTGACATTTCAAGGAATAATCAAGATGATAATGCATCTTTTCTCCCTAGTATGCATTATCTTGTATCACTCAACCAAAAAATACTGTCAATTGAAAAAATAAAAGAGAATGTTAAACCACAACATGGATGCCAACATCTAAATCGAACTTTCGATAGCAACTCAAAAAGGACATTGTTTATTAATCAAATGAATGCTAGAAACATATTATGACCTTTGTCCTTCGTGATATGAGTTGTTTGTAAAGGTGTAGAACCACCATGCTAGCAACTAATGATGACACCTCGATAGGAAAATATAAAATCTCAATGTCACAATCTGTCTTTGCACCCTCAGTGGTGTCTAAAGATATCCTAAAATATATAGAAGAGCCTTCTCATTCCCAGTGGACTGGGACTTATTAGTTGGCACCTTCTAGGAGAACTACAAAGGTGTCTGGTGGGAAAAACTCAGACAGCTAGTATACAAATTTGTACATTGGCTATGCAGTTCAATTCAGCATTCCGTCTCCATTTGCATCCCATATTTTTTCAAATTCCTGATAAATATATAAATAACAGGGAAGGGAGAACCACCATGTTGACTAGTGTTCCTAAAGACATTATTGGACCAAAATGCATAAGGGAGATTCTCTTAACAGAACTGCCAAACCAATTAATAGGCCCAAACCCCACAACCCTAGTACAAGAAAAAATAAAAATACAATTAAAACAGAAAATCCAGATACACATCTAAAATTATCTTGGTACCAAACAATCGACCAAGACATACAAAAATAATTCCAAAACTATTGAAAAGTAATCAAAACACCATCAACAAGAGCAGAGAAGATCAATAAAATAGTGAAATTACTACCATTCATATGTGCTTGAAAGTTGTAACATTAAATCCACAAGTAGAAATCTCATGCACATTGAGTCAAATTTATTTCAAGAATCCTCATACAATTCATACCATATAACTCAATCTTAATTATACAAAAAAATATCTTAAATCAAGGAAAACAAAGATCACAACTTTGAATACAAACCAGCAGAGCATATCATATCAAACGAATTAACAAAATATCCGGCTCCTACAAAGTTCCGATCATCTTGAAAAACGATCATATTCAACCTTTTGCAGAGATAAAATGCTAATAATCTAATCAAATATTAACAAATTATTGAGTAAACACAATTGGTTTATATCAATTAAAGAAACAAATTGTGCATTACTTTCGAGATCGCTTGGCTAATCTTTTTGGGTAGCTTCGGCAAATAGATTCGTATTAGATATATATTTGAGAAAGGGCGACGGATTACCAAACGGAAAGCCAAAATTGATCCTTTCACGTTTTCCTTTATTGGGCTACTTCTTTATTGTTATGTTAGAAGAGATTGATTGGATTGGACCGGACCGGACCTGGACGAATCTCGGTAGTAATTTTGGGATAGTTGCTTTCGCGGGTTCCTTGTCTTGTCCGGTTTGTTCATTCCCAAGTCATATCTTACGGTCTGATCCGGTCCGTTGCATTTAAGTCATAAGAGAACATAATAGTGAAACTATATATGAGAGCCAATTTGAGGAGTTTTTATTTAACAGTTTTATTTTTGACCACCAAGTAAAACATAGAACAGAAAAGTAGAGGTTGTATATTTTAATGAGAAGGTTTTTATTTGGTTTACGAGACATAAGAAAACATATTACAAAATTAAATATTTAATTTTTTAAGATGTTAAACTTAAATAAAATAAATTTTACGATTAATTATTTTTATTACAATTATATCAACTAAAATTAAATAAATTTATTTAATCCATATTTTATATGTCCTCCTCCTCCGAAAACGAAAAGATGTTTACTATATATAAAATTTACAAATATTAGTAATATAGCATTTATTTTACTATATACCCTTAAAGATAATAAGTGAGGACATTATGATGTTTTAACATACTTTACTAAAAACTAAACTTATTATTTATTTATTTTTAAAAGTTATTATTATTAATAAAAGAGGAGTAATTTAGTTTTGAGTGGATAGACATACTACTTCTCTTTTTCTTTTCTTTTTTGGGTCTGGTTATTATATTTATTTATGGAATAAATCTCTTTACAAAGCTCAAGAAGTGGTGAGATTTCCATTGGAATGGTTAAGGTGTACAAATACAAGTGTAGTGATTTTTCTTCTTCTCTGCCCCCCACCCCCAGAAACTACAACAATTCCTAACAGAATGGACAAATGCGTCCTAAACAATTTCTATACCACAAAGCAGAGAAGAGAAGAGCAGCGTCGTGTATACACAAGAATATTTCCATCAACAAACAAATTCATCTCTGGGGGAGCATTGAAGTTGTCTCCAACATTTCTGCACCATCTTCTTCCAACGAGATATTACTACTCTTACCAAGGCTTCTCCAGGAGAAAGGCTTACCTCCATCTCCTCTGAAGCCGTTCATTTTAGATGAAGAAACCATGGGCATCACCAAAACTGAAGATGCGTGAATTGAGTCTTCTCCCAAACCAAATGTTAATGAGCAAGCAGTCTGCCAAAAACCAAAAAAAATAATAAGTCGCCATTATTATAGGAGGACATTATCATCCAACAAGAAAAGAGTTGCCCCCCAGCTAAGAACCTTTGCGCTGACCACCACATTTGCAGCCTTGATCCGCATTGCTTGCGCAAGCGATCTCATGTCTTTGATGTGTGAATCTTCGGTTGGCAAAACCAGCCTGCACCACCATATATATGTTAATACTACTTGATAGCAAAGTTCATAACATCTTAAATTTGTAGTTTGTTAAGCTCCATATCCTCATTTATTCAACATTTAATATTTTCTTCCTAAAAAGGATAGATCAGCTTAACCCCAATATATTCCTCAATGTCTCACGAGACAAACTTGATGTGTTCAGAAAGGGAAAAAAGAGAGTAGAATACCTATCCATATCAGTTGAATCACTAGAAGTCACAGAAGCTAACGAGCTATCCTTGACTTCGCCTCCTGAAAAGATTTCCAATTAGTACCCATCATTATCCTCGCATTCAGAATTAACAAATACATCTGTGTCAACCACAAACATACCTCTTGGCTCATCTGGTGCTAGCAACGAAATGCCTATGAATACAGAAACCATTCCTAATATGAACATTGTTGTCCGCAGAGCATCAAACACCTGCTTAAATAACAATCAGTAAATCTCCCATGGCACCAAAATTGAAAGAGGGATTGGTGAAGTTTAAAGAGGCCCAAAGTGGTTCTAACATCCCCTCTATTAAATAAGGGAACTGAACAGGTTAATCATCAGTGATGACAAATGGCGTACTTTTACTGCACATGCATATCGACTAAACATATATTAGATAAGAGCATGAATGAATTTCAGCTCATCCTTACACAGCCATGAATCTAACCCTTGTACTATTCAAAAGCATACACTCAAAAAACTAGGATAAAGATGAATAAACTTGATCTTTGGAGACTCTTTTTCACTCTTTTTCCCCTGCCCAGGAGATTCAACCAGAATCAGATACCATATACAGATGAGAGAGAAAGACAGAGAGAAGAGGGAGAGAGAACCTGATATTCCTGAAAGTAAACAAATCCTGTACAAATGGAGAAAAAAGTCCAAGCAATCTGAAACATAGGGACGATAAGTATAGCATCGAACAGTGATAATCCTTCATTTAACCTTGCCATCTGTAATCATAATAATTTGAGAACAAAACCAGATGTTAGCAGAACTTCACGAGTACTTGTAGCCTTGGCAACTTTTGCAAACAATCAAATAGAAAAACGTTAATATATGGTTAAAGTTACCCAAAATCCAGCAGTACTTAGAAATAATAGAAGCATGGAGTATGTGAACCAACTATGCAACTCATAGTCACTAGACATGGATAATCTTAGCAGGTTTGAGCTTCAATGAACAGAAAAACTTGCATTAGATAAAATGATCCATTCAATTTAGGCACCAAGAGAGCAATAAAAGCAGCTACTTACAGAGATTTTGCAAATAACACTGAGCATGATCCAACAGCACCTGAAACAATAGCATAGGAAAAAGGAAGGAGCATATGCCAATAGGACTTGAGGTCATTCCCAGGAACAGAAATCAGTGATTCTCCTTTCCTGTATTCACATTTTGATTGAAATGGGAGAAAAATAGAGCCCTTAGTTTTTTATTTCCTGATTTATATTGGAAAAAATAGTAGTAGAAGTAGGAATGCCAAATCGTGTCTACAAATGCAGTAATTTAGTTAGATCCTAGACTATAACTGTAGGATAAGATCAAACTCCTGACCTGTATATGGAGTGATGCATGGCAACAACCAAGACCAAAATAATACAGTATAAAAGGAATGCAATGTTGCTAAACTTCTCCGCCAACTGCTCTGGTGTGTAAACTGTAAAGGCAAAACAGAGAACATAAAAGCTCTAGCGGATACCAAGAGAACAACACAAATTTTCACTTAAGACAACTTATGCTTCTCAAATGAGAATACAATGCTGGGATCAAATTTCCATTGATTGCATATACTGCCACTGATAGGGACACAACAGGTGGGGCACGTCCTTGTATGCTACTTGGATTTGTGGGCGAAGTAGGCGATATGGTTAATGTATGATATTCAATAGATCATTCATGTGGAAACAGATACTATGATAAACTTAAAAATCCTTGCCTTTGACCACAAGTAGGACAATAAATGAACAATATGATGCAATCGTAATCAGATAGAACCATTTACATAAATTGTTGGGCCCAAGGTCTCTTAATTCAAAAACGAACATTTTGAATAGGTGAAAGCTCTATGTGCAGACGATACAATCGATTCATTAAATGTCACGTGGAGCAACAATAACTGATCTATCCATTGGTGAACGATAACCATAGTACTTGATTAAATAGACAACTCTGAGATTTCATTAAAAATGTAAAATAAACATAAAAGTGCAGTCACACACATTCAAAATGCCTTTGTAAAAGAACATTTTAGCTAACTGTTTATTCTTGTGAGGACCCAATATCTCAATACACAATTACTTTTTGTAATTTCAAATAACACTGTAATGAAGTAGTCAGACATGAACTGCAAACTAGTTAATAAGATTCTCTGTGTATTTGTTAATAGATAAAAAGTTAATTAAACATTGAACATAAATATGCCTCGTATAAATGGCTCTGCTGAAACTTTACACATGTAGTTCCACCATGTTTCTGATCAATTGGGTAACAAGATGTTTGTAATTCTTCAAAGTATTTTGCTACATAAAATGCAACCTTCTTCTCCCATACAATGTCTAAAAGTTTCCTTAATAAATATTAGATTATCAATACTATTAATAGCTCAGGAAGTCAGGAACTGATGCTTTATACAGGTGGGCAGGTTGAAATTAAAGCACATCAGTCATTGTAAGTAAGTGACGTACCAGGTGACTGATGGTTTCCAAAAAAAACTAGAAAGATGTTTCCAAGAACAATAAAGGCTGTGGCAACCAGTACCCTGTAAAAAAAAAATTTATAATACTAAATTAAGTAAATATGATATTATGACAAAATGAATGTCAGTATCCTGAAAATATGCTCTGAATTCAGAATTTAGCCTACTTGACAGTCACCGTCTTGTTTAAAACAAAGTAGGCAAATGCAATGTTAGACACAAATTGAATAGATCCCAGAGCAAGTAGAAGTGACTGCAAATTAGAAGAGTGAAAAAGCAATTTAGAAAAGAAACAAGAGGAGGAAAAGGTAAAGCTAAAAAAGGATAATATTGTCTAAAATCCAAAGAGCATGTATTAATTATCATGATCGGTAAATTAAATGGAAAGCTCCAATGGCAACTTCATCCATTGTAGTGCAAGAAGGCTCTAAATGCATGTTTTTTGACTGACCTGAGCAGCATATCCAAAGGAGATGAAATTAAGACAATTTCCAAAAGCAAAAAACATAATACCTGTGCGCCAATAATAACGAATTTAAATGAGATTAGCAACAAACAGAATACTTGCAGAAAAAAGCACAATAGAAGTGAAGTTTACCAATTCTCCAAGTCTGAAAGTGAAAGATGGGTTTCAGTACATTCTTTCCATTTATTCCATCACTTCCTAACACAGAATGTCTTTCTCTCTGCAAATAAGCCCCACACTTGTACAAGTTAGAAGTTGAAGCCAAATGATAAGGCACCAGTACTATTAAATTTTTCCCACTGCTCCATGACACACTATATATATTAAGCTAGTTATAGAACAATGCAGAAAAGTAACTTTGGTTCTAAGTGACTTTCCTATGTAAATGCACTAAATTAATTGCTCCAAACCACAATGAAATTGAATTTAATCAAATATTATAAATGTAGAACTGAAAGAAATCAATTGATATTAATAGACATGAGATTGGATTTACAGAATATATATGAATCTTAGAGGTAATACTACAAAATATACCAAAAAGTGGGCCAGGTGTAACCTTAGAAAACAACTCCATCAACTTAGATGGACAACCGTGCTATCAGAGTGTCAGTCAGTGCGCTCACTATGAAATTGTTTTGTGGATTAATCCGTGAATCAAGGTTGAGGGTGAGCACATGGTGATATTAACTAAAACTACAAAGCACGTGCCAGCTAAAGCTCCAGAATTTCATTCAGATATGAAACCTTGTGTTTTGCATAATATCAAGGAAGTGAGCATAAGAAAAGCTTGTTGTTGTGACTATGGGGTGCGTAGGAGAGCCCAGTTTCCCCTGAGGTACATATTTTACTTGGTCATATGAATCGTTGTATTCTTTCACTAACCAGTTACAAAACACCTCCATCATCAAGTAGCTTATAATAAATAACAAAATAAAACCTGATACCAAAAGGTTAATAATCAATTAACTGGTAGCTTTATCAGCATTGCAATGATATCAATAAGATCACAAGGACTGAAGAAGATGCACTACTATCAAAGTTGTCAATGTCGTGATGCTATTATACACAATAGATTTAGCGCAATATTAAACAGTAGATGAGGGTATTGAAAGGTTTATACATGTACCAATAGTTTGGGACTAATGCGAATTTGAGATAGCTGTTGGAGTTTGAAACAGTTGATTCATGTGAAAAGGTTGCAAGTTTAGGTAACAGGTTTAATAAAAAGTCACTTAAGTCCAAGACTTTATCTAGGCCAACGTGGGAATAGGATGGCACTTCAATATTACTTGTACCAATAGGGGCTTACAAAGTCTTTAAATGTCCCACTTAATCAATAGTGGAACGAGGGGAGGGGAGGGGAGGGGGAGTCATATGACCCCCCAACCTGGAATCTGAAGCATGCTAATATTAGTTAAATTTGATCTTTGTTATGAGATGGTATTAATTCATTTGCTTCCTCATGTCCTTCCACTTATAATAAATTAACAATATTACTATAAGATAAAATAATGTTAAATAAGTTTGATAATTAATTAATTAATATTGCACTCATTTGTCTTACTTATTTAATCATATCTTAGTATCAATTTTTTGTAAATGGGAATAACTTAATTCATTTTCTTGCTTTGAGTGACTCATCTCAGTTGTCTCCAAGGAAGATGACCAGAGCCACAATATAAGGTTTTGAATATATAATATTATACTACCTCCGTCCCACAATAAGTGTTTTTTTAGGCTTAATATTTTTTCCCAAAATAAGTGATATGTTAGAACTCCAATACAATTTTTGCAATATTTTCTCATATATGCCCTTATGCATTCAATGGTATTTATTGCATCTTACCATCACTACAATTAAATAACACTCATTAACTCTTCAACTTCAAAGAAAATATATTAAGGGTATTTTTGTCATTTTAGCTTGTGTATTGGTATGTGTGATTTAAGCTAAAAAAACACTTATTATGGGACGGAGGTAGTAATATTTAATTTATCAATAAAAGTAGCTAATAAGTTGACTAAAAACTTCAAAGTCTGATTAATAGTCTCATAGTTCGGATGAAAATAATATATATATATATATATATATATATATATATATGTATGTATGTATTTAAAGTCATTAAACTCACAACTCAAAGGTTGACAATGGTTTAAATAGGATGTTGTGAAATACTATAATTGGACAAAATGAATTTGAAACAAACACTCCAAGCGTCAATAAATAATTTTTTTTACTAATGTATTTTGACCCCCATCTAAAAATGTTCTGGTTCCACCACTACACTTAATATAGATTGTTATAGCATGCAAAACAAAATTTTGGATGCACTACTTCGAGTACCATGCAGCACCAAATTGCAGCCTACTGAAACAAGCAACAGAACCATATGTAGCAAGACTAAGATTCCACATGGTGAAATCACAAAGAGATATTCCGATGATATGCTTTGATTAAAATGTTTATACTCATTGTGGGTGTCTTTGCCAGAAAAGAAAAGGGAGAAGAAGGTGGAATAGAAGTAAGTTCATTAGTACCTCGTCATGACCTAATTTAAGAAGATTGGTCCCAAAGTTGATGGCAATGCTTCCAAAAATGTTGATGAAGGCTCCAATAACCCACTCCCCCATGGATAAAATATGGCAGGAGACAGTTTAAGTGATGTTAATATGTGATGAAGCTCCCAACGTTAAGTAAATGATTTTCACAGATAGTAATAAGCAAGTTCTCCAGCACCCATCACCAAGGCTGAAGATCCCACTTGACACACAATTTAGTGCTGAATGATGAAAGCATTGTCTTGAGTATTATTACCTGCAAAGTTCTACTCTTTCATTAATAAACATATATTCAAGGTCTGGTTACCAAAACTGTGGAACAAAATGAAGGTAAGAGATTTAAAATGTTATCATGGGTGAAAAAAAAACTAAACTAAACTAAAAAACAAACGAACCCATAATTGAACTGATTTATATACTTATTCAGAAAAAATAATCACCTGATGCCATTATCATGTAGAAAATAACAACAACAATTATCCAGTAAAATATTACATGAAAAATTATACATTACCAACAATAATGATAAAAAAAATAATGGAAAAGAAAATTGAAGAGCAAATGGCAACAGCATTAGGTGGGTCGTCAACGTATATAGCAATTTAATTAAAATCCAACAAGAACTGATCATCTTTCCTTCAACAAGCTAAAATGTAAGTCAGAAATCACCAAAAAGAAACAAATACAAATGGGCATTTCTTGATCTGATCGGTTTTAAGAAAACCCAACATAAATTCTGTAAATTAAATCGTAAATTATCCAAGCTAGAGGTATAATAATTGGTTCCTCATTACTTCATTTCCCTCTACCTACATAAATGAAGGGATCGTACGAGGAGCTGATTAAGAAGTTTACCCTGTTAACCGACGGCGGAGCAACCATAAAAATAGACTGCCCCCAAGTATAGTTGATGAACGGAGACGGGTAGCAGATGATCGGGAGCTCGGAAATTGGTAAAAGCAAAAATTGAATTAACAAAGAACCCTAAATTGATTGAAATTATTGGAGGAAGAAAAACTTTTTCCTTTTTCTTGATGGCGTAACATGGGGAGGAGAGAGAAGAATCAATTCAAGGAACGTAGAAGAAAAGAAGAAACTGGGGGATTGGTATTTGGTGGGGGAAAACAAAGAATGGGGGGTGACAAAAACCAAAAAAAGCTGATTTATTTAATTATTATTTTTTTAAAAATGAAAAGGTTGTATAACTTTAAACTACTTGTTGTTCCAGATTATAATTCGACCAGATAGATAATAATAAGATAAACATGTACTTACAAATTAATATAACCTCAGCACTCAGCAGGCTGGCAGAGCTCTTAATTTAATCCAGCTTACTCTTTTCTTTTTACACTATTTTATTATTAAATTTAAAATTATACTTATAGATTTTTAAAGTTAATTTACAAAGACTTCAAAACTTCATGATTTTATTAATTATTATAAACTATTCAAAAATCATTACTAATAATTATTGTTACATAATTTTAATTTTAATGAATCGCCTCAATTTTAAACTTAAATTGACTTTCAAAAAAGGATCTTATAATTTAAAAGAAATATAGTATATATGTCACATTTATCATTAAATATTTTTAGTAATAATATTAATAATGAAATTTTATTGTAATATTTTAAATAGTTTTTTACAATTAAAACTATTTTGGGGTATTAAATTATCTCTCTAACAAAAACTATTGTTGAACAAAGAATTTATAATTTTCAAATATCAATACAAAATAAAATTACATCCTTAAATTTCAAAACTATGGAACTGATATGTAGACAGTAGGTCTCGGCGTCTCGTCTTCATGTGAGAAAAAATTAAATAAAAATATCAAAATCAATTATTGGGTAATTTGTACGTGACAATCGATCCAACTGTCGGTAGGAGGTGGTAATCAAATGAAAATGACTAATCCGTCCCCCCATAAGGTATGACCATTGACCAATTCATTCATTTGAGGAGGTAAAGTAGTAGTAGTAGTACTCATAATTCTCTCTGTCCAGTCAAAGTTTTGAGGCCCCAAGGATTGAAAATACACAATGGCTGCCAATGCTATTCTAAATTTTGAATATCTTGAAATTGAAAATGCAACTACAATACTGCTTGACTCAGGCAAAAATATTCAGATTGATTGTGTTCCTTCCTATCATCAGTTGGTTTGGGGAGTTTTTGTGGGATACTACTTTTGTACATTTCATTTTTAATTTCAAACTTTTAGTTGAGATATTTTTTAAACTCAAAAATAATTTTACTATAAACACTTTCAACAAGGTAACAAATCAAAGAGAATTATATAATGATATCCTTTTTCTGGATATATTTATTACTCCATATATATATAGATACAGAAGAACAGAGGTACCTAATGCTACCACATTTTCCTAGTTCCTTTTATTTTAAAAACTAGTCTTCTCTCTTCTCAAATGTACACTGCTACTGCAGAAACCATCCCAGTTGCAACATCTGATTCATTGAAAAGATCAACCGGCTCGAGTTTGTTTAGCTTACCATTCATTTACTAGTAAAAATTGCATTTCTGATCAGGCCTCGTCATCTGGAGCCGGTCTGCAGTCCATCTACAAGGTCATTCCAGCTTTGAAGTACCAGTAGGTGTGCCCAGAAGCTTTTACGACGCAGGTAAGAGGTATCTATTCCATGTTTTCATTGGGACAGTAGCATCCAAGAACTATTTTAAGTAAAAGATGGTCATCTCTGGAGCTCCAACTAGTATTTTATAAGAGCTGGTAGCGAAGCATGAAGTTCGGCTAAGCACTGAAAGATCCAATTGAGCAGCTGTTCTTTTGGTAGTTCCAAAAGAAGCTCTGCCTGTAACATGGAAAAAAGAGCCACATACACTTTTGTGTAACTCAAAGAAATGCCAATTATGTGCAGGTAGTAATTCGTGTATCTTTAATAAATTGTCATACATATATCTGAAAATCATCACTTGATGGATCTAAATGGGAATCCTTGATTATCAAACTTCGCCAAACTCTGGTATTTTTTTTAAAAACTCCCATAGATAATGAAAGTGAGTGTATACTATGTACGAAAATAAGCAGCAATGAGATGGGTGGTCAACTATTTGCAAATGCTAAATCTTGTTTTTGAACTATTTGGTTAATGGATTTGTTACAATTCTCGTGGAGTATGTGGAAGATCCAAACCAATGTTACCTGAAACGTAGTTCATTTCGGTATGCGGTACGAATACAAGTATGTGGTATGCTACATAGCTAATATGTGGTAAGCTAGGTATCTTTATTTAAGTTCTTATAGCACTATAAGAATTCTGTAATAAATCTAAGTTTTATATAAGATTTTTAGTTTATAAATATTTTAGTAAAAATGTAATGTTTAAGCAGTCAATACTAAGTTATAATTTCTATATTTGTGCAATAATAAATTAAACAAAGAAATATTTCGGTACACTAAATTTAGAACATTGGTACGTAAAGAGTATTCTCTTTGGGTACGCAAGTACCAATACGCGGTTCAATAGGTCAATGAGAGTATCTAATAACTCAAGCATCAACCAAAATAATAATAATAACAATAAAAGATAAGAATGAAAAAAAAGGTAGCGCAGTAGGCATATATATGTGTATGTATGTAAGCATGCATGCATGGATGTATTTATATGAGAATTATTACCTTAATTTGACCATCCTCAAAATCTAGAGAGTTACGGTGAATGTCGGACGTCATTGAATCAGTTATCAGTTTGAACACCTTTTTACTCATGTTGGTTATCATGCCAACCATCTTTCCCGAACCATATATTCTAGTAACTCCTAGATCTGCTGCCATTCTTCTCACATAAAGCTTCTTCAACAAAATTTCCATGGAATAAGGCTCTTTTCCATATTGTCGTCGTAGATTCTCTGTGAATTGCATCAAATTCCAGATGTCTTTTTCAGCAGCTATCTCAGCTTCATTAATTACCTTCATGGGGTTCTCCAGATAATTTATGTATTCTGAAGGTAGATGAGGGTTTACATTCATATCAAGCTGAGATAAGGAAATGAAAACAAATGGTAGGAGTTAACACCAATGCTGGCTTTTATATATTGATACAATTCTGAAAATGTTTTTGGACATTATATTTACACTTCTTGCTTGTAACATGCAGATAGTATTAAATTACATGTTAAGATACGTGCTGTGTATCTTCTAATCTACATACCCCGTATTTGAATACATAAAGTAAATATAAATGGCCAAAACATTGGCAAAGCAAAACCATTCCCATTCAAATCTGGGGATTGCGCCACTTTTTTGTTGAACAAGTAAAAGTTACCAACTTTTGTACTTGTATTCCAATATATTAAGACATTGAAAACTCAAAAAACTATAACTGTAACTGCAATGCCCTCATTTAAAATTTTTACAGGTATTAACGTTGCCAGGCGGAGTTTTATCTTTCAATATGATAAAAACATCCTATATATAATTTTAATGTGAGGATTGCTCAGGTAACTTCTTTTATTGTAATTACACAAAAGTAAGCCATTACCTCAACTGAATGGTATGGAACTGAAGTTATACGATGTTCTTCAACCTGGATTCCCACCAAAAGAAACTCTTAAACACAATGCAAAAACTGTAAGGGGGCATCAAATTTGCATGGTCATGCAGCAAATCAGTAAACTTAGTTAAACAATTCATACACACAAAAAAATAATAGTCAATTGTAATGTATAAACCTTTTTTAGAAAGAGATTACAAGGGAGACTAGAACAAGACAATTGCACTGAAAAAAGGACAGCAAGAGCTAAAAAAACGATCCAGGCTTACAAACACGCATCTTTGATGTAAGAGCTAGAGCTGGAGCTAAGATTAAGGAACAAAATATACCTTTGACAAGCTCTCGAAAAGCATTTCAAAGAAAAGATCAATGCCCACGTTTCCAACATCCCCTGTTTGTTGCTCACCAAAGATATTACCGAATCCTCTGATAGCCATGTCTCTTTCAGCAAGGTTGAATCCTTGGCCAAGGTCTCGGCACTCTTCAAGAGCTGCAAGTCTCTCCTGAATTATCACAGTTGTGGATGGTACTTTAGGCCAAGTAAGAAACAACAATATAAATGTATACACGAAAAGACAAACATACCAGTGCTTGATCAGAAAGCAGTGACTTGTCAGGGTAAAATAGATATGCATTAGCCTCCTTATCTGCCCGCCCCACCCTTCCACGCAACTATTCAAAGAAATAATAGATAAAATTAAATGAGAGAAAAAGATACTAGAGAAATATATAAAGTTCAATATGCATATATCTATTTTTCTAGTAACATTTAACAGAACACATTGGCAACTTAAAATGGTAAAACAATTTAAGCATAAAGTACCTAAATTAAGTTGGATATATAGACATAACAAAAAGAGATCATGATTTGGATTTCTGGAAAAATATGTTGCAGCTTTACCATACATAGCCACAAAGGTGCCTGGCATGGGTGTGTCGGTGTGTGTGCATATCAGGAGGGGGGAGAGAGAGAGATATAAACCAAAGAAGTGAGATCAAAACTACAATTTTAGCTCAACACAAAATTATACTTGGATCAAGCCCAATAACTGATTTTTGTCTGAGTCTGAAAAGTCAAGCAAACTAAATGCTCAAATTCATGAAACCCCCACCCCAAAAAAAAAAGGGGGAGGAGGGGGGGAATAGAAAGGAAGAATTAATGAAACAGAGATAAACTACTTATAAATTAGGTTTGCAGAAATCTTCATTTATCTCTTAAAGAAGGTTAAATACTTTCTAAGTCACTGTATTTTACATTTACAAATGGGTCACTGAACTTTTTTTTCTTACAATTAACTCATTGTACTCGACTTTTCTAACAAACCGTTAGAAAATCCGTTAAGTCAGGTTGACTTTTAACGGTTTGCCACGTAAGCAGCTGACTTGTGAAAAAAGCTTATGTGTCGAGAATTATCCTATGTGGCCTTGATTATGTGGATTTAGAGGGAAAAAATTATGGAGAAAATAAAAGAATTATTTTAAAGTATAATATAAATTAGAAAAAACTTTGCCAAAAACAAGAAAATAAATGAAAAATATATTTAATTTTTTTGTAATTAATATCAAATTAATTTTTGTTTAATTTAATTGTGAATTCGGAAAATTACGTGGAAAATAATTAAACAAAAATTACGGTTGAGGCTCAAGTACTAAATCCCCAAAATATAAAAATCAAAAGAAAACACAAAAAGTGAGGCTCAATAAATTGGTTAATGTCTGCCTTTTTATTTACACTCGGCATATTTATTACTATTATATACGCTATCTATTCCAAATCAGCATTCCCTTTTAATATTTAGCATTATTGAAAAAAGGAAGTTGATATTAGCGCCGTAATTTTTGTTTAAATATTTTCCACGTAATTTTCCAAATTCACAATTAAATTAAACAAAAATTAATTTGATATTAATAACAAAAAAAAATAAATATATTTTTCATTTATTTTCTTGTTTTTGGCAAACTTTCCTAATTTATATTATTATATTTTAAAATAATTAAACAAAATTTAATTTGATATTAATTACAAAAAAATTAAATATACTTTTCATTTATTTTCTTGTTTTTGGCAAAAGTTTTCTAATTTATATTATTATATTTGTAAATAATTAAACAAAAAATAATTTGATATTAATTACAAAAATAAACAAATATATTTTTCATTTATTTTCTTATTTTTGGCAAACTTTTCTAATTCATATTATTATTTTTGTAAATAATTAAACAAAAACTAATTTGATATTAATTACAAAAATAATTAAAGATATTTTTCATTTATTTTCTTGTTTTTGGCTAACTTTTCTAATTTATATTATTATATTTGTAAAGAATTAAATAAAATTCATTTGATATTAATTACAAAATTAATTAAATATATATTTTTTATTTTCTTATTTTTTTGGCCAACTTTTCTAATTTATATTATACTTTAAAATAATTCTTTTATTTTCTCCATATTTTTTTCCCTCTAAACCCACATAATCAAGGCCACATAGAATAATTCTCGAGACAAGCTTTTTTTTTCACAAGTCAGCTGCTTACGTGGCAAACGTTAAAAGTCAACCTGACTTAACGGATTTTCTAACGGTTTGTTAGAAAAGTACAATGAGTTGACTGTAAGAAAAAAAATGCAGTGACCCATTTGTAAGTTGACGTAAAGTACAGTGACTTAGAAAGCATTTAACCACTCTTAAAGAAGGCCAACACAACAACATATGTAGGGTACAAACTACAAAGTACAAAGAACAGGATTAATTCAGAGCCACCACAACTTCAAAGATGCACACTCAAGGATGTTGTAATTCCTGGAAGAATTAATTAAAATGACAATGACTGTTTAACCTACTACATTTGCAGACCATGATTTCAACTATTACTATTCAAATTCCATGCATCTTTAGTAATTCAAACAATATAAAAGGAAGCGAAGAAAAGTAATTGAACCTGGTACAGCTGTGCGAGGCCAAATTGTTGAACATCTTGGATTATGATAGTATTTGCATTTTGGATGTCCAGCCCGCTTTCTACTATATTTGTGCATATAAGAATCTTGATATCACCTCCTGCAAAATTTTCCATGGTTTCTTCAAGTTGTTTCGAGTATTGCTGCCAAAAATGAATTAATCAGTGAATACCATGATACTTGCTATCACATGTCTAATTAATGTCCGTCTATATGTCTGTCTATGTATATATAGGAACAAATATAAAATTCTAAAATCATGAAAACCAAAAGAAACAATTTATTCACATGATCTTACTGGAATTGGATTACCACTCCAATACACCAAATATTTATGTTTTTAGTTACTATAATTGAAATTGACACCTATCATTGGATTTGTGTTATTTAGTTATATCATTACAATAAATTTTTGAATAATCCGACATTTTTTTACCATTTGATGAGCATGTGCACATTTTTTTAATGGTTAAAAGTTTTTATTAGTTTAGAGACAAAAATCTTCTAATGATTCTAATTTTTACAGAATTGATCTTAATGTAATGAATTTACATATTTGAATCGTTATTAGCAAAGGTGATATGATAAATGCACATGGTAAAATATTTTATGACTATGCAATTAAAGTGATAATTACCAATCCAAAAGGGCAGCTGGGTACCCGGTTGGAATTTGGAAATAGTATAGGCCAGCTAAATTAATGCATTAAGATAATACGAAATTACCTTTCCATGAGCAATAGCTATCTCAACATTAGGTAATGACTGTTCAAGAAACTCCATAACCTCTTCAAGCCCTGTGGATGTGGTTAAGCCCATATAAAAGAAAAAGAGAAACTATTAACAAACATACTTGGAATAAGTCGCAATAATTGCTTAGCTAATGTATGTGAACTTTGTACTTCTATAATCGATCTAATGTGTGTGTCCACTTTCTATATGCTAGCATATACAATCTAGTTTAGACTAAAAACATGCACGTTTGGCCATAAACCATGTCATCTGCTTATGCAAAATGGAATGGACATCAATATATTATTCAGAAATTAACCAATGGTTCAGTAATCACATTACCTTTGATACGAGGCAACACATAGAAAACCTGGCCTCCACGGTCCAGCTCATACTTGATTGCTGATAATACTTTTTCATTACTGTATGCTGAAAGGTGGGTTCTAATAGGAACTCTTTCAGGAGGTGGTGTTGAAATTAAACTGGGAGGAAAAAGAACATGAGAAGGGAAATTTTAAGATAGGATATCATGAGTACTATTACTTATCAATTATACCCATCAATGATATGCATCTACAGTACTCTGTAGAACATAATATGTGAAACAATCTAATCTGCACAATAGATGGTTAACTAAAGTACAATGTGTATCCCGAATTCCACTCTCTCGCTTTACCTAGCATCACGAAACCCAGTCAATGCCAAATAAAGGGTTCTTGGTATCGGTGTTGCAGAAAGAGTGAGAACATCAACCATCGTTTTGAATGAAGCGATCTTCTCCTTCTGCTTCACGCCAAACCTCTGTAAAGCAAAGAATCATCGAATACAGAAGTCAAACATACATCAAATAGTCTGGCGAATCAAAGCTTAAACTGATAACACCAGAATGAGGTTAGGGGTGGTAGTATGATTTAATACATCCCAATGCTGACAGTTACGCATTTATGCACACACAAATAACTGCCCTATTTCGAGGATAGAGGTGCAACTAGATCATTCCAATTTATAAAACTATTTACTAACTACTTTTTCTTTTCTTTTTTTGGGGGGGGCGTGGGCCTGTGGGGTTTTGGTAGGATATTCTTTATTTGGACCTGGCAATAGAGCATTACTGAGGGCAGTATCATGTTTCATGGACTACTTTTCTTTTTTATCTTTCACCCGATTTATTTTAAGTACACACGTTCCTTAATGGAAGGATTTTACTGGCACCCTTTGTATCACATATATCTTTAGTCAATAATTTTAAAAAATTTATTCTGATAGATTCTCAAGGGACAATGCACAACTTGAAAACTGAATAGACAGTTACATGGAGCTCTAAGTCAATTTGGCGATCTACTATTACACCATCTATCAATAAAAATAAAATAAATGCAGCTGCTTTTGTTTTGTTTATTACGGATTACGCAACAAATTATGCATTTATGATGATGATGATGATGATGAAAATGAAAGAGCAGTCCATATCACATGAAATCAGAATAATTATGAGTATTAAATGGTCCTCAGCAAGAACGTTAAGTTTTCATTTACTTTACTCTCTTTTTTCCTAATATTCTCACTTGTAGTCTTTTAGGTAAGATTATGGGGAACTGAAAGGAAGGGAAAGTAAGAGGGATGAAAGAGGTATTATAAGAAACCTTTACTCCTGTCATCCTCGGTTGAATAGGAAAGAAACAGGAAGTTATAAAACAACAATCAACTTGCCTCACCATATAACATTTTAGAAAAGGAAAATAATGTTTAAAAGGTGAAGAGGTCAAGAAAAACTCTGCTTTTCTTTCCACATTTTGGAAGAAAGAAAATGGAGGACCAAGAGGTATGAATTCTTTCTTCTTTCCATTCTCACTCATAATCCTTCCTACCAAACAAAGAAAACCCTATCCATCACTTCCCTTTATTTCCTTTGTTTTTCTTCCTATCTCACTCTCCCCTTCTCCTAAAAGTATTATCAAGTTATTCATTGGTCTCCAGTTGATAACATCACAATGATAATCATTTTTTTTCATTAAAACATAAAAGAAGGAACATGTGCAAGAAATAATGCAGGTAGCAACCACAGGTTCTTATACAGATGATAGTATAGAGGTAAGGAAGAAAACCTGTTCCTCATCCACCACTAGAAGCCCTAAGTTGCTATATACAACACGATTTCCAAGAAGTGAGTGAGTCCCAACAATAATGTTAAGATGCCCATGTTTAATCATGTCCAGATACTCCTCTTTCACTGATTTAGTCTGCATACTGTAACAGGTTAGTTCCACAACAAAGTAGTAGTTGAATTTCTTTTCATAATATTGTCCAAGAGGAGAGGGTACAGAGGAATGAACTACAATGCTAAAGAAAATTACAACACAGGCATTCACAAAATAATTGACCCTATGATTCCTAATTGCAAGCCTCTTGTGATATTTTGCATTGTTCATTTTTTTTTTAATTAGCAGAGACACCCACAAGTAGTACCAATTTGGGTGTGCACTAGGTAGCCCCTGGCCTCAAAGCACCAATATCAAGTTTTGAACCCATGACCTATACATACTAGAAAGACTTATCATGAAGCTCGTTATCACTTGAGTAGTCCCTTTGGGTTATCGTTTGCATTGTTCTCAAAATTTGGATTCTTGGAATAAACAGAGATCCTGAAGCAAAGGGTCCACATGAAGGAAAAAGGAAAATATATGTAAAAATTCTTGAATCTATGAACATTTTTTAAGAAGCAAAAGCTTCAAGGGAAGTATAGAACTGTTGCAAATTCAAGCAAAAGAAAGCAGAGAAAAAAGTGAAATGGAAGTTAAGTGTAACATACAATGAGTAAATCTTCTTTGTTTAAAAAAAACAAATCTGTAGAAATATGCTAGCGTATGATTGATGTGAGTTAATAAACAAAATTGCACATTCACATTAAGCTGAACAGACATATTAATATAATAACTTTGATTTGATATTTCTTTTCACGCATACCAACACCAATCTTTAGTGCTGGATCTCCACAATGTGTGATCTGCATTTAGTTTTCTTATACAAAAGTGGAAAAAAACAAAAAAAAACTTATCGGAGTCATGCCCTCACAACTTGTAAAATGCATGCTAACTAAAACACTAAAACCCATTATTTTAAAGCTATCTCCTTGTCACAAACAAAACTGGCTAGTAAACAATTAAGAGAATGTTATCATGTTAAAAGTTGATCCTACTGCACCTAAACAACTACTCCATCTATTCGTCCGAGAGGGGTACCTGAAACCTGCTAAGAAGTCCAACCTTAACATCCTGATATTTAGAGAACCGCTTGGAAATAACATCAAAATGTTGTTTGGCTAAAACAATTGTTGGTGCTAAAATCATAGCTTGTTTTCCTGCTGAGACCACACAAAAGATGGCACGTAGCGCAACTTCAGTTTTACCAAAACCAACATCTCCACAGATAAGCCTGTCCATCGGAGTTTCTCTCTCTGTCAAATCCTTCCCAACATCGATAATAGCCTGTCATGCGGGTGGTCCAATGTGTAAGACAAATAGAGCATCCAACATTGAGGTTAAATTCAGAGAAATTATCCTGTTTACTTGTAAGTATAGTAAAAAGAATTAATTTGTACCCAAACGCATTTCTTGAAAACATAATATACAAAGCTTCTTCATTTGGAAACGAGGAAATGTCCTTCAAGGGATGCAAAGAACAAAACAAAAAAGGGACACCTGTTTTTGATCGGGTGTGGGTTCATAAGGAAAATGAGAAGCAAATTCAGACATAGCAGGGGTCCTTGGATAGGGAGGCCTTCTTTGTTTGAGGCGGTGCAGATACAACTCCATCAAATCAACAACCATTTTCTGAACTGCAACTTTTCCCTTAGTCCTTCTCTTCTCCCAAGCGCTAGTGTCACTTAATTTACTCAAAGTCCGAGGCCTCTTGGTTTCATTTGGGCTGCAGAATAAACAAGAAGTCAATGAAACAACAATCGACCTGAATGTATGACTGTTAAAGCATCTATCTCAAAACCAATTGACATTGAGTGGATAATCCTCAGGATTTTCATGTTGTGTCTAAGACTTGACTTTTAAACGTAGAACACTTATATTCTCAACAGTTACAAGAAGGTCGAATTTGTGCTTCGCCTCCAGAATAGTTAGATGGTATATATGAAAATATCCTGACCCCGGAATTTAAAGGGTAGTAGCTTGCGGTATAACATTTGTTAGAGAACAAACAGCTCAAAACAAACAAACCGAACAAAAGCATATATGTGTATATTTATATAGCAAAGAAAGAGAGTACACATACAGATTGTAGCGGTAGAGAAAACGAGAGGCTTGATGAACAGGGAGCTTGGCCATACCATCAGCATACTCAATGAAGACATACTCCATTGGGGTGGCCGTCTTTGTATCGGTTTTGCTCTGAACATCGAATTTAATGCCAACAAAACGCCCAATCCCGACCTTCTTATGGACAACATAGTCAGCAGGGCGAAGAGCATAAGGATCCACCTTGTAACTAAAAGCAGCTCCATTAGAATTATCAGCTGAAGGATCCCTATTACTCTTCAATTTCTGCAAGCCCCTCTGCTGCTGCAGCTTCACCATCTGTATGTACTTTTCCGCCTCCGCCGAATCCAGAACTTTACTCCGGTTGGAATTGGAAATCTCTCTCTTCCCTCCCAAATCCCGCCTTATCCTTTCGTTCAGGACCGATATTGGGTCCCCATCTGGCTCTGTAATCTTTTCCCTCTGTATCTGGGACTGGGACTTGGACCCCGGCCGCGGCGGCAATTTGGTGGTAATTGTGGCAGCGCCGGAGGTTGAAACGCCATAAATATTCGTTCTAGCAGGTGAAATTGAAGAAGAAAAAGAAGAAGAAGAGGATAATGGCAGTTTGCAATTGTTGTAATTGGGAGAGAAGATTCTCCAAACCCTACCAGGAGGAAAAGAGCCAGGTTTTGAGAAGAAGAGAATACTAGGAAAATTGGGTGGTGGGCAGAAGCAAACTGGGGAGACGAACCCAGTAGAAGAAGAGGGTTTTGCGGAAATGGCCATTTTCCCTTTATTTTACTTCAAAAAGGAAACTGAACTCAAGAATAACTACTATTAATCTTTACAGTAATGTGTATCTGTATCTATCTATAGCTATATTTTCATATAAAGGAACTGAATTTAGAAGAGGGTTTGGAAAAGCCACATAAAAATTAATTGGGAGATTTTATTAGAGATAGATAAGATAAAAGGAGAGGGGTTTAGGAAGGGGTTTATGTGATGAGGAACAAGATATTATTATTATTACATTATAGTACTACTATTATAGGCGGTTGAGACTAACGCGGCCTCATTGCTTCTTGTTCCACGGTCACACAAGTCGTTTGGGAAATCTAAGCACTCCCCATTTGCGACCGTTCCCGGTTTGTTTTCAGTTATTGGCTGGTGGAGTGCAACTTTACTCTGTTGGAGTACTTCCTAATTCAATATAGGATAATGATTATATGGCTCAATATTTTAATTGCAAGTTATGATAAATAATTATAATTTTATATGATATACTAAATTAATTTTATAATTTTATTCAATTTTGAAATTATAGTTATTTTGATGAAAAAATCTCGCAATATATAACAGAACTCTTCAATTTATCGCAATGTGCAAAATAATGTGGTCGTCTACCCACGTATGTTGGATCATTAACAAATTACACATTGCCGCATCATTTTGTAAGCCATTTTTTGGTATGATTTTTTTATCACCATGACAACTCATAAAAAAAATACTCATAACATTCTTAGTAATTTTGGTGTATATCTCTCTCTCTTTAAGTGTCAATAAAAAAGAATGATACATGGCTATTGTTAGATGTCATCCAATTTCTGGAGATGGTAGCATGATCTTGTCAAGATATGAAGCATCATCCATTAGTTGAACCTGAAACTATACATGCATTTCTGAGCCTGCAGGCCAAAGATGCTTCCATCTGTCTGCATTTAGACTAGTGTTAAACCTAACATACAAATTTAAGCATTACACATCATACAGAAGAAAATGGACAACAATTCACATTTACTATTGAACACAGAAAAACCAGTCTTCAAGTTCAGGTTTAGATCTTTAAGTTCACAATTCATTGGAGTAAGAACAGAACTACAATTAACAACAGATCCTACCGCTTGGAGACTGCTTTCTTATGAACTGAATGAGATGTCAACTGCAACTCAAAGCGGAATACCAGTAAGCATAAGCCAAATAATGTGCTCGTGTGACTAACATTGTGGTGCTGGGCACTCGAAGGCTTGGAAGACCGTCTTTTTTTGGCTCAGCGGGCTTGGATGACAGTTAGTTGACATTATTGGACACTCTGAAACCACCTCTGAAACTGGTGGCGGATGTGACTCTATTACGTCTTTGCTCATCTCATGTTTCTCGTCTGTGGCCATCACTTCTAAAAACTTTTCTAGCGCTGTACTCATCCACTTATAGCGGCAGAGCTGAAATGCTTCTTTTATCAATAACTGCATAAAACACAACAAATTCAAGGGTTAAGACTTGAGCAACTCCAAAGATTTCTGAATCACCAATGGGGTTAGTAGAGGAAACATGGCATGCCTGTAAGTGACAAAAAATGAAACCCTATTATAATTCATCATATGTAACTGTATACTTTTTCTACATCCGGAAATGCATACTAACCCATTTTCGGTCATGGTTTTCCTGCTCTGGCCAAGTATCAAGCTCCTCAGTTACCTCCAGTGCAAACATGTATACCCTGCAGCCTCCTTCAAGGCTACAGATCTCTTGTTTGCTTTTGCTTCTAAAATTCCAATCTCCCAGGGAATCTCCCTAACAAAGGGAAATCAGATTGTATAAATGTCTATAAAATGTGAGATGGTAGTTTAGGGAGTCATAGAAAAGTTAACATTTGCAAGAAGTCAAAGCAGCATTCACCACAAAAAATGGGTAGGAAAAAAAACATAACCAGACTAATTTAGATGTGAAATGGTCAAAGAGAAAATAATATGGCAAACCAAACTTGAAATTTGAGATGAGTTCGTTTTAGTATCTCAACGAAAGTATGAGGGAGAAGTTCTCGAGTGTTAAAACAATCCTGACCTCATTATGAGTTAGCAGTAGCCTCTCATTATAAGCTAAGTAACAATCGGGAAATAAATATCAAGTTGTCAAATCTCATAAAGATAAAGTTGGAACTAGTCTCATAATCATGCCGTATAAACACATACACACTCCAAGAAAAGTAGAAGGAAAAATATAATCCTCCAAAGAAGATAGTGAAAAGCTACTAATGAGTTCAAGGCTAGTAAGTTTATGAAGATGTTAATACACAGTAATTAATTGATATTTCTATAGTATCTGAGTTGAAGGCAACAACTCTAGATCAAATAAGCATTCCTTTAAATGTATCTCCAACAGTGAATATGAGTTCAAACATGATACTATGTTGAAGCAAGTGAGAAAATGTAATTATAAAATTGTATTAAACAAATAGAATGTATAAATGTTTTTGCAAATCTTTCTACTCAGGTAAAATATGAGAGCAAGGGCAAGAGCATGGATGTCCAAGCAGGAACCAGAACCTACTTTGATGATTCCTCTTACACCTGCTTCTTCCAGAGCTTCACGACATGCAGCCTCTTCAACAGTCTCATCATCCTCCCATCCACCCTGCAAATAAAGTGAAATATAAAAACTAGACAATCAGTTTCATGCTAGAAGAAGGCAAATGTATAAATAAAAAGGACTTCAACCCATAGCAAGATTAAATCTACTAACCAAAGAGACAGCAATTAGGTACCTTTGGAAAAACCAGATCATCACGATTTGGTGAAGATATCATTAAAACCTCTATAGTGTTCTCCTGATCAAAGCTGTGATCTTCATCATTTCTAACCAGCCTGTAAGGAATACACCTGTTGCATGCAATGTTCAGTGAAGTAACACTCAGTAAATGAAGCCAATTTTGTACAAACAATCAGTAGCTGTCAATGACATATTGATATACAATCACTTAAGAGATCAAGAAATACGGTGCTTATAGAAAGTAAATCTCAAGTTCAAATTTTTTTATAAGAACAAACTATCTCCTAAGATAAAATGAAAGAGTAACGCTAGGGGTCCCAAATTTAGGGTGCCAAACTCATGTGTCATTATTACATTGGTTGCTCAATAATTTATATTTGTTACATGTTCTACCCTTTTGATGTTGTTAGCCAATGTAATGGTTACCATAAATTTGGGATCTGTAGCATTACTCGAATTAAAACCATGGATAGAACTTTATAATTACATCAACCACTCGTCCACTCTATAACAAGATTGTTACTGAGGTCCAATTTTATCAAATCAAAGTGAAATTCTTATAATAGACTACCAAGTGACTTATGGTCATGATTTTGGAGGTGATGTGGTGACTCAGTTGTTGTTTATTTGGGCCAGTAGGTGCTTGGGTTTGGGACGACACTATAACCTTCAATTCTATTTTCACAAAGCGGCTGCCATAATAAAACAGACAAGAAACACTATAACAATTGTTAAGCCAAGTAGTAACGGCTGAGTTGTTGACAACTTGACATGATAGATTTTACCAAGAGACGTAATTACATGAGAATTACATCTATGAACTATTACCTTGTCTCATTGCTAAATAACTAATCACAAATTGTCATTCAATACTGTGTAAGCCTTTTGAATATTACAAATGTTCAGTCTAAGGGAGGGGTAGGGCGCTCACTTGGATGTTCCCCAAATAACTCTCTTCTTTTCTTATAGCTTTCAACATTCTAAATCTCTGCTTTCTATCAATTCAAATTGCACTAGTGTTGTCCAAAATATGGTACAGACATATGCTGACTTGATTGTCTAACAAATTTAAGAGGAAAAAGAACAAGGATTTTTCAAGTCATATGCACCTCTAGGTTTGAAAAATGGGTGCATAAGACTTTAATCTACAAGGAGAAAACATTGTCTGCTTGCTCTCAGATGACTATAAAACTAATCTAGAACTAATTTTTGATCTAGTAAATTAGGTAGATTAGGGCCAGTTTGGAATTGCCACTGTAAAATGCATTCTTCTCTAGTAATATTCCTTCATCATCTTCAATTTTCCTTCTAAAATAGTCCTTAATTCAATTTAAACTTGTTTAAAAAAAGTAAGTTCTACACACTTTGCTTGTAAGTTTGAGGAGTTGTAAGAATACAAAGATGGAGATCATGTGCCAATAGACGGGCAAAGATCTTCTCATCTTTCATATGTCTTCTCACCATATTTACCTCATCTTTTCCTTATTTCTCTCTCCAAATATATAACATATGGAGAATTACATATACACTTGATAAAGTGAAGTTTTAATTCTAAACAGGGCCTTACCATCTTCTAAAATGGTGTTGAACCATCCAAGATTGTCTTGTACCTCATATGAAAAAACAAAATTAAAAAAAAATAAGACTGCAATGACCTATTCTTCCCACATATTCTCACCTAAACCCTAACCCATCTACTTCAAAAAAAAATATATATATATATATATATATATATATATATATATATATATATATATCTACCCCACCCTGTAAAGTAATGACCAACATCATCATATTGATAAAAGAATTGTAATAATTGAATTTACAAAAGTTGCACATAAAGGACATAATAAATCATTCCAAAACCTTGTCCCCGCACATGCACATATAGAAACTTTAAGTCAATTTTAAGGCCCACTTGATATGTTAAAAATTCAATATAGAAAGGACAATATAACCACATTGAGCTGCTTGTAATCATCTCATCCACAAAAATCCCAAATTATAAAAACTTTTCCTGTTAACGCCAAGATCTTCTGCCACATCCCAATCACATAAGACGCCCTGATCCTGCACAGTAAACACGATAAACACCACAAGCTTGACGGCGGTTCCGTCGGGGGATAGCTCAGGCGTGAGAGTCGAGAAACGTGTTCACAAGGTTAACAATGGAGGATGTAATATCTAGTGTATTGAGAGAGATGATAATTCTCGTGTGTGTGAGATTCTCGAATGATAATATGTGTAACGCACCTCTTTGTGAAGACTTCTTGCTAAGCTATACTCTCCTCGCTCGGGTTACCGTACACCCACTACTACACCGACACACCCCTTGATCCGATGGGTTCTGGCCGACTACATGTAGTCTATCCACTTCTTTTACATCGTTTCTACTCACCGTGGGTTATGATCCCATCCACATTAATGCATGGCAGGTGCTCTAGTCAACCGTCATGCTTTTTCATCATTGCAAGTCAAAATAATAGATATTAAAATGTCTAAAGGATCGATCCACTGAACCGACCTGGTCTTATAGGTTAAAATGGAAATAATATGGTGATTGGGCTCAATGACTTTCATAGTTCAATAATAAAGGCCCAATGGATTAATTAAATGAGTAAGCCCAATTTACCCGGCCCAAGGAAAGAAAATATCATGACCCAACATTGCCCCCTAGTTTTTTGTTGAACAGAATGTTTAATAGAAAACTATAAATGGTCCATGATATTTTACTGAAGATCCATAGTAAGAAATAATTGAAATGTACCCGGTCATTGTTCACGAAATGAAATGAGAGGAGAACAAAGGCCCAAATCAGAAAGGCTCTGACTATTAAATATCTGGACCCGGAACCGGACGCTTCCCATTCAAATTCTAAATCATTATTAACATTTAATGTACCGGCCTTGAACACCGTGTAACCGTCAGTATAAAAGGATAACTTTACCAAATTTGACAGTTTTACCTGTCCATTTGAAATTCGAGCGCCTTCTGAACTTTCTGATCTTCCTCTGAAAACCGTCAAAAATGGCTTCCCAAAACTCTGAACAAAGTTCCCCCATACTGGTAACACCGATCACCGCTCGCTCCAATTAAACCCTAACCTCGTGGAAGGAACCACGAGCATGAATCCCAAACCAAAAACTCCCAAAACTCCCTCTGAGTACTACAGGAGCACGGATCGCTTCTCACATGCCAATACTCCCTCTATTGTTAATGAGGCTGAACTAAAAAGGATTCGATCCAGATACCACATTCCGGATACCCACGCAGTCAGGGTTCCTAGATCCCATGAGAAGATGTACCAACGGCGGAAGGTTGGACTGGTCGTCCCCGTGACCTCGCTTTCGAGAAGGGGTTCGTTTCCCCGCACATTTTTATAGTGACTATCTTTGGGGTTTTCGGGCGGGTTCTCCCGATTGGTACCAAACTCCTACATTCACATTCGGCCTTTGTGGCCTTCTCGCCATGAGTTGGGCGTTGAGCCCTCCTCGACTTCTTCTTCACCGATACAAGATAGTCCAATCTAGAGAGAAGGGTTCAAGGCCCTAAGAAACATTCTCTCCAAGTCTGGAGAAAAATTCGAGAGGCATTCGGTGAACACTCCTTCGAGCAATAGGGGATGGCACGAGAAGTGGTTTTACGCCAAAGGTCCCGAAATTTCTTCCTTCATCGAATCGGGCAACCGACGAGAAGATCTCGTTGACTTGGAGACATTTCAAGAACGGGAAGTTGAAATGATGGAACTTTTCGACAATTTCCCTAAGGAGGAGTGGAAATATGGACTCTCTCAAGCGTGCATGGTTATATGACCATAAGTGTAAGAAATCTTGGTTTATTTCATATATATAAATTTCGAAAATGTTTTATGATGTGTAATTTAACATAGACTGTTTGTTTACGCAAGATATCTCGATCGGACCAAGCTCCTTAGAAATAAAGGAGTTCAAGATTTTTGTCCGGAAGTCTTCTAAGTGTTGAGAATCTGCCAATGAAGCTACTCCGGCCGGAACCGACTTTAAAAATACATACTGATTTAATTCGAATGTAAGAACCAGAGGTCAAGAGGTTCTGACTGGAAGAGACCCTCCATCCTCGTCAAAAGAGGAGGGCCACTAGAAAGCCCAGGTCAACATCTCTCGTTACCCCCTCCGAATCCATTCCTGAAACAGAACCAACCCCACATCTATCCCTCGACGAGGAGGTTTACTCGATCGTCCCGATCAAGAAGTGTCCTCCGGACCAAAAATTAAAAACTAAAATAACCCCCATCGACTGGCCAAGAACTTAGGGTGCCTCGCCTTTGATCATCCCATCCTTCGTGCCCTCAGAGAAATCTGATCATTGAAGACGGTGACGAGGATGAAGTGGTTCCCGACGCTTATCCGAAGAAGAGGAAGCGACACCGACAAACCATCCGAGTTTCGCTTTCGCCTCACCCCCAAGAACCCGTACCTAACAAATCTCCTTCAATGAAACCATACACGTGGACCCCACTCGAACGACCAAATTTTTCTCCCGAAAGGCCGAGACCTTCCCCCGAACGACCCGGTCCCTCCGGTCAGGGTTATCATGCGGAGGCTATGGGGTCTCCGACCTTGTGGCCTAGATTCAATGCGAACTTCCCCTTCGACCTTTTTGGAGCCTTCGTTCGGAACACTGACGACCATCGGTTCAGTGATCATACGGACGGAAATCTGCTCGATGAGGGAATGAGCTATCTGGCTAAGGTAAATAATAATTTCTTAATCTTTTATTTCTCTGTTATTATTTGGATAGGTGGATACTGACTTGAATATTTTGAAAATATACAAGCTAACGCTGTCTTTGGACGTTTGCGTCCGAGACACATAAATGGGGAAGCCGAGGAGGATTTCATGAGGCAGGAGATAAACATGTTGAAATCAACCTTGGATCGAGAGAGGGCCGATCGTGAAGATGCTTTTCATACCATCAACGGCCTTCAAACATAATTAGATCGGGCTAGGATGGATCTAAAGACATCCGACGACGACGAGTTAAGGGCCACGAGGGATGGGTTGGTGCGTCCAAGCCGCCAACAACAAGCTTTAATCGATATGAACGCCATTGGTCGAAGAAAACCTACCTCAAGGCAAAAATGAGGAGTTTTCTTCACCAACCGAAGTCAGTGATCCAACTTGGCGAGGCTCTCAGACGAAGGCCGGTGACGAAGAAGCGAAGGCATAAGGCCAAACGTCACAAACTTCGCCACAAAATAAAGGATCTTGAGGACGGGGTCCTCTTCGATCAAGAGATCCGGAAGCGTATTCAAAGTGACTATGTGGATTCTGGATTTAACTTAATGCCAAATCATGAAGGTATATTCTGAGGGTACGAAGATCGCCGAGAGCGAGAAAAGAAAAACTATCGGTACCGCTTCAGTTGGACCCGGCATTGCTTCAACTCCGATGATGAAGGCGGTTCTCGAATGTCCGTCTCTGCTTTTTATTCTATGTAAAAATTTTAACTACTTTAAACTTTTTGTATTCATATGACTAGTTTATGATTAACTTGAATGAATGAACGTTTTATTTTATTGATGAATCTTCAACTGTCTTGATTATGACTTCTGTCTCGATTAATTTCTTGTCAATAATTCAGTATCAATAAACTGAACCCAACTAGTGAATCAGATACGACATATAACAGTTAATTTATGAAATGAAGTGAATTGAATTTTACTGGATGAGATTCAATTTAATCGAATTGAATGAATCGAACTCAACACTTAAACAAAATAAAGTAATATATACTCATTTGCATCAAGTGTGAGATCGGTCGTGTGTGAGAGGTGAATTTGGCCGATCCTCCTTGCACCATCAAAATCTTGCTTACCACTTGGGGTAGAACAAATATATAAGGACCAAGATATAAGGATCAAGAGTGACCATTGATTTACCACCCTGGTAAAATCAATATATGATCATAAGGACCTTTATGGGCTGCCATCGAATGGCCAGCGAGTCCTACCATACCTCCTTACACCATTGTGACCTTAGGACAAATAGGACCAGGATCAATAGTGACCATTGATTTACCACCCTGGTAAAATCAATATAGGATCATAAGGACCTTTATGGGCTGCCATCGAATGGCCAGCGAGTCCTACCATACCTCCTTACACCATTGTGACCTTAGGACAAATAGGACCAGGATCAATAGTGACCATTGATTTACCACCCTGGTAAAATCAATATAGGATCATAAGGACCTTTTATGGGTCGCCATCGAATGGCCAATGAGTCCTACCATACCTCCTTACACCATTGTGACCTTAGGACAAATAGGACCGGGATCAATTATGAAAAAGTGACTTTTTATTGATAATGAACAATCGTGGTATGCAGACTTAAAAGAAATCGACTTAATCTTTATTGAAAATATTTCCAAAGCTTCGCCAAAGATGCCAAGTATTCTTGATCTCGAGAACCATCTAAAGTGCCTTTAACCGATAAGTACCGGCTTTGGTACTTGATCACCTCATATGGCCCTTCCCGGTTCGGTAAGATTAACTTTCCTGTGTTTTGAGGCGTAGATGCTTTGCGGCTTCTAAGGATCTAAGTCTCCTACTGAATCTACGAAGTTTGACCCTTTGTTGTAATGTTTGGCTACCCTTCGTTGATAAGTTACCCATTTGAGCAAAGCTACCTCTCGACTTCTTCTAAGCAGTCCAGTTAGCTTTCATCCTTCGTCGTCATCAGAGATCTTTCGAACCGATTGACCAAGACTTGAGATCCGATCTCGACCGAACTAAGGCATCGCACCATAAGCCAATCGAAGGGTGAATCTCTGTGGTGGTACTCGTGTGTAGTTCGGTAAGCCCACAAGACGCTTCAAGAATTCTTCCGCCATCTCCCTTTAGCTTCATCCATCTGCGTTTGATTCCGATTCAAGCAGTCATTCCGGTTGGTCACCTCGACTTGCCCATTCGACCGTGGATGAGCCATCAAGTCTTCTTGTGTTGAATCCCCTGATCCTTTAAAAATCCTTCAAATTTTGAACCCACGGGCGTCCGTTGTCCGATATCAACACTCTAGGGATCCCGAAGCGAAACACTACGGACTCCTTTATGAACTTCAAGCACTCTTGTTCCGTTATTGACCGAAGTGGTTTCGCCTCTACCCACGTAGTCATGTAATCGATAGCAACTATGACAAAGCTAACTTGACCTTTAGCTTTAGGCAACGGACCCAATATATCCACCCCCCAGACAGCGAAGGGTATAGGAGATAAAATCGAATATAGCTCTTCCGGTGGCTGATGTGGGATCGGACTATTGAGCTGGCATTTTTCACATTTCTTGACATATTTTGTAGCTTCTTTGAAAATTGTAGGCCAATATTATCCTTGTCGAAGTATTTTATAAGCTAAAGATTTGGCAGCCATATGATCACCGCAAATACCCTCGTGAACCTCCCGAAGAGCATACTCGACCTCGGACGGAACCAAACATTTCAGCAATGGTGAGGAAAATGCCAATCGATAAAGATCCCCATCAATAAGAACAAAATTGGCACTCTTCACTTGATCTTCTTCACAAAGATCTCGATCCAGGAAGGAAGGACGCCATCCGCCAAATACTCGATGTAGGGTCATCCACAGACTAGATCGCTCGATACACATCACCGCTTCGGTCAACACTCTACCGCCGCAAAACTTCCAAATAAACCGATCCGTTGAAAACATCAGATCCGCAGTGGCCTACCGACGACGGTCATCAAGAATGGAATTGTCGTTATACTCTATGCCTCAAACTCATAATGAAGCGAAATATTGAAGTCGGTCTTTAATTCCGCCAGATACTTGATCATCGGGTCCCACGAAGCTTCATAATCTCCGGCAAACCGTGTTTAACGACCAATTGAGAATCACTATAAATGATCAACTTCTGGACTTCTAGACTCCTTGCCAATCGGACACCCGCTAACACCGCTTCATACTCGGCTTCGTTGTTCGTCGCTTTAAACCCGAACCTGATGGCTCTGCTGAACCTTGAATCCCTCCGGACTCGTCAAAATAATTCCTGCCCCACTAACAGTCATCGTAGAGGATCCATCTGCATACTGACGTCAAACATTCGACCTCGCCAAGAATCAGAATCGCCCGATCAGACGATTCACCTCCGCAACTCGCAGATTCGCTTGATGAATGAACATTCCACCATAAAATCGGCCAAGGCTTGTCCTCGATGGCGATTCGAGGATGGTATTCGATGAAAAATTGGGACAACTCCATAGTCCATGCCGTTAATCGGCTGAGACTCGGCTTGCCCATCAACTTCTTCAATGGTTGATCCGTAGACGATCAGAGCCGACCTTGAAAATATTCAAGCTTTCTACTAGCAATTATTAAAGCAAAAGCAAATTTCTCAATATTTGGATACCGGTTTCAAAGATCTCGCGGGACGTGGTCGACATAATAAACCGGATCTTTGCTTCCCACCGATCTCCGAACCAACATTGCTCCAACCGCCAATGAACTTACTTGCGATAAGGTACAAATATAACGTCTCTCATTGGGACAAAGCTTCACCAATAAAGGAGCAGTAAGATGATATGTCTTTATGCCTGAAGGCGCTCTTCACTCCAAGTCCACTGGAACGTCTTCGCATTCTTCTACCCTTCAATGTGTCAAAGAAAGGAAGGCATCTCTCCGCAGATTTGGCGACGAACCTCCTCAAAGCCGCAATCCTACCAATCGACGACGTTGACGTCTTTGAACAACTGAGGAGTCCTCATATCAAGAATGGCCTGGATCTTCTCCGGGTTGGCCTCGATGCCCTCCGATCGACCAGATAACCCGTAAACTTTCTCGCACAAGGCCGAAAGTACATTTCGTCGGATTGAGTCTCAATTGACGATAACAGAGATACCGAAAGCATTCCTCCGTGTCGTCCAAATGCTTCGAATCTGATACTCTTCACGATCATGTCATCTACATAAACCTCCATGTTCCTCCCCAAATACCGTCAAGATGAAGTTCATCATTCTACGGTAGGTGGCTCCAAAGATTTATGAGGCCAAAAGTCATCTTTTTATAGGCGTACACCAAACGGTGTGTAATGAACGCTGTCTTTGGAATGTCCTCTTTGCACATGGATATTTGATGATAACCTGAAAAAGCATCCATAAAGCTTAGTAATGCATACCCCGAAGTGGCATCGATGAGCTGATCGATATGGGGAAGAGGATAAAAGTCCTTCGGACAAGCTTTATTGAGATCAGTGTAGTCGATGCAAACCAACCATTTCCCATTCTGCTTCTGCACCAACACCATATTTGCTATCCACTCTGGGTAATCAATTTCGTAGATGAAGTCAGCAGCTAGCAACTTTGCAACCTTTTCATCAATGATTTTCTGTCGTTCTGGCGCAAAGATCCGCCTTTTCTGACGAACTGGCTTCTTCGAAGGATCTATCTCCAATTTATGCTCAGCAACCTTCCGGCTAACTCCCGATATGTCTTGTGATTCCCATGCAAAAATATCCGCATAGCAGCGTAAAAGTTCCATAAGGTTCGTCCGAAGAGGTTCGTAGAGACCCAACCAATCCTCACCGCTCTTGTCGGCTTTAGATGACCAACTCAATCTCCTCCGTCTCCCCCGCAGGATCACCAACTGCCCGAGTCGCTCTCGGTGAAGGGTTCGATCTCAATTGCCATTGTCTTTTCTCGCTTATTCGACCCCCATTCGGATGAAATAACAAAGATTCCGATAACATCGTCGAACCGGATCTAAGTCTCCGCCACCTCTCCTACTCCATGCTACCGTAGGAAATTTGATTTTGAAATGAGAGATGGAGGTCACACTTGAGAGCCGCCAATGTAGCCTTCCCAAGATGGCGTCAAGTAAGTAATCCACATGCACAACATAGAATTTACACGTTATCTCTACTACCGAGGTGTCAGGTCAAGATAACGGGAGTTCAATAGTGCTCGCAACTCGATCGGTCGTTAAACCCAGTAGAGGAGCCTCCCGCCCGACCTCCATTTT
The DNA here is from genome assembly GCA_020205615.1 of Panax quinquefolius. Lineage (NCBI taxonomy): Eukaryota > Viridiplantae > Streptophyta > Magnoliopsida > Apiales > Araliaceae > Panax > Panax quinquefolius. The sequence goes on along the minus strand of CM035169.1, from coordinate 27,046,130 downwards.
TTGTGCCCATCAAGATGCATCCTCCGATAAGCATGGGCATATAGAATGTCCACCAAGACCCATTGTCTATCATCACATGTTTCACATCCACCGAGCCCACTTCAGTCTTGTGATCACTAATGCCCCTTCATGTGGCTCGATGGGCTCAAGGATAATCAGATCCGTAAATGATATGACGGTTCTCGGAATGGTCTATCAATCTTCGGGGGAGCATCGTCACGCATATACGACCGAATCAAGGTAAGCCCTTCTCTTCTTCCCTACCAACTTCCCTATGCACTCCACCTGTTATTACATCAACGACGCGCTGGCGGTGGTAATCTTTGGAGCATTTTGGATGGGTAGTGATTGAACCGTCTCGAACAATACGGTTGATAGTCTCATGATCTCGGCGGTCCTTCTCGACCACATATCGAATCATAGGCGCCTCAATCTTCTTCTCCACGAAATCCTTTAAATTGCAACACTCATTAGTGTCAGTGGCCGCCACTTGATGATAACCACAAGATTTACGTAGAGGTTGCCTTGTCTCCGTCTCTATAATTATCACGAGGTGACTCAAGAAAGGTTGGTTTCGATCCGATCCAAAATTACCGACCTTTCGTGTTCAATTGGGGTAGACCTTATTAACCTCGGGCGTAAACAGTGGACGATCGCCGCCTTGCCGCCACGAAGTTATCAGATTTCTTTGAATCGCTTTTCCGACCTTGATTATATCCCCCATTCTTCTCTCGATCAACTTCGGTCTGGGAACCTCTATCTCCTTTAATTGGCCCAAAGAAGGATTTTTCAGTGCTATTCATAGCCTCTTCTACAACAATATAGCCTTTCGCTTGTCAAAGGCTTCGCCAGCTTTTCGGATGGTGAAACATCAACTTCTTCACCAACTTTCGGACTTAACCAGATCTAGCCCGCTCGAACAAACCCACAACTTGAGATCATTAAGGTCGGACACCGACCAACCGCTTCTCTAAACCTCTTCACATATCGCCTAAAGATTCACCGGTGAATCTGCCGGACGAAAGCTAAAGAACCCAGAAGCTTTCCCTTCTTCTACACTTCCAAACGTCGTGGAACTTATCACAAAGCTCGGTCCAAGAGGAAATTGAATCCGATGGTAAAGTCCCCATCCACTGTCTTGCGTCTTTTCTCAGCGTCGTGACAAAAGTATGACATTTGGCAGCATCAGTGAAATCATAATAGTCCATCAGCCGGTCGAACGCCTGACTATGGTCATAAGGATCTCCGGACCCATCATAGCTCTCCATACGAGGCAACTTTTTGGTAATATCTGCTTTCTCCTTGAGAATATCTGAGGAAAAAGGGGATGCCTTCTTTCCCGGAGTGTCCTTCACCTGTTGGACCTCAGCCAGCTGCTTTCGGAGCTCTTTTAACTCCTTCACCAGAAAATCAACACCTTCGGGTTGTGATGAGACCTCCTTCTCCTGAGCGACATTCGCGCTTTCGAGTGGATCGACCTCTCTTCCGCGCCGATCCCACCGCCTTCATGGGACTTCTTGATCTACTCTGACGTGTAATTCTATCCTCACGATGAGAATGGTCATGCTGGTACTCTCTTCTTCTAGTTTCTGGCACGATCTCTCTCGACCTGCTTCTTCGTCTATCGTCATCGCGATGCTGAGAACCAACAACCATCAGGGCCTTCTTCGGGGCCAAGGGAGTTCTGCTCCTCGATCTCCTCCTACTGTGAGGACGATCTCTAGACACATGCATAGAATGCTCCGGTTTCACCCTTTCGCCGGGGCATCTCCTTATGCCTACTCCGCCTCTCTGATCGAACACGGGCTAGATGTTTCGCCCCTTACTCACGCCACCCAATCATCTCGTTGGCTATATCTTCCTCCGTTTTAACAGAACCTCCAAGGCCTTATCTCGCTTCTGCCCGCCATCCTCGCCAATTTGGCGCTCTTCATTCTCCCGACCACTTCGACGATGAGAGTCTGGTGGTAAGTTTTTCCGCTCACGATCGATCATGATCACGCTCCTTATCAAGATTGAAAACCAACTTTCGTCTCTGCCCCACCATGGATCTTCTGGACGAAGTTCTCCCGAATCAGGCTTAGAGGCCGTCTTTCTCGTGAGTACTTTAGAAGGACCCAGACGATCCTTTATCAAGTACGAGGCGTTGATGAACCGACACCATCGCCGCCCCTTCGGTGTACCATCTCTACTCCTCATCATCTTTAATAAGTAGGTTAAACAATTGTGATTGAAAATTTAAATGACACTAGAACCCCCTCCTTCTAGCGTCAATGTTAACGCCAAGATCTTTCGCCACGTCCCAATCACATAAGACGCCTCGATCCCGCAGACAAGAAACACGATAAACACCACAAGCTTCGACTACGGTTCCGTCGGGGATACCTTCGGTGAGAGTCGAAGAACGTGTTCACAAGGTTAACAATGGAGGATGTAATATCTAGTGTATCGAGAGAGAGATGATAATTCTCGTGTGTGAGATTACGAATGATAATATGTGTGTACGCGACGCACTCTCTTTGTGAAGACTTCCTCGCTAAGCTATACTCTCCTCGCTCGGGTTCTCGTACACCCACTACTACCGACACACCCCTCGATCCGATGGGTTTCGCCGACTACATGTAGTCTATCCACTACTTTTGCATCATCGTTTCTACCTGGCCGTGGTAAGCATGATCCCATCCACATTAATGCATGGCGGTCTTTCTGGTCAACCGTCATGCTTTTTCATCATCATTCAAGTCAAAATAATAGATATTAAAATGTCTAAAGGATCGATCCATCGAATCAATTTATTTTTATAGGTTAAAATGGAAATAATATGGACGAGCCAATGACTTTCATAGTTCAATAATAAAGCCTAAATGGATTAATTAAACGAGAGTAGTTCTAATTTATTTCGTAGGAAAGAAAAATATCATGACCCAACATTTCCTAATATTAATAACTGTGCCTTTTCACATCTAATATTGATCGCGACCAGTCTGATATTTTATTAACCCAGATTGAAAGTTCTCAACAGGAGCTGGATCCAAATTACATAACCCATTTCAGCAATCACAAAATTTAATAATTTGAAGTTCACTCTAGTCTTTTTTCATATAGGTAGTATGCAAAAACCCAGATAAAGTTAAATGTTGAATGAAAAACAAAATTTAACAAAGGGCAGACAAAATTATGATAAAGAAATAGAAATCTTATCCAGAAACAAGCCTGAAATTATTCTCATAACGCTGCCGTTGACGCCCGGTTCGCGCTACAAGAGTAGACATGATATTCTTCTACAAACAAATCCTGCAACCAAAGGGCTAAATATGAGATGAATACCTTACAAAAAAAGACTGGACCACCAGCTTTTTCAAGTCAAAAAAGAAGGGAAGAACTGGATTCTCAATGATGCATCAAATAACCAACATGGAGAAGAAAGAAGGGACATAAATCCAAAAAAATTACCTTGTTTTGGAGAAACCCAAGAAGTAACTTTCATAACCAAGAATCCCACCAGCTGAATTCATTCATTTAAATAAGTACAAATATTTTTGGGAAGATAGAAAAATAGCCTCGTCTTTGTTTAGCTCTCACTCAGAACATATTAGAAGGGTAAGTCGTTTTTTTCTGTTTGGAATTCAGCACTGGAATTTCCAAATTCTTGAGCAAAATCCCTGTCTTTTTTCTCTGTTTGGGAGAAATAGAGAGGAAAAGGAAAGGCCTTTATACAGGAGAGAGATTTTCGCGGGACCAAAATAAGAGTCTCCATTTATAACGGCAACTTTCAAAATCCTTTCGGCCTGAGGGAGGGTAGAATTGTCTTTTCACTCCTTGTATGTTTATTGAAATGACATTATTAATATTGTTCAATAATTTCTTATTTTTATTTTTATTTTTATTTTAAAATAAAATTCATGTAGTTTTCTTAAAAGAAATCTTACAATAATCTAAACAATCTTGTCTCTACTTATATATTAAAGGAACCCTTTGGTCAATTCTTTACTGATTGCGCCTAATAAATTATTTATATATCAACATCATTTAACACTTGGCAAAATATGAAAGAAAGAAAGAAACAGTATGAATCCCTTTTTCTAACTAAATAAATCTTCCTGTTAATCATTATTATTATAATAAATAAATTCTTTAAAGGGCCAAAATTAAAATTCCCATAAATAGTTAACTACCTACCTGATCGCAATATTTTTACAAACAGTTTGTTTTTAATATTTTTTATTAAGATTTCAAGACAATATATAAAATTCTTAAAATTTTGTTTTACTTGTCGGCATTTCACTTTAAATCGAGTGTTTAAGTGTTTCTTGACATGACCCTATATGAATTATTCTTGTGTCCGACTTAAAATTCAAGGGCGTGTACGTATGATAAACAAGATCCATATAGATTCGTTATATGTTTAAAAAGGAAGCGGTTAGTATGAAGTTTATTTTTGAATAAATTGGTCAATAGAATGTTGACACGCATGCGAGATTCTGTGTGTCAGGATTCTATTAGTCAATTGACCAATTTACCAAAATATAAACTTCATACTAACTGAATCCGTCTAAAAAGTTACTCTACTCATCGTTATTGTTAATTATTACTATAAAAGAAATTGTTAGATTCACAACAGAAGATGTTATTTTTTCTGATAAAAGTGTCATTTATAGATCTTATAATGATTTTTTCACCATCATTATCATCTACAAATGACACTTTTGTTGTGGAAATAACAAATAGTGTTGTGGATTTAACAATTACCTGTTATAAATCATGTTATAAGTTTAATAGAAACAAATATTTAGATAAAAAAAAAATAAGAATGAGGAGTAAAGATCATAGTAAAGTCAAGTTGATAGTGAATCGGGGTGGTTGGAGCAGAAGATCATATTGTAATATTCTATCATCTTCAAATAAAAGTATTCTGTTCAATTGTTCAGATGGCCTTCCTAGAAAGGAAGCTATGTTACCTTTTATGAAGCACTGGGAATACTTGAGCATATCAAAACTACTTTCACCACTAGATGACATTTTTCTTAATTTTATGCCACTCATTTGCCATAATTCCCTTGCTACAGATCCATAAGTATTTACAATTAGGGTGATTGTCTGTTCGGAATCACTTATAAGCAGTCAAATATGCTTATAATCAATTTTAAGAAGCTATACTTGTTAATGTGCTTGTTCAGAGCCGCGTAGTTTGGTGAGAAGGAAGAAAACATTAATTTTTGCAGGAAGAAAACCAACCAAACAATGAAAAACTAGGGAGTGGAGAGGATCATATCAAAGGAGGAAAATAAAGAATCCGAGGCCTCCATTTGTCCAACTAATGTGAAAATGACAACAACATGATTTCCCACATGTATGCCGACATATAATGTCGATAGCCTGACTCATCACATGCCCTTCTTACCTTCCAATGCCAAAGACCATATACAAACTCTGCATATTGTACCCTCATAAATATTTAGGGTTGGGAGGGGGAAGTTGATTAATTATATGTATGTCCAGTTTTTCAAGGAAATTATACGTCGTCTTTGCTTTTAAAGAACAGGACAAATATATAATGATTTGTTTCTATATATAACGACGGACCCAGTCGTAAATCATGGAATCCGTCGCTAAAGTGAGCAAATGAGTATATTAGATAAGGGTGAATTTTAAAATCCGGACCGTATATATACTCTATCCGTCTCATAATATAAGATGTTTTAGATGATTTTATTTTTTTCAAACTATTTGACGTTTTATATAATCTAGAAAAATTAGCCAAAATCTTTTCAAAATTACCCTTCATGGGAAAATATTACAAAAAAAAAAAGTATGAAATAAGCTTGATAAGTAAACAGAGTTTGTGTTGCCTTAAGGTAATGAAATCTCACATAATCAAAGGACACACTCTCATTTTTATTAGTTACAAAAATACATGAGTAATTATAATAAATCTCAAATTAATTGTTAAATTTGTAAAATTATAAATAAAAAAATACAACATATTGAAATTTTTCTAAAGTCGAACTAATGGGAAGAATTAGGTTAAGCCGCTAGAGAGGTGACCAAAGTGACCAATGTAGTATAAGATATGAACTTTGAAGAATTTAATATTACCTCCATTCCTAGATATACATTTTGAATTTTTAAAGTCCATTCGCAAAATCTTAAAACTCAAATTAATATGAGTTAGTTCAAATTTTGAAAACAACAAAGATAATAATTAGTAGTTTTTTATAATTTGTTTGCAATTGTTATATTTGTTGTATTAAAATTAAATAACTTCATATCAATTTTGAATTTTAGGATTTCGCGAATTAACTTTAAAAAATCAAAATATATCTCTAATTTTAGAACAAAAATAGTATTTTTCAATCTAAATTTTAAAATTTTTATAACACCCTAAAATTTTACTCTTTCTTTCTTTAAAATTCAGTAGGGTCAATTGACCCCACTACCCCCTAAGCTAGATAAAATTGACTCAATTTTAGACAAAAAGGAGCACTTTTAACTATTATGAATTAATAATTTAGAATCACTTTAACACTCTGTTTCTGAGTTTTAAAATGGTCAGAAAAGAAAATAAATAATATGTTTTTGAGTATTTTAATTAACGAAAAAAAATAGATAGAAAACTTGGCTATTTTTCCTGCCAAAGTTTTTCGTTCAAAATTAACCTGATTTGGACGGAAAAAAATAGAATAAGTAATATTTTTATAATTCTCATATTATCCTCAACTTTCAATATAATAAATTTTAAATCACAACGATTCAGATACATACCTATGCCTTTGTTTATCTGCATATAAGTTATGATTGGTGTAATGATTCCCTTTTTCTGAATATTAAATAGTAAATTGCATTTAAACATGCACTTACAAAGTACTAGCAATCGTTTTAGTTTCCTATCACATATGTCAAAGTAATAATATAAAAAATTTACATAACATATATTATATAGTTGAGAGTTATGAGAATTATAATTTGCATCCCATATTAAATTGACAACATAATATTTAAATTTGCATCTCACAGTAAACTCATGGAATGTACGAATAGGGATGACACGAAATTTTCATTTGGCTGCACTGAGATGTAGATAGTCTCATATGCTTATACAACCTACCATGTCCGTACTTAGACCTGACAATATAGTTGGTTAACCGCTTAAGTCAACCCATAATACTTCGGAACCAAATGGGTTGGTTAACTGTTTTTATTTATTTTGGTTGGTTAAAGTTTGGAACCATATTTTTAAAAAGAAATATAGTTCCAACCCGGTTAACCATTTTTCGACCCATATTTTATTCCAAATCCAAATCAAAAGTTTTTCCACCCATATTTACATACTAGCTTAGTCCACACCCACCTCCATAAAAAAATATATTATGTGATTATGTATACAATCCACCCCCACCCACCTCACCCACCCACCCCCACCCACCCTTTACCCCACCCACCCCACCCCCCACCCCCCCCCCACTTCCACCTCCATAAAAAAATATATTATATGATTATGTATACACCTCACCCCACCCACCACATCCACCCACCCCTACCCCTGCACTCCACCCCTACCCACTCCCTACCCCCACACACCCCACCCACCCGACCCACCACTACCCCACTACTCCCCAAAAAATTAATATTAAGCGATTATGTATACACCTCCCACCCTCTACCCCCTACCCTATCCTACTGACGCCCCCAAAATAGGTCTATTCCATCCAACCCATTCTCGAAGTCGCCAAATACATGGTATGGAAATAACTACAACTTTATTAATACATTTGTCAGTGCAAAATAATCGACAACATATATATATCTGTGAGTTTAAATACAATTATTGTCTTACAGACAATATACATACCCAAATAAATCTTCATCACAATTATTGATACATTATTTTACAAAATGGTGAGGACTACTAAACAACTCTCTCTAGAACCTTCATTCCATACCTCCATTAGTACTAGATTTCATTACATTTTTCGTCTCACGAGAAGAAAAATGGAACAAAAAAGGAAAAGGGTGAGCTCAACTAGCCCGATAAAAAATATTATGACTAGGATAATATACAACAAATTATCGTTAATCTCCAACAGGAAAAAATCTAATAGAATCAATAGATAACCGCTTTTAAATCAACAATTGCAATGAAACAACAATTCATTTAGAAGAGCTAAGTAGAGAATGCAAACTACTATCTTCTATATATGAATTTAAAAGTTCATCGTCGATATTTTATCCTCGTAACATCAATCAATATATATCCGAATCAAATATTCATCTTTTGCACTATGTGCCAAAGATATTCATCGATCCATCGTATTCATCTAAACACTGCTCATCTTTGCCTACTGGGCCAAAGATATTCATCAAGAAATCATTCATCTTTTGCACTACGGGCCAAAGATATTCAAGAATATCATCATTTAGGATTTGAGGATGATGAAAAATATTTTAAAGGAAAGCGAATCCGGTGAAACAAAAGAACAAATATTAAGGATTCATATTTTAAACAATCCAAGTTCAAAAATACTTCATAAGTAATCGAGTGGAGTAAAATTCAAGAATGATCAAAACATTGATACAATCAAAGCTAGTATCCGAATAGATATTTTGGACAAAAGAAGAAATTTCATTTTTCATTTGAATAGTGCAGTATTCGTGAATAAGTGTCAGATATCGTGAATATTATGTCGATATATGTGAATAGTAACTCAGACACCAAAAGATAGAAATTTCACAAAAAAAACATCTTCACGCCGTGAATAAGACTTTCGTGAATAAGAACTCGTGAATAATAACTCATGAATAAGAACTCATGAATAGTAACCCCGTCATGAAAAAGTTCCAAATTTGATAAAAATTCCAACCAATATTTCTAAGATAATGATATTGAAGAAATAATATCATTTTCGAATAAAATAACATCCCTTACCTCGAAAAGACAAGATTTTAGTTGAAACACCGGATATAGGCTATGACTTGAACTTGCCTTTGATATAGCAATACTCAAAGTATACTCAAAATACTCACAAGAATATTTCGATAATATAGAGAAAAAACTTGGTTTACGGTGTGATTTTCAATTTAACCTAAGCACCTATTTATAGAAAATTCGCTAGAACATTAAAGCGAGAAAATTTAATAAAATATTAATATATATTTATTAAATTCTTACACACACTTTTTTATCAACTGAATTCAGCATTCAACACAAGTAGCCCACCTCACAAAACTTTTAAAAACGTTTTTCTTATTTAACATAATTAAAATTTCAAAATTAACTATTTTGAGCTTCTTGAACTTCAATAATTCATAATAAATAGCCCTTTTGTCGGAAAAATTCAAATCTCGCGACTTTTTATAGGAAATTCAATTCTCTACAACTTTGCAGAAAAAGTTTTTCCAAATTCCAACAGAAATTGACCAAGAAATCCACAAACAGACGATTTTACTGTTTATAATCAAATTTGATTAATAATTGTGGTCCACCAACACACAAAATATGTGTTAAACATTTATTGCCACAAAAATACTCTTCCTCCTCATATACTCATATATCCCACATTCATTATAAAATATCATAGTTAATATATTATTAAAATAATATATTTAAATGAATTATTTTATCAGAAAAAGATAAAATATTAATTTTCAACAATTGTCACATTAAAAATTTTCTCCATCTATATCCATATAAAATCAATATTTTCCTCATCATATAAATCAATAATTAATTATTCACAAATAATATTACAGAATCACAAGATCTTGCAAACTGTGCCGTTCCAGGAAAAAGAGGGCTTTCCAATAAAGATTTCTCCTTCTTGGTAGCCATGATTAGGTGACCAAACCTCTCCTTGAGATGAGAACTTTCTAGACATTGCCAATAATGTTTTCTAATAATATTATTCAGATAATATGAATTATTGCTTCGATAATGGAAAATACTGTGTAATGACAATTTATTGAAACAACAGTAATATAAAATATCAACGCAGCAATTATTGAATCAATAAAATAAAATACTGAATAGTAATTACTGTAACAATTATTGAGTAGTGCCTTCTTACGTAAGAATCAATAATTGGTGCAATACCGTGTGCTACTGTTCAACAACGCGTATTAGTGTGTTTTAACCACCGGGTATTCCAACAGTATTAATGGTAACAACTATGCCGTTATTTATAAATAACTTATATTTATCGTTTTCTTCATCCAATCGCTTTACGTTATGGGGCCCACAAAAGACTGGCTACCGTCGTATTTAATATTTCCACGAACGAGACGAATATTCCACGACCAAACGAATATTCCCTGACAATAATGAATATTTTATAACCACTTGCTTATTCGAAATATTTGCGTATTTTACCCATAACTATCCACATTAATCAAATCAACCCTTACTATTTTAAAATAATAAATAGAGGAAAATAAATTTCATTTATTAATAATTTGGGGTCTTACAACCTCCCTCCTTATGAAATTTCGTCCTCGAAATTGGACGACGCACTGTGTGTTTGAAAAGATGAGAATACCTCGCTTTCATTTCCATTTCCAACTCCCGTGTCATTTTCTCAATAGCATGGTTTCTCCACAAAACTTTAACTTGTGGTATAACCACAGACATGGGACATGTTCTTTCCTCTACAAGATCTTGACAGTACCTCCTCGTATGTTAAGTCTTCTTGACTATCTCGTTTGGTTTAACTCAATGGCATGGTTGAATTCGTCCACATATTTACGTAACATCGACACGTGAAAAGCGTTATGAACACGCGCCATACTGGCGGTAAAAACGAGTCTATAGGCCACAGTTCCTATTCGATCGAGAATTTCAAATGGATTAATAAATCGAAGGTTTGAGCTTTTCTCACCTCACCGATTCTCGCTTTTGAAATAACTTCTTGCACCTCCTTCTTCAAATTCATCACTCGATTGTGTAGCTCGAGCGACTTTAACTTTATCGATTAAAGTCGATTATACTCAGATATCATCACATGGATACCTAGAGTTTTCATCTTTATCTCTATTATTTATAAATTATCTGAAATTAGTCTTTGACAATATCGTACTCGATTTATATACGATCTTCACTCAACACGTCGCCTACCACGTTCGCTTTTCCAAGATGGCATGTCGTGAACATGTCTTTGAAATGAGTCTCCTCTTGAGTTCTTGAAACTCTTCCCACATTCCTTGCTCCATTCGAATTTTGTATCTCTACGAGTCACGTGTGTTAATGGAATAGCGATTCGAGAATATCCTTCAACCAATCTCCGATAATAACCAACTAAGCTGAAAGCTACGTATTTCGATTCACTGACTTAGGTTGTTCTCATCTGTGACTCATATCCCAACCTTGGATAAGACGTTACAATGACACCCTCTTGTAAGACCCCGAAATTTTTAAATAAAAGGAATTTTCTTTATTTATTATTTTGAAATAGTAAGGGTTGATTTGATTAATGTGGATAGTTAAGGGTTAAATATGCAAATATTTCAAATTAAGCAAGTGGTTATAAAATATTCATTATTGTTTGGGAATATTCGTTTGGTCGTGGAATATTAAATCTTTGTCGGGGAATATTAAATACGACGGTAGTGACCATGTGTGGGCCCCATAACGGAAAGCGATTGGATGAAGAAAACGACAAATATAAGTTGTTTATAAATAACGGCGTAGTTATTCAAGTTATTATCTTGTTGGAATACCCGGTGGTTAAAAACACACTATCTCGCGTTGTTGAAAGCGATTTATTGCAGTATTGCACCAATTATTGATTCTTACGTGAAGGCACTACTCAATAATGGTTACGATAATTCTTGTTCGAAGATTTTATTGAGTTAATAATTGCTGCGTTGATATTTTATATCATTGTTGTTTCAATAATTGTCATTACACAATATTTTTTATCGAAGCAATAATTCATATTATCCTAATAATATTATTAGATAACATTATTGGCAATGTCTAGAAAGTTACATCTAAGGAGAGGTTTGGTCACCTAATAATTGCGCCAGTGAAGAAGAAATTCTTGTTGGAAAGCCCTCTTTCCAGGAACCGCACTGGTTCATTAATATTGTGATTACGTAATATTATTTGTGAATAATTAATTATTGATTTATATGATGAGGAAAATATTGATTTTATGTGGATATAGATGGAAAATTTTTAAAATGACAATTGTTGAAAATTAATATTTTATCTTTTTCTCGATAAAATAATTCATTTAAATATATTATTTTAATAATATATTAACGGTGATATTTTTACAACGAATGTGGGATATATGAGTATACGAGGAGGATGAGTATTTTGTTGCAATAAATGTTTAAAACATGTTAAACATGTCGTTGGACCCCATTTATCGACCGAAATTTGATTATAACTGTAAAATTGCCCGTTTGTGGATTTCGGTCAATTTCCATTTGGAATTTGGAAAACTTTCTTCTGCAAAGTTGTAGAGAATTGAATTTCCTATAAAAACTCGCGAGATTCGAATTTTCTGATGAAAGGGCTATTTATTATGAATTATTGAAGTTCGAAGCTCAAATAATTGATTTTGGAAGTTTAAAATATTTAAAATAGGAAAAACGTTTTTGGAATGTTTAGGTGGCCTCATTTAACATGTGTAGGAGCTGAATTCAGTTGGCAAGTGTGCGATGAGGTTTTGGAAAATAAATATTAATATTATATTAAATTTTCGCTTTGGTATTCTAAAGATTTTCCTATAAATAGGGTGCTTGGGTTAGAATTGAAAATCACAATTTGAAACCTGAAGTTTTCTCTCTATATTATCGAATTATTCTTGTGAGTATTTTGAGTATACTTTGAGTATTGTTATACGGTGCAAGTCCAAGTCATAGCTTTATATCCGGTGTTTCAGCCTAAGACTCGATCTTTCGAGGTAAGTGGATATTATTTTTTTTCAGTAATGATATTATTTCTTCAATATCATTATCTTTGAAATGTTGATCTGAAGTTTTTATCAAATTTGGAACTTTTTCATGTCGGGGTTACTATTCACGAGTTACTATTCATGAGTTACTATTCACGAAGTTACTTATTCATGAAGTTATTATTCACGAAGTTACTATTCACACAGTACTATTCATGAAGCGTGAAGATGTTTTTGTGGAATTTCTATCTTTGGTGCCGGAGTTACTATTCACGATATCTCAAGACTATTCACGATACTCTGACTATTCACGATATCTAGATTATTCAATCGAAAATAAAATTTCTTCTTTTCGTCAAAACATCTATTCGGATACTAACTCGATCAGATCCATGTTTTGATCATTCTTGAATTTTACACCACTATGATTATTTTGAGGTATTTTGAACATGGATAAAACAAAGTACTAATCCTTAATCCTTAATCCTTGTCATTTTGTTTCAATTGGATTCGCTTTTAAAAATATTTTTCATCATCCTCAATCTTAAATGATGATATTATTGAATATCTTTGGCCCAGTAGTGCAAAGATGAATGATTTTCAAGAATATCTTTTGGCCAGTAGTGCAAAGATGAACAGTGTTGAGATGAACATGACTGATTGATTAATATCTTCGGCCTGTGAGTGCGAAGATGAGCAGTGTTTAAATGAATATTAATTAATGATGAATATCTTTGGCACGTAGTGCAAAAAAAGATGAATATTTGATTCGGATGTATATTGATTGATGTTACAGGATAAAATATTGATGATGGATATTAAATTCATAGATTATAGTAGATTTCATTCTCTACGTAACTCTTCTATGAATTATTATTTCATCGCGAATATTGATATAAAATTTGTTGCCTATTGTATTCTATCGTGATTTTTCCTGTTGAAGACTAACGATAATTTGTTGTATATTATCTTAGTCATAATATTCTTTATGGGCTAGTTGAGCTCTCCCTTTCCTTGTTGTTCCATTTTTCTTCTCAGAGGCGAGAATGTAGCGAAGTCTTAGTCTGGTAAATGGAATGAAGGTTCTAGAGAGAGTTGTTTAGTAGTCCTCACCATTTTTGTAAAAAATGAATCAATAATTATGATGGGATTTATTTGCATGTGGATATTGTGCAGATGGCAATATTTGTATTTAAACTCAAAGTTTATATGTTGTAATAATAAAGTTGTAGTTATTTCGTATCATGTATTTGGCGACTCGTAATGGGTTGGATGGAATGGACCTATTTTGGGGCGCCACACCTACCAGCTTTACAATCGCATCTAATATGGTGTCCCTACGAGAGAGTCCGCGATCAGCATTCCACAAAAGGAAGTCACCAGATAAAGTATAAGACCCAACTTTTATAAATAAAGATGAATTTTCTATAAATATTATTTTGAATATTATGGAATAAAATTTGATATAATGTTATAGTTGTGGGTAATATTTATAAATTTTGCAAAGTAAGCAAGTTGTTATAAAATATTCGTTTTGGTGGGAATATTCTTTTTGTCGGGGAATATAAATACGACGGCTCAATCATTAAGTGGACCCTATTAAGCGGAAGTATTATCGTCGTAGTTAGAAAACGACAAAATTATCTTTCTATAAAAATAACTACGGAGGTGTTACCGTTAAAACCGTTGAACTACACGGTGGTAAAAGTACAAGAATGTCTGGCGTGGTTGCATAGTAGCATGCAGTATTGATTATTGATGCTTACGTGAGAAGTCACTTAGCTATACTCAATTATTGCTACATGATAATCACGCATCATATCTCTTATATTATTGATTCAATTATTGTCAAGATCATCTCGTATAATATGTTATATTATTAATTGAGATGACAAGTTATAAATGATTAATAATTGTTGAAAGATTAAAAATGTGTTGATTAAAAATAAAATGATTTGTGGTAATATTTATTCAATCTTTGATGTATATAAAGAGTCTGTTATGAGACGTTTGTGGTAAGTTTGATTATTTTATGGGGAGCCCATATGTCATCATCTAAGAGTCTCTTCGTCAATAGTAATTACCTTTGTGAATAGTAATTACCTTTGTGAATAGTAATTACCTTCGTCAATAGTATTTACCTTCGTCAATAGTAATTACCTTCCTCAATAGTATTTACCTTCGTCAATAGTAATTACCTTCGTCAATAGTAATTACCCCTTCGCAAATAGTTGTTGTCCCTTCAATATTACTAAGAGTTAACTGCCTCTTCGGTGTTCCAAAGGTTAATTACCCCTTCACAAATAGTAGTTGTCTCTTCAATATTACCAAGAGTCATTTTGACCCTTCGTTAAGACAAGAGCCACCCTCGGCTTTTCTATAAATAGAAAGCTCATTCTTTCATTATTTCATTTAATTCATTGAAACTCTAGAGAAAGAAACTATAGAGAAAAAAGAAGAAAAGTATTTTGCTACTTCACTTTTCCAATATTCATTCTTCTAAGGTAGGGAATATTATTTGTTGTACTTTCGTAAAGGGTGTTATTCTTTCTTATTCATGAAGAGAACTCGTTGTTATTCCATTGCTTATTATTCTATTGGAATAACTCAGATAATCATGATTTTACCCTATACTTGGTGACATTCTTCTATTATTCGTTGGAACATCCTGTCATCGTGTGTTTTACAGGACCTAGTTCCGCCTTTATTATTATTTTGATGGAACATCACATCGTGTGTTTTACACCGGACGGTTAAAATCTTTATTATTATTCTGTTGGAACATCCATGCATGCGTTTTCTGGGACCGGTTCCGTTATTTATTATTCTCGTTGGAATAACTTTGTATGTATGCGATCTATCGCATTTGGTGATTTTTTTTTGTTATTCCATTCTTTATTATACCCGGTTGGTTAAAATTTTGACTTTATACTCCATGAAATTAGTAGAATATCCCGGATATTTGCGTTTCATCCAAAGATCTTTTCATGGAAATATTCTTCCGATCATTCTTGAATTTTACTCTACAAAACAAAGATTACGTCATGTTGACAATTTGGACGTTAATAATTCTGGATAAAATAATTCTTGAACTTGTTTTATTGAATTCTTATATCATTTTCATCATCCTCATGTTTATATTATGTTGAAAGTCATCTGCATTCAGAAGTGCGTAGATGG
Source organism: Panax quinquefolius (assembly GCA_020205615.1). Classification (NCBI taxonomy): domain Eukaryota; kingdom Viridiplantae; phylum Streptophyta; class Magnoliopsida; order Apiales; family Araliaceae; genus Panax; species Panax quinquefolius. Next base: position 27,030,057 of record CM035169.1, on the reverse strand, counting down.
ACTTGGTATGATTATGACCCGCAGACTATTCCGGTAATCATGACCAGTAATGTTACAAATGATGTGATAAAAATCCTCGATGGTCAGTAGTGCATCGATGGACGATTGTTGGCATGATCATGACCATTAATGAATACACAACTATTCTCGCCCGTGAGTGCATGAATAATTGTGGTTGTGATACTAAAGAATATCCTCGCCAGTAGTGCGGGGGTGATTCGATGATGTGGAATATTTATTAAAAGTCGAGTCTCAAATTTATAATAAATGATGAAAAACCTTTTAAATCATAAAAGATAGTAGATTTTATTTTCTTCTTGACTCTTTTAATGGATTGTTGGTTCATTGTAGTTAAACTTGATGTTCATTATATCTTATCGCTTTAATCTTTGTTGTAGGCTAATGATAATTTATTCGCATTATCTTAGTCATAATATTTCTCATCTTGGGCTAGTTGTGCTCACCTTTTCTTTCACTTTGTTCTCTTCGTGAAATGAGAATATACCGGGACGAGTCTGGGAGCGGAGTAATGGTCCAGAGGATAGCATTAGTAGTCCTCACTATTACGTGAAATAGTGTGATAATAATTGTAATGAGGACTCCTTTCGAGTTTGTATAATATCTAGTAGACAATATTTGTATTCAAACTCACGATTTATGTCGTATGTACACGACGCTTATATTAAGTAAGTTGTATTTAAATTACATACGATCCGACTACCCAAGATGGGTGATGTATACCTAATTTTGGGGCGCCACAACAGTATCGAGCTTAGGATATGATCCTGGCTAAGATGTGAGGATAGTACTAGGAGGGAGAGACGGGAATACCTTAGCTAGTATGACCTACCTAAGTTTATGTGCTATTTTATTGGTCGGTGAATATAAAGATAATTTGTTACATGTCAATTAACCTTTTGTTTTGTATCGATGATCTGAAAATGACATCCGAGAATGTTGAGAATAAGAATGGAGCACAAAGCGATCGTTGATTCACCACATATCAATAATCGGGATAATGTGCATCGGGAAGGTGACAATCCTCACGAACAACAACACCGACCAAATGATGAATGATCAAATGTTCGGAGGCTTTATGTAATTTATGCAACAAAGAAAGTAGAGAGCGACTCTCGTCCAAAACGTAGGTGGAAACACGGAAAACTCTCTGGCGGTCACCGCTAAACAATTCAAGGAGCTGGGACCACCGGAGTTTAAGGAGAGCCAAAACCACTTCGCTAAGCATGGATAAAGCAGATTACCAAGATATTTGATGTCTTGGGATGCTCCGAGGAGCAAAAGGTTCTTCTTCACGCTTTTATGTCATGCTGCGGAGGGAGACTTGGTGGGGAATCCAGAAATGTACTCACTTTCTTTGTCAGATGAAGATATCTTGGGAGAAGTTCCAGAGTCGTTTAACGACAAATACTTTTCCGAAAGTATTCGCCACATGAAAGAGGTGGAGTTTATCAAGTTGGAACAAAACAATACGACCGTGTCGCAATACGAGGCAAAATTATGAGTTATCACGGTTCGTCCCCACTTGGTGGATAATGAAGAGAGAATGGCGCGAATATTTTTAAGAGTTTGAAAGCGGAGATACGTCAACATCTTATTTCTCATAAACCGTGTGTTTGTATTCAGGATGTTGTAAATAGAGCTCGATTAGTGGAGCGCGATAACGAAGTCAACGAACTAAAAGAGAAGCGACCAAAGAAATTATAATACCAATGAGAGTAGTCATCGAGCGGTGACAACAAAGCGTGGAGGAATCAGCAGTCGGATATGGTAACCACCGGTGGTAATCGGGGCCAAAACAATAAGAATGGACATTTCAAGAAAAGGAGATTCAACAATGATGGAAAGACGCCAAAGACCAAAGACCGTTGTTAAGGAAGGAGAAAGACCACCTATCATATGCTTCAAATGCGAGAAGAGGACACATCGGTCCGAATCGCGCCAATAGTCAAAGCATGTTATAATTGTAGAAGATAAGGTCACTTTAGCTCGATTTTGTCGCGTTTATCAAAGACAAATTCAATTAGGATGGAGGCACCAAAGGTCATTCCAAAAAAAGTCAAAACCTAGTAGGCAAGGAGAAGCGTTTGTTGTGACCTCCCAGAGAGCAAGGAACCCGAATGAGGTCATCACGGGTAAGCTTATCATAAACTCTAATGAAGTCTATACTTTATTTGATACCTGGGTTCTACCCATTCTTTATTTCTCTACTTGCGCTCATCGATTAAATTTGACTCAGGAGAAATTAGACTTTGACTTATCTGTTGAAACTCCGTTGGGAGAAACCTTCATTACTTCCACTATTTATAAGTCTTGTTTGGTTCAAATCGGTGCCCCTCACATTACCGTCGATCTTATTTCATTAAAAATACTTGCATTTGACGTGATTCTAGGATTGATTGGTTAACTACTTATCATGCAAAAATTGATTGTTTTCGTAAGGTTGTTAGCTTTCATATTCCTAATCAACCTATTATGCGAATTCAAACGACCAAACCATTAAAATCAATCACGGTCATCTCAAGCCATAAAGCTATTCGTTTATTGAAAACGGATGTCAAGCTTTCTTAGCTCATGTCATGATTTAAACAAAAATACGCCGTTTTGAACGATATTTCTATTGTTAATAAATTTCCGACGTATTCTCAAGAACTTCTGGCCTACCCCGAGTGTGAAATTGAATTTTGTATCGACCTTGAACCCGAGACAAAACCTATTTCCAAAGCCCCATATCGAATGACTCTATTGAACTTCGTGGAGTTAAAGACCCAACTGCAGGAATTGTTAGACATTGGCTTTATTCGCCCTAGTACTTCTCCTTGGGGTGCTCCCTGCTCTATTCGTGAAGAAGAAAGATGGGAGTATGCGACTTTGTATTGATTATCTAAGTTGAATCATGTCACGCCATCAAAAATAGGTATCCATTGCCACGTATTGATGACTGTTTGACCGATTGCAAGGAGCTAAATTCTTTTCAAAGATTGATCTTCGTTAGGATATCACCAATTGAAGATTAGAACCACGACATTCCAAAGACGGCTTGCCGAACCCGATGACGGGCATTATGAATTCTAGTCATGTCCTTTGGATTGACTAATGCTCCTCGCCGCCTTCATGGATATGATGAACCAAAAGTATTCAAGGAATATTTAGATCACTTTGTGGTCGTCTTTATTGATGACATCCTTATTTATTCCAAAAGCCGTGAAGATCATGAAAGCAACACTTGAGGTCGACACTCCAAAAGCTTCGTGAATTTAAGCTTTATGCCAAATTGAAGAAATGCGAGTTCGGCTTGAAGAAGTAGCATTCTTTGGGCACGTGGTATCAAGTCATGGAATATCTCATTGACCCAAAGAAAGATTGAAGCTATTCAAAGTCGGGAACAACCTAAATCGTTGATCAAGCACGTAGCTTTCTCGGTTTAATTGGTTATTATCGGAGATTCGTGGAAGGATTTTCTCTAATCGCTACTCCATCGACTCAAATTGACCGAAAAGATACAAAGTTCGGTTGGAGCAAAGAATGTGAGAAGAGTTTTTAAGAACTCAAGAGGAGACTTATTTCAAAGACTTGTTCGACAATACCATCCTGCCTCGGAGGGATTTGTCATCTACATGTGATGCTTCGGGCAAAGGGTGGGATGTGTTCTCATGCAACGTGGAAAAGTTATAGCCTTTATGCCTCGCGATAACTCAAAGAATATGAGAGGAATTATCCTACTCATGATCTAGAGTCAAGCGGTGTTATCTTTTGCACTTAAAATTTGGAGGCATTACTTGTATGGGGAGAAAGTGGAGATCTTTACGGATCATAAAAGCCTCAAATATTTCTTCACTCAAAAGGAACTCAACATGTGACAACGACGTTGGCTTGAATCATTGAAAGATTATGATCATACCATCCAATACCATCCCGGAAAAAGCGAACGTGGTAGCCGACGCATTGAGTAGAAGATCATATGCAAGTCATGAGTGCGTTATTGTCAACGCAAAGGCCCATTTTTGTGTGACTTGCAAAGGATGGAGATAGAGTTAAAGACTCTAGAACGCATGTGATGATAAGCGAGTATCTGAGTAGAACCGATTTTAAATCGATAAAGTTAAAGTCGCTTTCAAGCTACGGACCGGGTGATGCATATGAGGAAGAAAGTGCAAGAAGGTGCTATCTTAGGAAGCAAGAATCGATGAAGAAGGAATACTTGAGTCAACTCCAAAGCTTTGTGTTCCTAACGACTCGATTTAAAGTATAATATCATGATGGAGGCGCACAACACACCATTTGCAATCCATCTCGGGAGTACCAAAATGTATCATGATATTCGGCCATACATTTTGGTGGAGCATATGAAGAGAGAGATACAATTTGTTTATCTCAAGGTGTCTAACTTGTCAACGAAGTTAAAGCGGAGCATCAAGTACCAAAAGGTCCATTGAACCACTTGAAATTCCAGAATGGAAGTGGGAGCACATTACCATGGATTTCGTTCACGGCCTTCCTAAGGTTTCTCAAGGCATTGATGCGATTTGGGTCATTGTTGATAGATTGACCAAGTCCGCTCATTTCTTACCGATACGAGAAACTTATACACTTGAACGTCTTGCTCGTATGTACATAAACGAGATTGTAAGATCGCATGGTATGCCCGGTATCCATAGTTTCGATCGAGACCCAAGATTCACTTCACGATTTTGGGTTAGTTTGCAAAAATCTATGGGCACGGACTTACGATTTAGCTCAAGATATCATCCTCAGATTTGACGGACAATGGAGAGGACTATTCAAACTCTTCAAGATCTATTAAGACTATGTGTCCTTGATTTCAAGGGGAGTTGGGACAAGTTCTTACCATTGGTGGAGTTTTCCTACAACAACAGCTTATCAAGCAAGTATTGGCATGGCTCCATTCGAGCGTTGTATGGAAGAAAGTGTCGTTCTCCAAGATTGGGATGAGGTGGGTGAAGCAACGTTGTTGGGACCGGAGTTGGTACGTATGACTACTGGAAAAGATTTAAACGATCCGACAACGATAAAAACCTCACAAAATCGATAAAAGAGTTATGCCGATCTTCATCGAAAGGACGTGGAATTCGATATAGGAGATCATGTGTTGTTAAGAGTTGCTTCCATGGAAAGGAGTTACAAGATTTGGAAAGAGAGGAAAACTTAATCCTCGATTCATTGGTCCATTTTAATCCTCGATCGAGTAGGAATCGGGCCTATAGACTCGCTTTTATCGCCAAATATGTCTCGTGTTCATAACGCGTTTTCACATATCCATGTTACGTAAATATGTGAAAGACCGAACCATATTATTGAAAGTTAGAACCGGACGAAATAGCGGAAGATTTGACGTATGAAGAGGTTCCTGTTCAAATTTTGGATAAGAAGGAACATATTCTACGCTCCAAGGTTATACCTCAAGTCAAAGTTTTGTGGAGGAACCACGATGTTGAGGAAAGGACTTGGGAGTTAGAAATCGAAATGAAATCAAGGTATCTTACCTCTTCGACATACCGTGTATCGCACCCTAATTTCGAGGGCTTAAATTTCATAAGAATGGGAGGTTGTAAGACCCAAACTTTTATAAATAAAGATGAATTTTCTATAAATATTATTTTTTGAATATTATGGAATAAAATTTGATATAATGTTATAGTTGTGGGTAATATTTATAAATTTTGCAAAGTAAGCAAGTTGTTATAAAATATTCGTTTGGTCTGGGGAATATTCTTTTTGTGGGGAATATTTGTGACGACTACTCAATCATTAAGTGGACCCTATTAACGGAAGTATTGTCGTAGTAGAAAAGCACAAAATTATCTTTCTATAAAAATAACTACGGAGGTGTTATCGTTAAAACCGTTGAACTACCCTATGGTAAAAAGTACAAGAATGTCGTGTGGTTGCATAAGTAGCACACGGTATTGATTATTGATGCTTACGTGAGAAGTCACTTAGCTATACTCAATTATTACTACTGAAGAATTCACGCATCATATCTCTTATATTATTGATTCAATTATTGTCACAAGATCATCTCGTATAATATGTTATATTATTAATTGAGACGACAAGTTATAAATGATTAATAATTGTTGAAAGATTAAAATGTGTTGATTAAAATAAAATAATTTGTGGTAATATTTATTCAATCTTTGATGTATATAAAGAGTCTCATTATGAGACGTTTATGGTAAGTTTGATTATTTTATGGGAGCCCGTATATGTCATCATCTAAGAGTCTCTTCGTCAATAGTAATTACCTTTGTGAATAGTAATTACCTTTGTGAATAGTAATTACCTCCATCGATAGTATTTACCTTCGTCAATAGTAATTACCTTCCTCAATAGTATTTATCTTCGTCGATAGTAATTACCTTCATCAATAGTAATTACCCCCTTCGCAAATAGTAGTTGTCCTTCAATATTACCAAGAGTTAACTTTCTCTTTGGTGTTCCAAAGGTTAATTACCCTTCACAAATAGTAGTTGTCTCTTGATATTACCAAGAGTCATTTTTGACCCTTCGTTAAGACTAATAATGACCCTCGGTTCGCTTTTTTCTATAAATAGAAAGCTCATTCCTTCATTATTTCTTACTTAATTCATTGAAACTCTGAGAGAGAAACTATAGAGAGAAAGAAAGAAAAGTATTTTGCTACTTCACTTTTCAAATATTCAGTTCTTCTAAGGTAGGAATATTATTTGTTGTACTCAGTAAAGGGTGTTATTCTTTCTTATTCATGAAGAGAACTGTTGTTATTCCATCGCTTATTATTCTATTGGAATAACTCAGATATCTGCAGTTTACCTATACTTGGTGACATTCTTCTATTATTACATTGGAACATCCTGTTTGTGTGTTTTACACCGGACCGGTTAAAATCTTTATTATTATTCTCATTGAAACATCCATGCGTCTCGGTGTGTTTTACAGGACTCGGTTAAAATCTTTATTATTATTCGTTGGAACATCCCGTCTCAGGCGCTTTTACATGGGATTCGGGTTCCGTTATTTATTATTCGTTGGAATAACTCGCCTGCGAAGGCCTATCGCATTTATGGTGATTTCTTTTGTTATTCCATTCTTTATTATACCCGGTTGGTTAAAATTTTGACTTTCTATACTCCATGAAATTAGTAGAATATATCCGGATATTTGCGTTTCATCCAAAGATCTTTTCATGAAAATATTCTTCGATCATTCTTGAATTTTACTCTACAAAACAAAGATTATGTTGACAATTTGGACGTTAATAATTCACGGATAAAATAATTCTTGAACTTGTTTTATTGAATTCTTATATCATTGTCATCATCCTCATGTTTATATTATGTTGAAAGTCATCTCGTGCTTCAGAAGTGCATAGATGGACTTGGTATGATTATGACCGAGAGACTATTCGGTGTAATCATGATCGTAATGTTACAAATGATGTGATAAAAATCCTCAGTGGCCATAGTGCATTGATGGATAGTTGTTGGCATGATCATGACCATTAATGAATACACAACTATTCTTGGCCCGTAGTGCATGAATAATTGTGGTTGTGATACTAAAGAATATCCTTGGCCGTAGTGCAGGGGTGATTCGATGATGTGGAATATTTATTAATGCTGAGTCTCAGCTATAACAGTGATGAAAAACCTTTTAAATCATAAAAGATAGTAGATTTTATTTTCTACTCGACTCTTTTAATGGATTGTTGGTTCCGCTGTAGTTAAACTTGATGTTCATTATATCTTATCAGTTTTAACATCACAGAAAGCTAATGATAATTTATTCGCATTATCTTAGTCATAATATTTCTTCTTCGAGCTAGTTGAGCTCACCTTTTCTTTTCTTCGTTTCTTCGTGAAATGAGAATATAATGGGACGAGTCTGGGGAGCGGAGTAATGGTCCAGAGGATAGCATTAGTAGTCCTCACTATTACGTGAAATAAAGTGTGATAATAATTGTAATGAGGACTCCTTTTGAGTTTGTATAATATCTAGTAGACAATATTTGTATTCAAACTCACGCTTTATGTCGTATTTGACATTTACAGCTTATATTAGTAAGTTGTATTTAAATTACATACCATGTATCCGACTACCCAAGATGGGTGATGTATACCTAATTTTGGGGGCGTCACATAAAGGCTCAGTACCAAATTTATAGTTGAATTTTTAACTCTCAAGTTCAATAGAGCCATTTGATATGAGATTTTAGAAATGAGTTTTGTACCGGTTCAAAGTCGATACAAAATTTAATATCGAGGCTTTGGGAGTAAGCCAAGGAATTCTTCAGGAAATATGTCAGGAAAAATCAATAACAACAGGAATATTATTCAAATCTGACGTGTCTTTATTCAAATCCATAACATGGACTAAGAAAATTTGACATCCGTAATAAACAAATGACTTCATGGCTTGATATGAAAATGTTTGACTACAATGGTTTGATTGCTTGAATTGAATAATGTGTTGCTTAGGAATATGAAAACTAACAACCTTACGAAAGTAATCAATTTCGACATGATGAGTAGTTAACCTTAAAATCACATCAAAAGCAAATATCTCTATAAAAATAAGGTTAACAGGTAATGTGATAGTGCCAACCTGAATCAAGCAAGATTTCTAAACAACGGATGTAATAAAAGTTTCTCCTAACTGAGTCTCAATAAATAGGTCAAAGTCTAATTTCTCCGTGAGTCAAGTTCAAACGTTGAGCGCAAGCAAGAGAGATAAAGAATGGGTAGAATCCCGGTATCTAGTAAGGTATAAACTTCGCAAGAATTTATAATTAACTAACTGTGCTAACTTCGTTCGGGTTCTCGATTTTTAATTTGGCCACGACAAACGCTCTTCCAGAACCGTTGACTTTGACTTTTACGGGACATCATTTTGAGTCACCATTCCCATTGGACTGGGTTTCGATACCATACAATCTCGAAAGCGATATGTCCTTCTTTTTTCCACAATTATAGCATACCTTAAACTGCTAGGCGCCAATGATATGTCCCTCTTTCCCAAGATTTGTAACATACGACCGGTGGTCTTTCTCCTCCTTGGAACGATTCATCATCGGGTGGCCGACGTCTTCACATGGTCGTTGTTGAATCTCCTCTTTTAAAATCTCCTCCCGACTCGCTTCTTCTATTTTCATGGCCACGATTACCACCAGAGTGGTTACCGCCTTTGTCCAGTATTCTTCTTTCTCCTTTGGTTATCGTTATATTCGATGACCGCTATCTTCTTGTATGATCCTCGGTTATGGTCCCTCGGTTGAACGTACTTTCGTTATCTCGCTTCTAACAACCGAGCTCTTATTAACAACATCCGAATAGAGAAAAATTTATGAGAAATGAGATATCGACGTACGCCGAAGTTTCAAACCTCTCGTAAACATCCACGTCATAACGCTCCTCATTCTCCACCAAATGAGGTACTAAACTCGGATAACTCCGCGAACTTCGCCAGATCGGGACACCGTCATGTTATTCTCGCTTCCATCTAATAAACTCCACTTCCTTCATACGATTTAATACTTTCGTGGAAGTACTTGTCATTAAATCAATTTTCAAATGTCTCCCACGATACGCCGAAAGCAAATTGGATGGGTACGCTCACATGATTCCCACCAAGAATCGCTTCATTACGGAACATAAAAGTAGCGAATGGAACTTTCGTTCCGTGCATCCCAAGACATCGAATATCTTGGTAATTTGTTTGACCCACGCTCCGCCTTTAATCGGATCCGCTTTCCCTGCATTCGTGGTCCCAACTTCGAATCGCTCGCTTCGTGTGACCACCGTGAATTTCTATCATTTCTCCTCAGTATTTTGAACACGAGTCTCCTCGTCGATTTTTGTATGAACTCGCAAAAAGGCTTCTAAACATCCCCTCGCTCATCATTTGCTCGGTGGTGTTGTTCATGGAAGGTACATTGTCGACTGTCAGACGTTCTCTTCGTTGGTAAAAGACATGCATCTCCACGGCCTCATTTACTCCATTGTTAATATTCTCAATCGACACTCTCAAATCACCGCCATAAAACAAGGGTTAATTAAGGAAATCAATATATCACATAATATCCCTATATACTAACCAACTAACAAATAAGCTTAGGTAGACACACTAATGAAGGATTTACCCTCTCTCTCCTCCTAGTTCTATTCCCCGATCTCCGCCGGAGATCATATCCCTAAGCTCGATATTAACCTGTGGACGCCCCCAAAATAGGTCCATTCCATCCAACCCATTCTCGAGTCGCCAAATACATGGTACGTAAATAACTACAACTTTATTAATACATTTTTGTCGCAAAATAATATACAACATATATAATTGTGAGTTTAAATACAATTATTGTCTTCTGTACAATATACATACCCAAATAAATTCTCATCACAATTATTGATACATTATTTTACAAAATGGTGAGGACTACTAAACAACTCTCTAGAACCTTCATTCCATACCCCGACTAAGTTTCGCTACATTCTCGCCTCCCGAGAAGAAAAATGGAACAAAAGGAAAAGGGTGAGCTCAACTAGCCCAAGAGAAAGAATATTATGACTAAGATAATATACAACAAATTATCGTTAGTCTCCAACAGGAAAAATCTAATAGAATACAATAGACAACTAGTTTTAAATCAACAATCTGCAATGAAACAACAATTCATTAGAAGAGTTAAGTAGAGAATGCAAACTACTATCTTCTATATATGAATTTAAAAGTTCATCGTCGATATTTTATCCTCGTAACATCAATCAATATATATCTCGGAATCAAATATTCATCTTTGCACTACTGTGCCAAAGATATTCATCACCGGTCATGTTCATCTAAACACTGCTCATCTTTACTCTACGGGCCAAAGATATTCATCAAGAAATCATTCATCTTTGCACTATAAAGCCAAAGATATTCAAAGAATATCATCATTTAGGATCGAGGATGATGAAAAATATTTTAAAGGAAACGAATCCAAAGGAAACAAAAGAACAATATTAAGGATTCGTATTTTAAACAATCCAAGTTCAAAAATACTTCATAAGTAATCGAGTGGAGTAAAATTCAAGAATGATCAAAACATGGATACAATCAAAGCTAGTATCCGTAATAGATATTTTGGACAAAAGAAGAAATTTCATTTTTCATTTGAATAAGGCCAGTATTCGTGAATAGTGCCATATACGTGAATAAGGTCGTATACGTGAATAAGAAACTGGACACCAAAAGATAGAAATTTCACAAAAACATCTTCACGCTTCGTGAATAGTACTCGTGAATAAGTAACTCGTGAATAAGAACTCATGAATAGTAACCCCAAATCATGAAAAAGTTCCAAATTTGATAAAAATTTCCAACCAATATTTTAAGATAATGATATTGAAGAAATAATATCATTTTCGAATAAAATAACATCTCTTACCTCGAAAGATAAAGATTTCTAGTTAAACACCTTGGATAAAGCTATGACTTGAACTTGCATCATATAGCAATACTCAAAGTATACTCAAAATACTCACAAGAATACGCCGATAATATAGAGAAAGAAAACTTCATTTTCCGGTGTGATTTTCAATTCTAACCTAAGACACTATTTATAGAAATTGCTAGAAACAATAAAGCGTAAAATTTAATAAAATATTAATATATATTTATTAAATTCTTACGCACACTTTTTATCAACTGAATTCAACATTCAACACAAGTAGCCCACCTCACAAAACTTTTAAAAAACGTTTTTCTTATTTAACATAATTAAAACTTCAAAAATTAACTATTTCGGACCTTTGGAATTTCAATAATTCATAATAAATAACCCTTTTGTCAGAAAATTCGAATCTCACGACTTTTTATAGGAAATTCAATTCTCTACAACTTTACAGAAGAAAGTTTTTCCAAATTCCAAATATAAATTGACCGAAATCCACAAAACCAAGCGATTTTATTGTGTTATAATCAAATTTCTACCAATAATAATTGTGTCCACCAACACACAAAATATGTGTTAAACATTTATTGCCACAAAAATACTCTTCCTCCCCATATACTCATATATCCCACATTCATTATAAAAATATCACCAAGTTAATATATTATTAAAATAATATATTTAAATGAATTATTTTATCGAGAAAAAGATAAAATATTAATTTTCAACAATTGTCACATTAAAATTTTCTCCATCTATATCCACATAAAATCAATATTTTCCTCATCATATAAATCAATAATTAATTATTCACAAATAATATTACGGAATCACAGATCTTTGCAACTGTAGTTCTCTTAGAAAAAGGGCTTTCCAATAAAGATTTCTCTCTTCTTGCTAGCCATTGAAATTAGGTGACCAAACCTCTCCTGTATGTAACTTTCTAGACATCGCCAATAACATTTTCTAATAATATTATTCAGATAATATGAATTATTCGCTTCGATAATGGAAAATATCGTGTAATGACAATTTATTGAAACAACAAATAATATAAAATATCAATGCAAAGAATTATTGAATCAATAAAATAAAATAAAATATCGAATAGTAATTATCGTAATAATTATCGAGTAGTGCCTTCTTACGTAAGAATCAATAATTGGTGCAATACCGCAAATCTTCATCGTTTCAACAACGCCAGATTAGTGTGTTTTAACCAAAGGGTATTCCAACAAGATAATCTGTGAATAACTACGCCTGATTATTTATAAACAACTTATATTTGTCATTTTCTTCATCCAATCGCTTTCGTTATGTAGGGGCCCACAAAAGATCGCGCCATCGCATTTAATATTCTCGACAAGCATTTAATATTCCACTACCAAACGAATATTCCCAAACAATAATGAATATTTTATAACCACTGCTTATTCAAATATTTGCGTATTTTACCCATAACTATCCACATTAATCAAATCAACTCTTACTATTTTAAAATAATAAATAGAGAAAAATAAATTTTATTTATTAATAATTTGGGGTCTTACACTACCCACCCCTTATATCCGTCTCTCTATCTATAGTATATATTAATTTTATTTTTTAAAAATTTTGTTTAAAAGTCAAAACATCTTAAAATGGTTAATATGGTTAATATGGTTTTTAACCATAACCATATGGTTCCAACCCACATTATCCATATTAAAAATGATTAATATGGTTTTAGTTCTTAAATGGTTGGTTAATCATATTTTGAAAACCAAAACCAATCCATAACCATATTTTGCCAGATCTATCCGTACTAACAAGTGAGTAGATTTGATAAGCACATAGTTCTTTGTTTCCTTTAAAAAATTATTTTAATTATGCACTCATTCATGGACTTAAAAATTGATAACCAGAGAAAACGAAGAAAGTGTGAGATTAAAAGAAAATCTGATGGGAAATGAAAATTTACTCGCTGAATCTCTACAGGTTTAAAGTGGGCTCATAAATATGAATTTTTTTTTGGCGTTGTATGTTCTACATAAATTGTATACAAATAAATGGACTATTTTTGTACCGTTCTAAATATAGTCATTGCAACTCCTAATTTTGATCCGTTTTCATGGACATGTTGTATTTCAATTTAGACTTGTTTATAAGTCATAACATATCATTCAGTTTTAACGTGTTTGAACAAAAATACTCTTGTTACTTGATTAATTGAATGAAAAAGAAGTCGAACCTTCATTGCTTTCTAAATTTAAATTAAACAATATCAAATGTGATGCAAAAAAAAACACATCAAAAAAATATATCATCATGCCAGAATGGCAGAATGAGGTGCTACATCATTGCAGTAATATTCCCTCAAAATCTCAAGGTTCCACAAGATTTATGTCAAAATAATGAAAATTGTAACTGTACCAATAACTAGCTATAATTTGACATATAAATACATTTCAAGATTCAACTATGAGCCATGAACATAGAGAAGAGGAAATATGGTAGCAATCAACATAAATAATTTACATAAATAATTTACGTTAAGTAACAACTTATTTGTAATTTTTATATTTTTATATTAAATTTATGTTATATATTTTATTCATGTTTCAATTGTTATAATTAATAGTAGAGTAAATTTATAAAAGTGATATTTTTCTTTTATTTTCATTGAAACTAAAAAATACAAGAAAAGAAAAAAAAAAATTCTATTAAAAACTCAGAAATAATACAAAGAAAAATTTTAAATTTTCTATTCTTTTCTTTACGTACGAAGCACACTTGTGCAGACACAGCGGGCCAAACTAAAATAATGCATAATATATAATTATTTATCTAATAAATTACTTTATTCGTTCTTTTTTAATTGACATTTTAGGAGAAAATATAAATATTAAAAAATATAATTAATGTTTTGTTTGATTAATTAAAATGAGTATAAAATCTCAACATAATCCTTCAAAATTCATGGGAGAAGATGAAACATACACAAATTAATATTTAATATAGGGATAATAGGGTAAACTAAGTCATTAATGATTACTTAAAATATACATACTGCAAATAAAAAGGAATAAATTTATGTTTAAAGTTATTGATGTTGCGGTGATTTTTAAGTTTTTGGGTCAAGTTAATTTCAAACAAGTGTTTTAGTCCCTTGCCAGTTCTTACCCAACAAACATAAGTATGCAAGTTCTAGCAATGCTGCAAATTAGAGGACGAGCACCTCAAACTAAAACCAATACACAGTAAAAGTGGAAAAGAACAAGTTATTTAGCCAGCAATAACTCAACTCTCTTGTGATGTGCAAATAAGATCATTTTTTATCTTAAATACAGTTGCTGCCAAATCTCATAATACACAGAAAGACAAGGGTCGTTTACTTGGAGTCAACTCAACATGGGGGTTTAAAATTCAGAAAGGATAGGGATGGAGAGAAAATTCAGGCAGTCGTTTTCCCCACCTCACCTCATCTGATAGATAAGCACATACAAAGTTTAGTTTTCCACCACCATGTTTATCTAGATATGGCTCCTCTTGTTTCTTCATTTTTGGTCTTGGTCTACAATAAAAGTAATCTATCTATCTAAATATTACTTGTTCAACTTATTCACAACTCAATAAATTCTGGCCTCTAATCTAAACATACCTAAACCACACTCTACAATTTCTTTGCCTATTTAACAACAAAGCTGATGCCATTAAGTCACCAGCATAGAATTCTAGCTTTCTACCAGTTGAAGACAAAACTTGAGCTAAATTCAGAAAAGCAATGGGTCAAACATCAATATTCCCACACTGCATTAGTAACATAACTTGATAGTCTAGCACTCTTTACAGAGATGAATGCAAGCCAAATTAAAGCAAGACTCAACATAGCCAAACTAAATGACTAAAGATTCTCACCCCTGAAGCATCTAAGGCAGCACAAAGTATACAAGAGAATGACAAAAGTTTTCCCGGCTGAGTACGATTTGGAATGTTAATGGGCAACTAATTGCCCCAAAACATGACGGGTAATAAAGAATCAAGGCAAAAGATGTTTATGTCAATTGTGAAATATTCATTCATACAACTTGAAAAGAATAAAATTGTACATATGCCAAGTGCCAATTACCTTCTTAAATATTATTGATATAAGAAAAGAATCAAAGAATACCAATGGGATTCGTTCTTTGATTTCAATAAGATTTTCCCATCAAGGATTTAATTCCTAGCAACAAATAAAGTTCCAATATTCCAGCATATGCATCAAACCAAATGGTATCTTATTTGGTCACTTTACTAGAACACCTCTTAAGTATTTAAAATTTATTACAAATAAAATATCTTATAGAGCAAAAAAAACATTTTACATATATATTTATTTAAACATAATATAGCTAGAATTAAGGAATATAATGAGACAGACTTAAAAGTATGAGATTACATTATTTTCCAATTGCATTCTCAAAACCCTCGTCAAATTCAGGAACCTTTTTTCTTTTTCTTCTTTGGGCTAACCCCTAAATGCGAATCTAGATTAATTTGGATATACTAACATGCAAGGTGGGATTGATCCAATATCTTAATCTTATCCACAAAGAAGAATACCAATGCATGTAATTATCAAAAAAATTAACTAGTCAGGTGCAAACTATAATAGAAACAGTTATCATAGAGCAACAACCAGCATTACCAATACTCAACTTTCTTACCCTATCAACACATCTTGTTTCCCATAAGGAACTTGTCCCTCTTGAGTTGAACCATTTATTATCTAAATTACAAAGAATGTTAATAACTACATAACTAATGCTCCCACAGAGAACCCTAAACGATTTCTAATTCGTTGCAGTTCTAACTAACACGGTTGTTTATAAAGAAGATTTACTCAACAATTGCTGAATCAAATTTAGAGCAAATTTATCGTCACAAATATGGCCTCATGGAGACCCACATGCCACATCATCCAATAGCCTTTTTGCCAATTCAAACATCAGCCAAGGAAGAAAAACACCAGACCACCTGCCAAATCTTCCTAGCATCATTCCATGATCATTCAACTCAAGCCTCAGAAAGGCTACATAATCCATAACTTTAAATTGGCTTGGACATAATTAATGCTAAGCATAAATACAGAGAAATAATAATCAAGAATGTAGAACTGTGTGTGCCACTTTGGCACTAAAAAATTACAGTTTTTCAATTGAAACAGCAGCAAATGTAATTCACAATAACAATAAACAAGTAGATCTCAAACTTAAAACACAGAGATGACAAATGAGCATTAGGATGGAAGAATATCCACTATACCAATAAGCCTAAAAAAATAACAGAAAAGCTACATGCACCTAATTTATATTTTATACACATGATCATGCAGCCAAACAGATCCCACATCAAGTTGAAAACAAACATAATTAACTTGCCAATAATGTCGGAAGTAAATTATACATCAGCAAGTACAAAAACTTAGGCATATTGAGTATGGTATAATATAATATCATGTGTGTTTCTGATATGTAATATGTTGGAATCATGTTCAAGAAACTTATAAGATAAACTGAACCTATAATTAATATTCTTTATTCCTTCAGGGAAAGTGGGAAAAAATTAGCATCCCTGGCCAAGGATTGAGATACTCTGTTGGTATCACATTCATGTATCTTGTTCATGGAAACTGGGTGAGAGGTGCTACTGTGACAACTATTTTAGTATAAACTCACTGTTATAGACAATAGTTCTAGTTGTTTTCAGTTTTACAATAAAACTCTAAGGACTATATTATCAAACCACATGTATTAGCTAAATTAGATACATGCAGCATAGGTATCACAAAGTTTGAACATAAGCACTACTATAAAGTTTATGAACCCAAAATCAGGGTATGGGAGCATTAATTTGAAAGAATTCTTAATACAATTAATGAAGTGCCTTGACCACCCACCCCTAAAAATTCGCCTCATGGAAAATTAATAATATGACTTCCTATTATGCCGCAATAATATATGACAAAGAACCTAAATTTAAGCTGTACTAACATCTTTCAGCAGTAGTAACCATGACAACTTATCCTATTATTCTATAACATTTACATTCTATTGACAAAAATTGGCATCAAAGTGAATGTTTTCTCATTTACTCTCACCTGCCAATATAAAAATTTACAACTTCATTGAATTGCTACCGAAACATAGTTCATGCATCCTTTCAAGGCACGTTCTTGTATTCTAAAACAAGATCAATCATTTACATAAACCACCACATATAAAGATATAAAATTTATGCTATAATGAATGGGGAGTGAAGGTATAAATATTCAGTCAAACTTCCATTAAATGTGATCCTCCAAACAAAACCAATTCAAGTAGAGCAACAAATAAATTACCAAAAAACACATCGTACATAATTGTGATATAGTTGACTTCGGTGCTTAACCAGTACTAACATATGAAAGATCCACCAGAACAAAAAGTTGCTTCATCTATGAATCTACTGAGCAAAGTTAAAGCCTCAATCAATCATTCTTTCTCCTAAATGAGGATCCCTCAGTAAGCCTAGCACGACCACCAGTTGGCTGACATAATACTGTCTGGCAGTTTCCACACACCACAACAGTTTGGGAGTGGCTAAACACAGTGGTTCTGCAATTAACACCCAACAATAGATAATTAATCAGCTCAAAATTACCATTCCACATCCAACACACCAATTAAACAAATAATTCAATCAAAATTAATCAATGTAATCGCATTTGTTTTACAGAACTTACATGCTGAAACATCCTTGGCATTTCACGTCCTTTCCAGATGAAAACAACATTAACACAAATCAATTACAAATTAAAGAACATAATACGAATCAAAACAAATCAGGAATAATACTAATGGAAATACCATAAAGAAAGAGTTGGGGGTTTGGACGAGACGCTTGAGCTTGTGCTTCCTCTTCTCAACATCAGCCGGTGGGTGCAATAAATCGATATCGTTTGAAAGAGTCTATCAAAGTAAACATTTTTCAAAGACCGATCAACAAATTGTATATTGCAGAAATTATTCCAGGACAATAAAATGAAGAGTTGAAATGAACTAATAATGATATATAATACTAAGTTACTAACCATTTTCAGAGCAGCCTTGAGATGTAGAAAATCCGGAGGAGAGGAGAAGGAGCTCTGCGAGGTTTTACGGAAGAACGAGGAGACGAAACCCTAATTGTTTGATTGTATTTATACATTAAAATAGGTGACTTGGCCCGTCAGATTGAAGAGTTATTTCGATCATAGCCGTCTAAATATAAACCAAGTATTTTTGGAAGTAAAAAAGTGAGAGGAAAAGTTTAAAGAATTTATTTACCTTATTTGTGAGTTTTTAAAATAAAATAATACTTTGTTCGATCCAAAAAAAAAAATATAATTTGATATATTTTTTTCTATTAAATTTGTAAAATCTTAAACTTCAAAATTAATACTAATTTATTTGATTTGAATTCCTTTTTATTTTCACTTGTATTCAAACTTTTCATAGTATTTTTTGTTAAGTAAATTATTTATATTAAAATAATTTTTTTATATCTTTCGATCTTGAGAGACTGAGTGTTACAATTAATGCAATAATTAAATTATAAACTAATTGAAAATATTACTAATGCAAAATTTCAACTTTTAAAAATAAATAAATTTGCATCATAATTAAATTTTATAAATTAACTAATTAAATTTATATAAAATTCTTTTTATAGAATGGAGAAGGTAGAACATTAGGTTATTTACCTTCTCAAAGTTTTTTGTTTAATGTAGCATGAATTTAGACTGAAAGTTTAATAACATAATATAGTGCCTCATAAACTTAAAGAAAATTTGAAAATGATAATATGATAATAGAAATTTAAAAGTTATTACTTTTTAAAGTCACAAACAAAACACAAGTTTAGCTTGAAAGTTGATATTTTGTTACTATTTAAAACTCACAAATCTTGTAATGAAAATGTCAACTTTGATAGAAAATTCAACCTATCAATATTTTGCTCGCCGCATTTAGTCTCCAAAAATAAATAAAAAACACCAATTTGGTCAGATAGTATGACTACATATTTGTATAGCAAGAATTATAAAATCAAATTCGATGATTTATTTTCAGTATGGTATTTATTATTCATTGGCATAGTTTGAGTTGAGTATTACTACAAATATTTTATAAACTGTTAATGTTGCATACTCCACCTCAGATTTTTATGTGAGGCCAAAAATTACATTGAAATAATTTATTGATCAATATGCTAAAGTGGAATATGTCACATCAACAATTTATAAAATAGTTTGTATCACAAAGTTTCCCAAATAAATAAAAAGATAGATAAAGATACTCAAGGTTCAAGTATTTTGTTTGGAACAATAATCTTTAATGAAAAATATAACTCCAAAAATAAATTATCCTGGAGAACCATAAACTTTAGTTTTAACTCATGGCAATTTGGACTATATTTATAAAATTTCAAACTCAGCATGTTTAGTAGGAATGTAACAAGATTATTCTCCAAATAAAATGTCAAGCAGTATTCACTCGACCAATAAAGAATCAAATTTATGCAGATCATCGTATGAGGTTGAAGCATTCCTCTTATTTAGAGCTGATAACTGTAGCAAGTTTTGCAGCAACACAATTTTAATTCTATTTGCACATCAGTGTTATACTACTTTAACTTTATGATAACTGCACCAAAGTTATGTATATATATATACTAGTTGTAATGAAATCCTCCCTCACTCTCTCTTTGTTTCAATAATCTCACTTTTATTTCCTCTCTCTCCTCCTTCCTCTGCCACCACCCTTTCCCGCCTAAATTAATTAGAATGAATCTGAACCTTACTTACCATCAACACCTATATATATGTAACCATACAATACAATGGAATTGAATAAAAAAGGGATGAAATTTTTATTCCTTACCAAAGTGGCACACAAAGAAGGACCAAAAAATTAAGGTGAGCAAGGGCATGCTATGGATTTGAGGGGGCATGGATTTGAAAGAAATCATTTGCACAATTAATTTCTCTTCCAATCCAATCTCAAACCCTAAAAAAAGGGTATAATTTGAGGCTCAAGGTTATTTAAAGCTTTGTATTCTAAAATGGTTTATATGAGAAAGGTAAATACTACAAAAGTATTATAATTAAAGCACTAGAAACATCTTTTCATCAGTAATAACCACAAGATTAGTACTCTGATAACATAACGTATGTGTGATTTAATATGAGGATTTGCACCTCCATCAAATTATTAACCCACCCCTAATTTGCCTGGTAAGCTTTTAGCCACATAAGCAACCAGCACATCAACATTTAGGATCACACTTCATGCAAGCATCTGTATTCGAAAAAACAATCAAAAGATTTACATAAACAACCATCTACAGAGATATAAAACTTATGCCATAAACAGATTGCAGGAATAAAATTATAGATCAAACAACTTCCATTTGAAACAGCAAAAAATCTTCCAAACAAAAAAACAATCAAACTGAGTAACAAACAAAAATACAAAAAAAATAAATACAAATCTTATGGAATTTTGATCATGTCTTTTTCACTACTAACACGCATATAAGACCCACCAAAACAGAAAGTTTGTTTCATCTCAGAATCTACTGACCAAATTTGAAGCACCAATCATTCATTTTTTCTCCTAAAAGAGGATCCCTCAGTAAGCCTAGCACGGCCACCAGTAGGCTGGCATAATACTGTCTGGCAGTTTCCACACACCACAACAGTTTGGGAGTGGCTAAACACAGTGGTTCTGCAATTTACACACAACATACATAATTAAACAGCTTCATATATATAGAGAACAAAACACTCGTCAATAAATGTCAAAATTTTGCTCAATATACAAGCATTTATTTAACAAAACTTACATGCTGAAGCATCCTTGGCATTTCACATCCTTTCCAAGTGAAAAAAAATGAAGACAATCAATTACAATATATAAATCAAAACAACCCAGTAACATTATAGAAACAATAACGAGTATAATTTATGGGAAATACCATGAAAAAAGAGTTGGAAGTTTGAACTATACGCTTGAGCTTGTGCTTCCTTTTCTCAACATCAGCCGGTGGGTGCAGTAAATCGATATCGTTTGACAGAGTCTATCAATTAAAATCGAAAAATAAATTAAACAAACATCTTCAAGAGAAGATAAATTAAAAGGAAAAACACACAATTGAGCAAAATATCGATCGACATAAGGGTAATTCTGACCATCTTGAGAGCAGCCTTGTTGTGAACTCGAAAACCCTAGAAGATAGAGAGAACTCTGCGAGGTTCTATGCAGGAGGGAAGGGAGCAAATTCAAAGCTATTAACTTGTATTTATAGCACTAAAATTGGATGACTTAAAAGTAGCATATAAGATTGTCGTATAAGGTTTTGGCACATAGATTAAGGAAGTGTTATTTACCAAGTAAAATTTATTTGAAATTCCATCACTACCCCTTTATGGGAAATTAAAACTATTAATACAGGGAAGAGAATTTCTTGGGACAATGAGAGAAGGTATCTTGAGACAATGAGAGAAGGTAGGGGTAATATAAGAAAGTAAATAATTTATTCTCCTTAAAAGTTGTAAACGACAAACTTTTTAGAACAAATTTTTTCTTCTAAAACGACAATCTTTTACGAACAGAGGAAATATTTGTTAAGGACTGCTTAATGACCGAATCGTTCAACCACTCAAACTATTTAGACTCAATAGTAGTGTCATTTAAATGAAGGTTTTTTTATAATATTAATTATTATATTAAGTAATATTAAATAAATTTATACTAATTTTGAATTTTTTTAGATAGGTAAAATAATAAAAATTTGTTATTCGAATGTTTCAAGCATGTCAATTATCAAATAACTTTTTTAATTCAAATTTAGATTCGGCTCATTCAAGTTCAAATTCATTTAATTTTTATCAAACATCTCCTAAATCTGAAGGTTATTAAGACATTTTGTTTATCAATTTTAAAATTCTAAATACATTTTAACGTGTCTAAACGATTCATATTTTTATGCCTAAATAAATAAGAATTAGTATTGAATGACAATTAAAATTTACATTCAATATTCATCTTGTAAACAATTTTTGTTATGTACAAAATATTTTTAATTTTGTTTAACAAAAAATTGGATAACCAATTTAATGAATGTTGTTGTAGTTTTTTGTTTTGATCGAATGTATTATAGAATGTTATTAATATTTTTTTAGTATTTTATTCTTAAAATTGTATTTTTAATTGTATACTTCATTAAAAAGTTGTTCAAAAGTGTACATTTTATTTTTTAGACAACATTATTTATTTGTAATTATATACTCCCTCCGTCCCATAGTTATAAGCTGATTTCTTTTGGCATATAGTTTAAGAAAATCAGTTGAAGTGGCAATTTTAACAAAAATTTTCCACATATACCCCTTAATATGGAATTAATGAATAAATTAATTACTCCTTACTTATCACATTGAAACTCTCAACTTAATTGATCATTTTAATTTACATAAACTTTCAACCAATCACAAAACATTTGTTATTCCAAATTCATTTATTGAGCCTAAAAAGTTGAATTCTTTTATTGAGAATACAACAACATTAAATGCGATGATAACAATAATGACATTGAATGTTGTTTCTTCAAAAAAAAAGAAGTAATGGTTGAATATTTATTATAAGGGCATAAAAGTAAAACAATGAACCAACTAAATTTTATAAATAGTAAGTAGCCTATATATTAGAACATCCCAAAATAAAAAATCAGTCTATAACTATTGAACGGAGGGAGTAATAAATTTATTCATAATAACCAAGAAGATTAACATTGAATAATACACCTATTCATATATTCTAGACAGATAATTATCAAAAATATCATTTCATTATGTATTTAAAAATTTTGTACGCAATTTAACTCGTTTAGATCTTTTTATAAATTTAGAATTTTTCATTCAGTTTTATCTAACAATTCCTTAACTGTCGAGAGAGATGAACCAAGTTGGGCTGAACAAATGTATTGGGCTCGTAATAGTACCTATTTCGCCCGATTATTGGATTTTTTTTTTATAGAGAAAATCTGAACTTGGATTTAGTAGAAAAGTCCAAAGATGGGTTGTGTTGGACTTGGACTAACCATCCTTCCCTTAAATAGTCCATTTGTCCTACCCAAAAAAAAAAGTTATTTATAAATTTTGAGTCCCTCTTTTTGTTTAATCGATATAAGATTCTTAAGCTGAACATCGAATTTTTTTATTATTCTATCATCATGATTATTTAACTAAATTCACGTTATATATTTAAATATAAATATAACAAAAAATATATATTTTTTTAATATTTTTGCATAATCCCCTGTCACAACTCACACGTAAAGATGAATAATATGTAAAAGTATTAAAAACAAATGTAAAAAATAAAGTTACTTAAAATAAAATTTACAAATTTTATTTCAAACCCGGCCCAAACCAGGATTAGCCCAACCATACGGCTATACCAAACTAGTTTTAAAAAGTTCCCTTACTACCCCTCAAGAACCCTAAAACTAAAAGTAATCTCTATTTATACCCCGAACAACTTCACGGCCGTCTCACATTACTAGTTTATACAGAGAGATTGCTAATAAGTTGCTTGTGATGAGTTAAGTTGAAATTGAAGAGGTAAACTGTTTTTCTATCTTCAGATTAAATTCATTATTGTTTCTATACAACTGCTCATGTTTTAGCTTTCATTTCCCTTTTCAATTTCCAATTTTGATTATTTCATGATTTTTTTTTTGAGATTCTATTTTTTCCCAGGTGTATTTCACTGTAGGAGAAGGATTTGGGACTGTCTACGATGGCTAATATGCATTTCAATTGTTATCTACTTGCACCCAAAAAATCCGAGCTTTGTTTCGAATCTAAGGTATTTTTGATTTTCTTTTTGCTATATCAGTTTTGTTTACCAAAAGTTGTTTCTTTACTGCTTTTGTTATACATTTTCAGCTGCTACCCTTTGTTAGCTTGTTGCTCAATGTTGCTTTCCTGCATACATTAATACTAAACATTTATTTGTAATAGTCTTGTACGCTTACTAATAGTTACTATTTTTACTGGGATTTTAGAAAATGTTAAGAACTGAACTTGAGCTTGAACTTTCTGCCATTTCCCCGCTAATGCCATTCCCAACATTGACAGATTGATATATTTCCATTTTGGTGAATATATATTCCATTATTATTTATTTTTTTGGAAGTGGTTGGTTTTAAATCTCCGTCCTTGATTAATAATAAATTTTCATTTCTATGTTTGCCTCTAAATGCATGAGGTTCAATATCCAGACATTAGTCAGGTGTCTATCATTGACAATTTGACATCATGGTAGATACCGTTACATGTCTGGAAAATTTAACACAGTAGAAAATCTGATTGATGGGTTTCCCATCTATTATTTAGATAACTCTTGAAAGTGTCCATCGTTGCTAAACAATAGCCATTAATTATGGTTTGAGCTACATCTCGGTGTATGCCAGTGTCACAAGTATTTACTTGTGAAATTTTGACTAGATGAAATTAACCATTAAATCAATATATGAAATTTCTTCAATGCCACTGTGACTGCTGTTTCTAGTTATTTATTTTTGATTTTATTTGGTATCCTATAGCCACATTTTTTAGCTGATATCTTGATCCTTTAGTTCTTTTAGGCAAGTTATTCGGTTGTTTAGATATTATTGTCAATTTTTTTTAATAAAATTCGATGCAACCCTAGTTTTTTTGTTGCTATTCAGTTTAAATTATCAAAAGTTATATCTTTACTGCTATTGTTATACATTTTGAGTTGTTTCCCTTTGTGAGGTTGGTGCTTGATGTTACTTACTGCACACATTAAACACTAAGCATTAACTAATTGTAAATGATATAGGTCATAGTCTTATACACTTGATAATTGTTTCTATTTTTACTGGGACTATCAAAGAAATCTCATACTGAACTGGAACTTGAACTTTCTGTCATTTCCCTCGCTTATCTTTCCATTTTGTCATCCATTATTTTTGGAGGTGTTTTGTTTGAAATCTTTGTCCTTGAGGAATAATACTTTTTTATTTGTTTACCTATAAATCCATACATTAGTCAGGTGTCTATCACTGATTATGGTAGATGCTGTTACATGTCTGGAAAATTTAAGACAGGGAAGAAAATCTGGTTGATGGGTTTCCCATCTATCATTTAGATAACTCTTGAAAGTGTCCATCGTTGCTAAACAATATCCATAATTATGGTTTGAGCTACATCTGGACCCTATATCTCAGTGTATTCCCACTGTCCACTGTCCAGTAACTTGTGAAAACATGAAGTGTTATGAAATTTTTACCAGATGAAATAAACCTTGAAATCAATATCTGAAATGTCTTCTATGCTCTATTGCGACTACTGTTTCTAGTTATTTGTTTTGTTTTTAATTGGTAACCTATAATAGCCGCCTTTTTAGTTGATATCTTGATCCTTCAGTTCTTTTAGACAAGGTTATTCAGTTTTTAAAAGATTGCCAAAGATGCAGATTTTATAAAATTAGACAAGTAGTAAGGGAAAATTTAAAGTAAATGAAGAAGTTTTCCCAGATTTTTGGGTGGTTTTTAATTTGCCATGCTTCAAACCAGACATAGGCAGGTGTCTTCCACAGTTATGGTTGTGGGGACCGTTGAATGTCTTGGAAAATAAAACAGATGGAAAACTCCGACAATGGGTTCCCATCCTGCTGGTGTCCATCGTTGCCCGGTAATCTTATCAAAATGTTTATACGAGCTACATGTGGACGCTATATTATAAACTATAGACATGGAGTTTTCAAGGTTTCTTTTAGTTTTTCTTTTCATGTAGTTTAAACCAGACATAGGCAGGTGTCTTCCACAGTAATGGTTGTGGGGACCGTTGAATGTCTTGGAAAAGAAAAGTCTGAGATGGAAAACTCTAATAATGGTTTATATCTTGCTGGTGTTCATCGTTGCCCGGTAATCCAGTTACAATGATTATGCGAGCTACATCTGGACACTATATTTCACAGAAATACATCTTCTATTTTGTGTATGTCTATGTTTTTTTGGTGGGTTGGGGAGGGGGTTGAGATGAAGTTTTTTGAGAAGTGGGCTTGTAACATATTGTTGCTAATTTTAGCAACACTGATATTTTCAAAAATATAACTTCCCTTACGCCTGTGTTTTGGGGTTGGGCCTTTGGGGTGTAATAAAGCTTTTAGAGATTTTTACTACTTTATGGAATCAGTTCATTTATAACCATTGGAAACTTGTGGTTTTTGTTGCATATAGTTCTTGTGTGTTGAATCCACACTCATGCTTTGTGTGTTCTTGTTTACTTGTGTTTATCTGTCTCGTATAAATTTTTATTTCATCTTCTTTGTATTTCCAATGTGAGTTATATTTGTTAGCTATCTGATTTTTTATTCATGTTTGTATCAATGTCTTATGGTAGTTAGAGAATAGTATATCCCCCTTTATAGTATGAAGATACCAGTTTACAAAGACAATGATACACATTCTTACATACTCCTTCTGTCCCAGGATAAAAGTCCTTATTACTATTTTGCGTTGTCCATGTTAAATGTCAACTTTTTTTTAATAACCAAACTTTTACACATGTTTTCCTATTATGCCCGTAGCATTAAATATCTCATACTTTTCTTATTTTAATTCTCTCTCCATATTTAATGACATTATTATGGGCAATTTTGTCATTTTATTCATCTTCTTAATATGCGTGAAAAGTCCACCAGGACTTTTATCCTGGGACGGAGGGAGTATAAAAAGTTACTTCATTCTGTTCCTTTTAAATGCAGGTATTATTCTCCTCCCTCCCTCCCTCCCTCCCTTTTAATGTTTTATAGTATATGTATACTGTTTCTTTGTCAGCAGGGATGCACTTGCGTCCACCATTTCATCTAAGAACGCAACGTTTTGTAGCAGGTCTAGGTCAAAGTTACAGACAAAAGTAGAGACCTCTATGAATTTCATCAATATTTATGATGTCTTTTTTGACTGTGATCGCTATTCTGTAAGTTTAGACAATTTTATATGAGATAATACTATTATAGGTAAATTATCTTTCTCATCTCTAGTAGGTTAATCATATAACTCTTTAAGATACTATACATTGGGAAGCCAGATTGACCCACATGCAACACTGGGTCATAGACCTGCTATTATGCATCAGTTTTTGATTTCCTAAATCATTCACAGGTTCAGATTGTTTGCCTTATTTTTCATCCCTAAATCTAGTTCAGTTTACTTTTTTTTTAGTTAAATTGGATATTGTTTACAATAAATTTGTTTAGGTTGAAGAAAAGAAATTGGCAATGAAAACATT
Organism: Panax quinquefolius; assembly: GCA_020205615.1. Taxonomy (NCBI): domain Eukaryota; kingdom Viridiplantae; phylum Streptophyta; class Magnoliopsida; order Apiales; family Araliaceae; genus Panax; species Panax quinquefolius. The sequence goes on along the minus strand of CM035169.1, from coordinate 27,002,245 downwards.
ACAGTCCTTTTGAGTCCATGGTTGGCCAAAGAAAAGCAGAAAAATCAGAACTCTCAACTGGAAAAAACCCACATTGACAGGACTATTACTGTTCGAGATCCGGTAAATTCTGATGCATGGTTGAAAATACCTGGCAATTCCATTTTATGATTTGATTTTGTTCATTCAGGATTGTGCAAAATTAGATTTGTATTGTACTTAATATATGAGAATGCCGAAGACAATTAGAATAAATCCCTCTGAAGATATCGAGCTGTCTTCATGGGACCATGGTTTTTATGGTCCCCAAGACGATTTCCAGTGGAAGAAGTTTTACAGGTCCTTCAGCATAGATCTTCATGGTCAGGAGTCGAGGAAAAGATTATTGGCAAAGGGCAAGAAAGCTGAAGGCTCATTTTCTTCTGTTTGCTCTCTGTAAATTATAGAAATTGTAATTGGTTTACAGAAAGTGAAAATAGAAAAGCTAAGGTCCTCCAACACTTGTATTACCAAAAAAAAACGTTGCCCTCCCCTTTGTAAATTGGATGGACCCTAGGACAGAGTAATGAGAAAATAAAACATTTGTCAAATAAAATTAATTGCCCAAGGTATTGTCCAACTAGTAAATCCAATGTTTAACATATTTGAAGTTTTGCTACTTTTGTAAAATAATAATTTATAATATATTCAACTATTAATAAATAAATAAAAATTGATTAATTAATTAAGTCAATTTAAGCACAATGTTTAATCAATTTTATAATAATTTGTAAGAAAACAAGATGAATACAAATTAGAACATTTATGTCCAAATTATTAAAACAAATAAGATTGTGTTTGATATATTGGTATTTGTTTGCTAATCTTTTTTATAATTATGTATAAATAATGATATTTATGTCTAATTTATTAAAATACGAACACCCATCACCACCGTTTTGAATGTAACAAAGTTTTGGATGGCAACTTCACTACAAGTTGGCTTCCAATGCCACACGATCTACCTAACAGTCGTACACCTAAAATTGTCATGTAATTGGTTTGTTTTAGAAAAAAATAAGATTGGTTTTTATATTTTAAAGTTAGTTAAATATATTTTTATCATAATTTTTTATAAATTTAATTTTTTCCTAAAAATATAATTATGAGTAGTTTAAATTTTACAAAAAAAAATATACTGAATTTGTTCCTAATTCTTTTAAAACAAGTGCAAAAATTCTGCGGCCTAACACTATATATTTAACATTTTTTTCAAAACACTTAATTATATGCAAAATAGAATTCTATTTTTAAAAGTAATCTATATCTCAGAACAAGCAACTCAGCCAAACGGGAAAGTAGGGATTATTTCATTCCCTATAGGCTATATCGATAGATTTAATTACCTGAAATTCCAACCGTCTAGCAACTTCCCTCGTGATTTACCAATCGTCAACAGATTTACTTTGTTTATTAAAGAGAAGACTCATAACTAATAAAAAAGAATAATTGTACAAATCGTTGATGTGATATACTTCACCTCAGTTTTTTATGTGGGGCTGAGGACTACATTAAAACAATTTGTTGATCAATATATTGAGGTGAAATATGCCACATCAGTTTGTAGAATAATTTGTGTCTGTAGCATTACTCAATAAAAAAATATTATGTCATCCGTATACTGCTTTTATAATATTTTCATATATTTTTTAAAAATAAAATATGAAAATATTATAAATATTCTAGTGATTTATATGAAAACAACTTTGTCACAATTATGCTTGGATGTTTATTTATTATATGAATTTAATAATTTTCTTTCCCTAATAATACATGAAGTATACTTTGTACCTATTAAAACAACGTGTAATGAATCAAGATGTTATATCTTGCGATTTTATGTATGAATTCTTTGCGTATTGAATGAAAATATTATATATTGCCATTTTATGTAAATTCTTTTATTGTCAATCACATGAATAATTGTATATTGGTGATAATATTTTTGATAAGACATATAATATTATAATGTACGTCACAATTGTAAGTGGACTGAATACTTTCGCAATACATTACTCGCCATAATCAAACGAAAAAGAATTTAGCCATATACTACAAAACAGACATGACCCGACTAGGCTGATTCAACCGGTTGAAGTGGAAATTAGTTAGATGTCCGGTCCAATTGAACCACTTTAGTCAAATTTAATATTAAATCAGTTCACCATCGGTCGAACCATTAGCTCAACCAATAAAATTGGTTAAGTTAACATGATAAACTTGTTTTATTATTTTTTAATTTTTTTGTGCCAATTTTTTTTAATATTAAATTAATCACTTTTAATAATATTATAACTTAATTTTATTATGCTTTAATTCATAAAAAAAATGAGATTTTTAAAATTTTATTACTAATTGTTAATAATATACATATATTTTATATTTATAATGTTATCGATTGAATAACAGTTGAATCAGTAGTTATAATGGTAAGCAAGTAAGGTGGGTTGTTGGGTATAGAAATGGAATGTTTCTACAAAATATTGAAGGTTGAGTACTGACTGATTGGTGTATACTGTATAGTATTGGTATTTGGAGTATTATCATTTCCTCTCTCACTCAATTCACATCTATCACTAGATCTACCCTCCAATAAAAAACATGTGGCAAAATATATACCATGCATGGTTTAGACTGACTTGTACCGCATCTCCACGTGGTTAACATCCGCCCGTCCATCCAACCTAACTACACCACCTTCTCATCTCTATTTAAAGCTTCTTTGCTTTCTACTCCATATTTCACTTTATTGACTTGGAAGAGAAAATTAGGGTTGATATTTCTTTTGTGTATCCTAGCTATAAAAGATAAAAATGGCTACTATTTCTGTTGAGGAAATCCGCAAAGCGCAGAGAGCTCAGGGTCCGGCCACAATTCTGTCGATCGGCACCGCTACGCCTGCTCATTATGTGTATCAGGCTGATTATCCCGATTATTACTTTCGAATTACGAACAGCGAGAACAAGACTGAGCTCAAACAAAAATTTAAACGAATGTGTATGTATATTATTTAATTTAATTTTTGTATATAAAAACTAATTATTCATATATAGTAATATTTTACTACTACAACACTTCTCTTTCTTTTATATATTTCAATATTAATTAATTAACACTCGTGTACTCCTCTTAATTCTGTAATGTTACACTTTCATCTTATAGTCGTAAGTTTATATATATATAGTATCTCACACACACCGCCTCGATCTCTAAAATTAAAGTTTACTTGTTTCACTCTAAAACGATCGAAAAATTATCACTTTATTTAGATAAAACTTTACATAATTATATATAATAACAATTCTCTATAATTTTATTTAAATAAACGAGGAGTCATAGTATGTTCAAAGATATTCAGCCAACTTTTGTTAGATATTACTCTGGATTAAATCAATATATATATATATATATATATATATATATATATATATCCATGCATTAACTATACTATCCTGACGATGATAAATTACATGCAGGCGAGAAATCCATGATCAAAAAACGTTACATGTACCTAACAGAAGAGATTCTCAAGCAAAATCCAAACGTCTGCGCCTACGAGGCACCTTCCTTGGACGCGCGTCAGGACATTGTCGTTGTGGAGGTGCCGAAGCTCGGCAAGGAAGCCGCATCCAAGGCCATAAAAGAGTGGGGGCTACCTAAATCAAAAATCACCCACCTCATTTTCTGCACCACCTCCGGCGTCGACATGCCCGGCGCCGACTACCAGCTCACCAAGCTGCTCGGCCTCCGGCCATCCGTCAAGCGGTTCATGATGTACCAGCAAGGCTGCTTCGCCGGCGGAACGGTCCTCCGAATGGCCAAGGATCTCGCCGAGAACAATGCCGGCGCACGTGTCCTTGTGGTGTGCTCCGAGATCACCGCCGTCACTTTCCGTGGGCCGTCGGAGAACCACCTGGATTCTCTGGTGGGTCAGGCTCTTTTTGGTGACGGTGCGGGTGCGGTGATTGTGGGTTCGGATCCGGATATGTCCGTGGAGCATCCGCTTTTCCAAATCGTATCCGCGGCCCAGACGATTCTTCCGGACTCGGAAGGTGCGATTGACGGACACTTGAGGGAAACTGGGCTCACTTTCCATCTCCTAAAGGATGTGCCCGGACTGATTTCGAAGAACATTGAGAAATCACTTAAGGTAGCGTTTGGGCCCATTGGAATATCCGACTGGAACTCCATTTTCTGGATAGCCCACCCCGGTGGCCCGGCTATTTTGGACCAGGTGGAGCTTAAACTGGGTTTGAAAGAGGAGAAAATGCGGGCGACCCGACAAGTGTTGAGTGACTATGGTAATATGTCAAGTGCATGTGTTTTGTTCATTTTGGATGAGATGAGGAAGAAGTCTAGTGAGGAAGGAAAGGCAACCACTGGTGATGGGTTGGATTGGGGCGTTCTTTTCGGGTTTGGGCCGGGTTTGACGGTAGAGACGTTGGTGTTGCATAGTTTTCCAGCTACCATTACTCACTGATTACGATGTTATATTTATATATATATATATATATAGGAAATTGATATTTACATATATTAAAATAATATTTTCACACGAATTTCTCTCTCACTCACTATTCATACGAGAGGAATCATATGAAAATATTAATTTTTTATGTGAAAATATCAATTCCGTGCTTTTTTTATTTTCACAGGTGAAGATTAATTTTCGAAAAGAGAGATCGAGGAGAAAGACTTTTTTCGAAAATTAGGCACTTATGTGGTGGTATTGTTTATGTGATTAATGGTGTGTTTCGAAAACCTTACATTTGTATTCATGTCATAATATTTAATATATAAATAAATTAGTTGTGTCTCGTGCCTCCGATAATATGGACGGTAGGATTTATTCTAAATTTTGGACAGTCCAGATGATTTATTAGAGTGAACGGAAAATTCAAAATCAGTTGTATTTTGTTAAATAGATTGTTTGTTGAAACCTATTTAATAATAATAAATCATTAATTTGGAGGTCATGAAAGCTCAAACATGAGTTAGTTAATAACAAAAATAGATTATCAAGAGTTTTATTTTGTCATTCGAACTTTATGTATAAAATTGACATATTTGATGGACTTGGATAGGCACATGACATGACATGACATAAACAAAACATGATGGACCCATTTAAAATTAATTAAAGCCATGTTTTAGTTTTTATTCACATTCTACCTAATTAATCTCTTCACTTTTCTATATATATATATATATAATTTAATAATCTTTTTCACTTCATATATAATTTTCAAATTTTATATTGATAACTTTTCCTCTTTAATTGGATCCTAATACATACATGTACCTAGTTAGGACAAATAATAAATAGAATGGAATGTTTCTACAAATATAGAAGAGTATTGACTGTTTGGTGAATTTGTTACAATTAACAAAAACTCTACGTACCACGCACGTAATCTATTTAGAGATTTAGATTTAAGTGAATTGTACCGTACAAATTCATTAATAAAAAAATACTACCTAACTAGATAAAAATTATTTATTTTATCGAATAATATTACCGTAAAAATTTATTTGTTCACCGAATTATCGAACAACGAACGTAAACATGCACAGTGAGCAAATAATAACGCCCTAAAAGCTTGACGGACGGAGCGGCCAGTAAATAACTCCAGTGTAAGAATAAATACATGCCAAAAACGTCAACAATAAAAGTATGTAATTGCTCGTGTGTAAAATGAGTTGTACATAAAACTTGAATTATGATCGTATTTTTATTATAGTGTGACACACTTCAATGTACTATTACGCTCCTCCCCGAGTAGGAATACGACTCTTTATTACAATCGTTATCATACATAGATAAAAAGTCAATCTTCAAAAAGTCAAAATTAACACAGATTGCACCATTTTTATAATAGAATTAAATTGTATAGTAGAAAGTCAAATAAGATAAATAGTCGTAAGTTAATTAGAATCGTAGATTCCTTATAATGTCGATCAAGCCTCCTGATTGAAATAGTCTGCCGCGTGGAGTATCCGCGGCCGGACTCGGAAGGTGCGATTGATGGAAACTTACTTTTCATCTCCTAAAAGATGTGCCCGGACAGAAATATTTTAAAGTCATTGAAGGAAGCTTTTGTGGCCATTGGAATATCTTACTGGAACTCCATTTTCTGGGTAGCCCATCCGGGTGACCCGACTATTCTAGATCAGGTGGAGCTTAAGCTGGGTTTTAAATGTGAGCGCCCCGACAAGTGTTGAGTCAAAATGGTAATATGTGTAGTTCGTACGTTTAGTTCATTTTGGATGAGATGAGGAAGAAGTGGGACGGGCGATGGGTTGGATTGGGATGTTCTGTTTGGGTTCGGGGCGGGTCTGACCGTATACAATTCAATAGTACAAAAACAAAAGATGATGGATCAACCATACGAGACTCGATGCCTGCCCAAATTAATGATAGCTCATTGAAGTGGTTTTACACTCCTCCCAAGGCCCAATCTCAGGACCAGGGATGAACAAGTAATGGACCAAAATCGAAAAAACCGAGCCCAAATAAAACCCAAAACTTTTAAACCATCAACTTAACAGTTACAAAATAATGAAAACTCGAGCTTAGTCAACTAGTTCTGATTTGCACCCATGAACCAACCGAACCGACCGAATATTTAAAGTTATGAATATATTTATATTGATAAATATAATTATATATAGAATGTACTTTTACTTACTTGTGTACGATATCATACACAAATTTTTTAGTATATGATACAATATTTTATTTACCATGCTAGTAAATTTTGGCTTAATGGATGTTTATTATTCATGTATGCTTAATTACCTTTTGAGTTGTTTATTAATATTTTGGTCTTAAGTTATATTGGGAATAAGTTTAAAGTTTTATTACTAATGACCATTAGTATTTGTCAAAATTTGAGTATAATATTTTATTTACCATGCTAGAAAATTTGTGTTTGGTTGTTTAATGATTTAATTTTATATTTAATTGTTCATTTGTTCTTAATTCAAATTGTCTAAATCGACCGATTTAACTAAATAGACACATACCCGACTATAAAGGTTTGGGCGATTTTAAATTTGAATAATATTACGGACACAAATTATTCTACAAAAATTTAAAAATCGCTAATGTGACATACTCCACCTCAACATATTATGAGACCGAAAATTATATTGAAGCAATTTATTGATCAATATATTGAGGTGAAATATATCACATCAATAATTTATAAAATAATTTTTGTATGTAACATTACTATTTAATTTTTAAATTTTTATAACCGCTTTAAATAATTTAATTATTTTTTTAATACAAAACTAACCAAACCTACTCAGGATTATGGTTACTTTTCTCCCACCAAAACTCCTTATTCTAGTTTCAAGGTGCCCTGTACTCTCTTGGTAACATGCAGAGCTATATGACAATTGACATAACCGGAAGTTAATACTCTTGGATTATAGTATTTGTTTACAAGAATTATATTTGGGATATGACTATTAATACTTCCTCTAATTTAGATTAAATGACGTTTTAAGGAGTTTAATTTTATTCTATATAAGTGTCGTTTTGGAATTTCTATGCAATATTGCACTATTTTTTCATAATACCCCTCTATTTAATATGCTTAGTAAATGCAATTGTGGAGAGAGAAATAATTAATTAGGGACAATTGTGGAGAATGAGAAGAGACAATTGTGGAGAGAGAAATAATTAATCAGGGACACAAAAGATATTTTGTGTTATTTCTTAATAAACGTGTTTAACTCTAAAATGACATTTAATCTGAATAGGATGGAGTAGTAAGTATCTTGTTTGTTTTTAAGTTTAGATTTGAGATTATTAGTGTATGAATTATAAAATTACTTAAAAATCTTGAGATTATTTTGCAAAGTAAGCAAGTTGTCATATAATATTCGTTTGGTCGAGGAATATTCTTTTTTGTGGAAATATCCGCATTGACGACACAATCCAGTGGATCACATAATGTAATAACCGCTTTGATATAGAAAGTTAATAGAAATAACTTTTAATAAAAATAACGACAAATTTTTTACTGTTAATTGTTGAAATACCCTATGATAAAAGACAAAGAATACGCGCATCGCATAAAGAATACATGGTATTGCACAATATTTTTAACCTTGTGGTTTCAAATTATAAAATTATTATTTATTTTTAATAGTCAAATTAATATATTTAAATTTTAAAATTAATAAAATTCACTAAAAATTACAAAACATTAAATCTTACGATAACTAATACTTTTTAGAGAGTTTACAACCTGACCGAAGAAGAATTACAGATTTAATTTACGGGGGATAAAACATAAAATACGGTGAGGGGGATCAGACATACTACGTGTAATGAATCAACTATTTACGATAAATAAAAAAAGTTCATTCTATTTATATTTATCTTTGTATTGACTAAAATTTTTAGATGAAGTATTTGTTTTACCTAGAGGTGGCAAACAAAGGGCGGTCAAGCAAGAAAAGTAATGAAATGCCAAAAATAGGTCGGCCAAAAAAAAAGGTCCGAATTTTCATAATGAAAATGTGAGGCCAGTGGTCTTAAGTCATTTACTTTTTACCATGCTTCTTCCCCTATTTTTTTTTTCAAAATTTTGATACACCAAAAATAGTAATAATAATAAATATTAAAAATAATAAAATAATTTATAATAAACAATAATTCTAATACATATAAACATTGTCCGCTTAATATAAACAATAATTCTACTTATTCATAACTTCATATAATAATTCTACCGATATTTCAATGCGATGCATGCTAAGTCGCTATGTTTGATAATTCAATCTTAAACTTTGAAATTAGGATTGAGACCAAATTTTAACTAAAATTGATTTCAATTTAATGAAATAACAAAAGTAGTTCAAAGATAATTTTAATTCTAAAATTTTGAGTTGAGTATCAAACGTATAACGTTAAATATATAGTGTCTCAAAATAATGTAAAATATATATTGTCAACCTTATAAATACTCCATAAGGATAAAGTAACTGTAATTTATATATATATATATATATTATTTATAAATATATGAAATTATGTGCTTGTGTTTGATATATAAGAAAATTTGAAGTACGTAATTTAACATTTTACTATTAAGTTTTTGTGATTGTATAAAATAAATAATAATAATAATAATAATAATAATAATTGTAACATTTTACATAATAGTGTTGATTATTATTATTTGATATAACAACAAAATAAATTGCTCCAACCTTAATTATTTCTACTGAATTTTTTTTATTTCTACTATATAATCAATTGTAAATGGTGGGTGTTGCTAATCAATATAACTTTCAAAGGGTTTGAACTCTTATTTATTTATTTTATGTTTTTGTGTTTAGTTCTCATAACCCACAAGATCAATTTTTGCAAAAAAAAAAATGTTTCATGAAGTCATGGTAAGCCTAAAACGCCTCAGATTTTCATAAATTTAAAATTTGAAAGTTTCAACGCCTTACCATAATTGGTGAATTTACAAACCCACAACTCAGCCTCTTTGACAGTCTAGTTTTACCTAAAAGAGAGATCATTATACAAAATATACAAAATATTCTTTTTGATGATTGAGTATTTTGTATGATTATAAAAAAAAATCATTATACAAAATATTTTACGTGTTGACGAAAATTTTAGTTTTTAGGGAAAGAAAGAATAAATTTAGTGGTTATTTAATAAAACTGAATGAAATTTTTTGAATAATTAAGAAATCTGAATGAACTATAGAACAAAGTGTGTATTTTACAATTTTAACCTTTGAAATATGCTTGACAAGTTTGTTACTTCATTGAGTTTTGACATATACCAACATAATAAATTTAATACATTAATTTTATTCATTTTCATTTTATATACAAGTTCGTTTATTTTATTTTTTTCAAAAGTATTCAAATTAAAATTCAATTAGATATTTTATTTATTAAAATCACATATTTTTATTGTATTATCAGTTACTTATTTTTATTTTGAAATTATTGGATCTAGTTCAAGGTCTCAAGAATTGAATGGCCATGATGCCCGGTTGTGTTATGATAGAATATTGCTGATTTTTTTTTTTTTAAAAAAATAAAGATTGAAAAAAAGGATAAAGTAAGTATTTTGTTTTAATAAAGGAGGGTATCTTAGTAAGAAGCCATTCAGTACATTAATTATTCAAATAATGCCTAAATCACTGTATTTTATAAAAATTTCAGTTCCAATAAATTACATTAATTATTTTATAATAAAAAAAAAATAAAAAAAAATATTCCGGATGATCGAAAATAGCCGGTCCCCCTAGACTTTTTCTTCATATTTTAGGCCATTCAAATTCAGTAAGATGCAATCCAAATCCAAAAAGATACGAGGTATATAGGCAAATGGACCCACGTGGTACAAATTTGATGGTTGTATATTATGTCACTATCTCTACAAATTTCTGGACGCATGTTTATTTTAACATGTCTAGTCATAATTGAATTTTGGGCTTGAAATCATTTCTCTTTTGAAAATAAATAAATTAATAATAGGATCTCTTTTTTCAAACTATAATAATAATATCGATTTTTTTAAAATAAATTTTAAATATTTTTAAACTTAAATTATCGTAAAAATACCCGTTGTTATAATATTATTTTTAAATTTTAATTAAATTATGTCAATTTTAAAAAAAATATTTCAAATTAATTTTCTAGTCAACCGTAATCTTATAATTCAAAATGGAGAGAGTATATCACTAAGTCATTGCATATATTGGTGTCTTTCTCAATGTAATACGGTACAAAACTTGTATACTAGTTTCTACAGTAATTTTTTTAAAAAATTAATAAGAGAAGGGATAGAAGTTAAAGATAAAAAGTGGGTTTTACTTTTACTGGCGAATGCATCACATATTCAAATTTGCTTGATTGTGGGTAATCATTCATGATCATAATCATAATCATTATCATTATCATTATTGTGACGCCCCAATCGGTTGGGCTGACTCATTATCACGCTCCACTAACTGAGCCTTATTCACAACATCTGAATATAAATAAAGTTTGTGAAAAATGAGGTATTGACGTAGGTTTCAAACCTCGCAGAAACATTCGTGTCATTCGTTCCTCATTATCAACCAAATGGGATGTAAATCGGGATAACTCTGGAAATTTAGCTTCGTACTGCGACACGTTCATATTGTTTTGCTCCAGCTTGATGAACTCAACCTCCTTCATGTGACGAATACTTTCGGAAAAGTACTTGTCGTTGAACAATTATTGGAACTTCTCCCAAGACATATTCAGTGCGGCAGATTGAGTACGCTTTACAGATTCTCAACAGTAATCTGCATCTCCTCGCAACATGAAGGTGGCAAAGGGAACATTTTGCTCCTCGGAACATCCCAAGACATCAAATATCTTGGTGATCTGCTTTATCCACGTCTCGCCATAAGTGGTTCTCGCTTTCCCTAAAACTCCGGTGGTCCCAGCTCTCTTGAATCGCTTGGGTTGTGACAGATCGCGCTTTCTTATCATTCTACCCAGATTTTGTACACGAGTCTCCTCGTTCGATTTTGCATGAATCGCAAAAAGCTCCTAAACATTCCATCATTCATCGTTTGCTTTCGGTAGTGTTGTTTATGTATGAATATTGTCTTCCTTTTGCACGTTCCTCGGGTGGTGATTAAAGATGTCTCCATTGTCTCATTCACTCCATCGTTAATATTTTCCGCACGCCATTCTTAAACATCGCCATGAAACAAGGGTTAATTAAACAAATTAACATATTATCCCTATACTCGACCGACCAAATAAATACCAAATAAACTTAGTGAAAGTCATACTAATGAAAAATTCCCCATCTCTCCCTCCTAGTTCTTTGTCTCACATCTCACCGGGGATCATATCACTAAGCTCGATACCAATCATGACGCCCCAAAATAGGTATACAACACCCATTCGAGTCGCCAAATACATGGTACGTAAAGCAAACTATAACTTCAATAATACAATTATCGTGCAAAATACGACAACACATATCGTGAGTTTAAATACAAATATTGTTTCTGCATAATATCCACACTCAAATAAGTCCTCGTTATAATTATTCAAACACTATTTTGCTGTAAATAGTGAGGATCGCTAAAACATCTTTCTAGAACCATCACTCCGCACTCGATTAGTTCCTCGCTTTATGTTCTCACCTCCCGAGAAAAATGGAACAAAAAGGAAAAGGGTGAGCTCAACTAGCCAAATAAAGAATATTATGACGATTTAGATAATATACAACAAATTATCGTTAGTCTTCAACAGGAAAATCGATAAAATATAATAGCCAACAAGTTTTAGATCAACAATCGCATCTAAACAACAATCCATTGAAGAGTCAAGAGAGAATGAGTTCTACTTTGCCTTCTAAGATTTAAAAGTCCATCATCAATATTTTATCCCTCGTAATAACAATCAATATACATCTTTAATCAAATATTCATCTTTGCACTACAGTGCCAAAGATATTCATTTATATCACCGGTTGGTCATGTTCATCTCAACACTGCTCATCTTTGCACTACAGGCCAAAGATATTCATCGATTAATCATTTATTTTGCACTACAAAAGCCAAGATATTTAGTAATATCATTATTTAGGACTGAGGATGATGAAAATATTTTAAAGAAAACGAATCCAAAGGAAACGGAAGGACAAATAGTAGGATTCAGTATAACGGTTTATCCAAGATCAATAATACTTATAAATACCAAATTTGAAGCAAAATTCAAAAATAAAGATCAAAACATGGATACAATCAAAGATAGTAACCATAATAGTACATCTTGGACAAAAGAAAAAATTTCATTTTTCATTGAATATCAGAGTATTCGTGAATAATGTCAGATATCGTGAATAAGAAACGACACAAAAAGTTCTAAATTTGATAAAAATTCAGATCAATACTCTACATAATAATATCAAGAAATAATATCATATATGAAGAAAATAACATCTTACTCAAAATATCACATTCTCAAAATATCAAGATAAGGTCAAGAAAACTCAGCACCGATCGAATCATCGACATTAGAACTCATCTAAACATTTCAATGTGATAATCATTTACTAGTTTCATTCATAGCTTGAACTGATCGCCTTACTTCACCACTGCTTGAAATAAGCTCACATTTTTCACCAAAATTTATCAACCCAATTTTCACCAAAATCATTTATAAAACTTATCATCTCTTAAAATTCATGTTTTAATCTGCATTTTATGGATATACTCAATCTATATAATATATCCAAAATATCTATTCAATCTGTTGATTAAAATTTCGACACGCAATATATCTCAAAATATCGGGTTTAATTTTTTAACTTTCATCTAGACCTCAAATTTTTTAAATAAAAAGGAATTTCCTTTATTTATTATTTTGAAATAGTAAGGGTTGATTTGATTAATGTGGATAGTTAAGGGTTAAATACGCAAATATTTCAAAATAAGCAAGTGGTTATAAAATATTCATCATTGTTTGTGAATATTCGTTTGGTCGTGGAATATTCAGATCGCTTGTGAATATTCGCATTTACTGCAAGCAATGCCATGTGTGGGCCCCATAACGGAAAAAAGTTTATTTGATGAAGAAAACGACAAATATAAGTCAAGTTAAAAATAATACAGAAGTTGTTACCGTTAAGATCGTTGAATACCCTATGGTTAAAATACAAGAATACGCGTGGTCGCATAAAGAAGACACCAGATCGCACAAAGATTGTTGAATTATCGATCCTTACGTAAGAAGGCACTACTCAATAATTTTCACAAGAGTTATCGCTCAATATTTTATTTTATCGATTCAATAATTGTCATATTGATATTTTATATTATGTTGTTCAATAATTGTCACCGCACATTATCTCCATTATCGATCAATAATTCATATTATTTGAATAATATTATTAGATAACATTATTGGCAATGTCTAGAAAGTTCGTCAAGGAGAGGTTTCGTCACCTAATCACGCCAAGAAGTGAGAGATCCTTATCGAAAGCCCCCTCTTCCCGGGAACTACCGTCATTATAATTGGATTCGTAATATTATTGTGTGAATAATTAATTATCGATTCATATGATAAAGAAATATTTATTTTATGTGGATATAAATGATGGATTTATTTATGTGGTTATAAATGAAGAAATTAATGTTGAGGTGTTTTATCAAGATTTTATCTGATGGAGGTATTAAAATTAAATCGTGGGTTTTCAGATATATCATGGGTTATAATTTTTAATCCGACCGCTGATTGTGGTAATTTTTGGGTATGTTATACATACATAAGTCGAGTATATGTCCACAAATTTTGAACCGTTAAAAATGCATTTAATGATTTGTTGTGAATTTTAAGAGGTGTCTAATTCTAAATTAGGTTTATAATTGATTTTGGTGGAAAATTTAGAATTGAGGGCCCCACTTGTGGTTGGTGAAGAAATGTGCTGAATTTTATTTCAAATGTGGTGGGTGGCAATAGTAGCAGTGTAAAGCCATCGTGTAAAGAAAGTCAAGTCCGCTTTACGGCTAACATTTTCCTATAAATAGAGGGCTAAGTTAGAATTGAAAATCACACCGTAAACAAAGATTTTCTTCTCTCTATATTATCGAGCGATTTTGTGAGTATTTAGATACTTTGAGAGTCATTGCTCAAGATAAGTTTCATTCAAAGATCACTTCCGACCTTTCCTTCCAAGCAATCGATTCTTTCGAGGTAAGTGGATATTATTTTTTTTTCAGAATGATATTATTTCTTCAATATCATTATACCGAAATGTCGATCTCAAGTTTTTATCAAATTTGGAACTTTTTCATGCTCTGGGTTACTATTCATGAGTTACTATTCACGAAGTTACTATTCACGAAGTTACTATTCACGAAGTTACTATTCACGAGTTACTATTCACGAGTACTATTCACGAAGTACTATTCATGTTTTTGTGAAAAATTTTTTTTGTGGAATTTCTATCTTTGGCGTTCTGAGTTACTATTCACGATACTCAAGACTATTCACGATACCAAGACTATTCACGATACTAAGACTATTCATCTAAAAATAAAATTTTTTCTTTTCGTTCAAAATATCTATTTTGGATACTAGCTTTGATCAGATCCATGTTTTGATCATTCTCGAATTTTACACCACTACGATTATTTTGAGGTAGTTTTGAACACGGATAAAACAAAGTACTAATCCATAATCCTTAATCCTCGCCATTTTGTTTCACCGGATTCGCTTTTAAAAATATTTTTCATCATCCCTACCTTAAATGATGATATTATTGAATATCTTCGCCCAGAAAGGCAAAGATGAATGATTTTCAAGAATATCTTCGGGCTCGTAAAGCAAAGATGAACAGTGTTTAGATTAATACGACCGATCGATTAATATCTTTCGCTCAGAGTGCAAAGATGAACAGTGTTTAATTTGAAATACGACTAATCGATGAATATCTTTCGCCCAGAGTGTAAAAGATGAATATTTGATTCCAGATGTATATCGATTGATGTTATGTGGATAAAAGATAGACGATGAACTTTTAAATTCATACATGTAAGATAGTAGTTTTCATTCTCTACTTAACTCTTCTAATGAATTATTATTTTCACATGTAATATTGATTTAAAATTTGTTGTCTATCAGATTCTATTAGATTTTTCCCGTCAAGACTAACGATAATTTGTCAGATATTATCTTAGTCATAATATTCTTTATCGAGCTAATGAGCTCACCCTTTTCCTTTTTGTTCCATTTTTTTCTCGTGGAGGCTAGAATATAATGAAAGTATTTAGCCTGGGGAATGGAATAAAGGTTCTAGAGAGAGATTGTTTAGTAGTCCTCACCATTTTTGTAAAATAATGTATCAATAAATGTGATGAGGATTTATTTGAGTATAGATATGTCTGTAAGATAATATTTGTATTTAAACTCACGCTTTATCGTCAGAATAATAAAGTTGTAGTTGTTTTTCGCACTCACGTATCGACAACTCGTAATGGGTGATGTATACCTATTTTGGGGGCGCCACAGCTTGGTATCGTAGTTTAGTGGATATGATCTCCATGAGATCTGGGAATGTAACCAGAGAGGGGAGAGACGAGTAAATCCTTCGCTAAAGGTGTCCTACCTAAGCTTATTTGTTAGTCGGGTCAAGATATAGGGATATTATGTGATATATTGATTTCTTAATTAACCTTTGTTTTATGACAAAGATTTGAGAATGTCGATCGAGAATATTAACAATGGAAATGAGAACGTGGAGACGCTCAGATTTCACCAACGAGGAGAACGGCAACAGTCGGGCAATGTTCCTCCCGCGAACAACACCATGGAGCAGATGATGAACGAGGGATGTTTAGAAGTTTTTCATAGCTCATGCAAAATCGCATTTGAGGAGACTCGTGTTCAAAATATGTGAGAAATGATAAGAATTACTGTTGTTGTCACAAACAAGCAAGCTTCAAAGAGTCGGGACCACCGTAATTTAAGGGAAAGCCGATCCGATCACGCCAAGAAACACGGGTCAACAAATTACCAAGATATTCGATGTCTGGGATGCACGAGGAACAGAAGGTTCCATTCGCCACCTTTATGTTCCGTGGCGAGGCAGACCATCGGTGGGAGTCTCGTGAAGTTGCATCCATCCAACCGCAAGACTCAAAGATGTCTCTGGGAGACGCTTTCAGAGACTATTTAATGACAAATACTTTCCCGAAAGTGTTCGGCTATACGAAGGAAGTGGAGTTCATCGACAGAAGCAAAACAACACGACGGTGTCTCAAAGACGAGGCAAAGTTTGCAGAGTTATCCGTGTTCAGACCTCATTGGTGGAGAATGAGGAACGATGACGCGGATGTTTCTTAGAGGTTTGAAAACCCAAGATACGCCAAGATCTCATTTCTCATAAACTTTCTTTATTCAGACATGTAAATGTGGCTCAATTATTAGAGCGAGATAACGAGTACGGCCAACCGAGAGGACCATAACCGTGGATCGCACTGTAGATAGCAACAATGTAATAATGATAACTCATGAGAAAGAAACAGACGGACAGTAAATGGTAACCACTCCGGTGGTAATCATGGTCATGAAAAATGTAAGAAGCGAAGTCAGAGGAGATTTTAAAAGAGGAGATTTAACAACGACTATGTGAAGACGACAAATACGGCAAAGAATCGGTTCTAAGTGGAGGAGAACGACCACCCATTATATGCTACAAATGCGAAAAGAGGGACATATCAATTCAAACCGCCCACAACAGCTCAAGGTATGCTATAGTTGTGGGAAAGGAAGGACATATCGCCGAGATCAGACGCAGAATAAACCTAGTTCAATGGGGACGGTGACTCAAAAGATCGTCCCCGTAAAAGTCAAAGTCAACGATTCCGGAAGAGCGTTTGTTGTGATCGGGTCATAATGCGAGGAACCCAAACGAGGTGATCACGGTAAGCTATTTATAAATTTCGCTAAGTTTATACCTTACTGATAACCGGCATACCCATTCATTTATCTCTCCCGCATGTGCTCAACGCTTAAACTCGATTCCGAGAAATTAGACTTCGATCTATCTCGTGGAAACTCCGCTAGAGAAACTTTCATCACATCCATCGCTTATAAATCTTGTTTGATTCAAGTTGGCACCATTACCTTACCCGTTGACCTTATCTCTTTAAAGATACTTGCTTTTGATGTGATTTTAGGGATTGATTGGTTAACTACTCATCACGCCAAAATTGATTGTTTTCGTAAAGTCATAGTTTTCATATTCCTAACCAACCCGTTGTATTTAATTCAAGCAACTAAACCATTAAAATCAATCACTATCATATCTAATCATAAAGCTATTCGCTTATCGAAAAAACGGATGTCAAGCTTTCTTAGCCCATGTTATGGATTTGAATAAAGACACGCCAAATTTGAATAATATTCCCGTTGTTATCGATTTTCCCGACGATTTCAAGAACTTCCCTGCCTACCCCCGTAACGTGAAGTTGAATTTTTATCGATCTTGAACCCGCACAAAGCCCATTTCTAAAACCCCATATCGAATGGCTCCTATTGAACTTCAGAGTTAAAGGTCC
Source organism: Panax quinquefolius (assembly GCA_020205615.1). Taxonomy (NCBI): domain Eukaryota; kingdom Viridiplantae; phylum Streptophyta; class Magnoliopsida; order Apiales; family Araliaceae; genus Panax; species Panax quinquefolius. Next base: position 26,984,129 of record CM035169.1, on the reverse strand, counting down.
AACTACGTGAATTGTTGGACATCGGCTTCATCTGGCCCCAAGACATCTCCTCGGGGTGCTCCTGCTGCTTTATTCAGAAAGAAGAAAGACGGAGTATGCGATTTCAGATCGACTATCTGAATCGAACCATGTCACCATCAAGAATAGTATCCTCTACCTCGTATTGATGACTTGTTCGACCAATTGTAAGGGGCACAATTCTTTTCAAAATCGATCTTCGCTCGATATCATCACCAAGATTAAAACCGAGGATATTCCAAAGACCGCCTTTAACTCCCCAGATGGGCATTATGAATTTTAGTCATGTCTTTTGACTAACTAATGCTCCCGCTGGCTTTCATGGATACGATGAACCGAGTATTCAAGGAATATTTCGATCGCTTTGTTGTTGTTTTTATTGATGACATCCTTATATATTCCAAAAGTCGTGAAGATCATGAGCACCATTTGAAGTCGGTACTCCAAAGGCTTCGTGAAAACCAACTATATGCCAAATTGAAGAAATGCGAAGTTCGCTTCGAGGAAGTAGCATTTTTGGGCATGTGGTGTCAAAACATGGAGTATCCGCTGATCCGGCCAAGATCAAGCAATACAAAGTTGGGAGAGCAAATCAAGCCCATGGATCAAGACGTAGCTTTTTGGGCTTAACCGGTTATTATCTGAGATTCGTGGAAAGGTTTTTTCTAATCGCTACTCCATTAACTCAAATTTAACTCCTAAGGATACAAAATTTGCTTGGAGTGAAGAATGCGAGAAGAGTTTCCAAGAGCTTAAGAGAGACTTATTTCTAAGACTGTTTCTAACAATACCATCCGTTCTTGATGGATTTGTTATCTACAAATGATGCTTCGTGCAAAGGGTTAGGATGTGTTCTCACGCAACGTGGGAAAGTCATAGCCTATGCCTCGCGACAACTTAAAGAGTATGAGAGGAATTATCCTACTCATGATCTAGAGTTGGCAAAGCAAATGCTTTCAACTTTAAAGATACGGAGGCACTATCTATATGGGGAGAAAGTGGAGATATATTCGCACCATAAAAGCCTTAAATATTTCTTCACTCAAAAAGAACTCAACACGCTATAAATGACGCTGGCTCGAACTATTGAAAGACTACGACCACACTATTCAATACCATCCCGGAAAAGTTTAACGTGGTAGCCGACGCTATCGAAAGTAGAAGATCATACGCGGAACGAAAAGCGATGATGTCAAGTATATACGACAGAGCCAACTTTAATAGAAAAGTTAAGGTCGCTTCAAGCCACCAATCTTGAGCTTATGCGTATGAAGAAGAAAGTACAAGAAGGAGCTATTCTAAGCGTAGAATCGATGAAGAAGGAATACTTCGAGTCCACTCTAGACTTTCAGGTTCCTAACGACTCGATTCAAGTACAAGATTATGATGGAGGCACACAATACACCATTTGCAATCCATCTCGAAGTACTAAAATGTATCGTGATCTTCACATACATTTTGGTGGAACAATAAGAGAGAGATTGCAAAGTTTATCTCAATGTGTTTAACTTGTCAACGTAAAGAAGTGAGCATCTAGTACCTAAGGGTCCGCTGAACCACTGAGATTCCGGAATGGAAGTGGGAACACATTACCATGGATTTCGTTACGGGTCTTCCTACGGCTTTCAAGGCATCAATGCTATTTGGGTTATTGTTGATAGATTAACCAAGTCTCGCTTCATTTCTTCGCCGACACGGAGACTTATTCCTCGAACGCCTTGCTAGTATGACGTAAATGAGATTGTGAGGTTGCATGGCATGCTCAGATCCATAGTTTCGGATCGTGACCCAAGATTCACTTCAAGATTTTGGGTTAGCTTTGCAAAAAGCTATGGGCACGGATTTGCGATTTAGTTCTAAGATACCATCCCCAAAACAGGACGACAATCGAGAGGACTATTCAAACTCTTCAAGATTTATTAAGACTCGTGGTCCTAGACTTCAAGGGCGCTTTGGGATAAGTATTTACCATCGTGGAATTCTCCCACAACAACAAAGCTTATCGTGCAAGTATAGTGTGGCTCCATTCAAGCATTATATGGATTTAAAATGTCGTTCTCCAATATGTGGGACGAGGTGGGTGAAGCAACATTGTTGGGACCCGAAAGTTAAGACGTATGACTCACCGAAAAGATCCAAATGATTCGACAACGATACAAACCAAGACAAGATCGACAAAAGAGTTATGCGGATCTTCATCGAAAGGACGTGGAATTTAATGTAGGGGATCATGATTGTCATGAGTTGCTTCCATGGAAGGAGTTACAAGATTTGGGAAGAGAGGAAAGCTCAATCCACGCATTTATCGGGTCCATTTCAAATTCTCGACCGAGTAGGAAATGTAGCCTATAGACTAAGCATTCTCCAAGTATGTCTCGTGTTCATAATGTGTTTCATATATCAGCATTTCAGAATATGTGAAAGACCCAACCACGTTATAGAAGTTAGAACCGGACGAGATAGCCAAGACTTAACGTATGAGGAGGTACCGCCAAGATTTTGGATAGAAGGAGCACGTCCTACGCCAAGAAAGGTCATACCACAAGTTAAAGTTTTTGTGGAGGAATCATGCTATAGAGGAAATGACCGGGAATTGAAACTAAATGAAAGCGAGGTATCCTCACCTTTTCAAACACTGTATACGACGCCAATTTCGAGGACTTAAATTTCATAAGGAGGGAGGTCAGAAGACCTCAAACTTTTTTTTTTTAAATAAAAGGAATTTCCTTTATTTATTATTTTGAAATAGTAAGGGTTGATTTGATTAATGTGGATAGTTAGGGTTAAATACGCAAATATTTCAAAATAAGCAAGTGGTTATAAAATATTCATTGTTGTTTGGGAATATTCGTTTGGTCGTGGAATATTCAGATCGCTTTGGGAATATTCGTACGACTACAAGTAAGCCCATGTGTGGGCCCCATAACTGAAAGCGATTTGATGAAGAAAACGACAAATATAAGTCAAGTTAAAAATAACTACAGTAGTTGTTACCGTTAAGATCATTGAATACCCTATGGTTAAAATACAAGAATACGCGTGGTCGCACAAAGAAGACATTACCAGACGCACAAAGATTGTTGAATTATCGATCCTTACGTAAGAAGGCACTACTCAATAATTTTCACAAAGAGTTATCGCTCAATATTTTATTTTATCGATTCAATAATCATTGCTGCATTGATATTTTATATTATCATTGTTCAATAATTGTCACGCACATTATCTCCATTATCGATCAATAATTCATATTATTTGAATAATATTATTAGATAACATTATTGGCAATGTCTAGAAAGTTCTCGTCAAGGAGAGGTTTGGTCACCTAATCATGCGCCAAGAAGTGAGAGATCCTTATCGAAAGCCCCCTCTTTCCGGAACTACCGGGTCATTATAATCAGGATTCGTAATATTATTTGTGAATAATTAATTATCGATTCATATGATAAAGAAATATTTATTTTATGTGGATATAAATGATGGATTTATTTATGTGGTTATAAATGAAGAAATTAATGTTGAGGTGTTTTATCAAGATTTTATCTGGATGGAGGTATTAAAAATTAAATCGTGGGTTTTGAGATATATCATGGGTTATAATTTTTAATCCGACCGTTGGATGATGGTGGTAATTTTTGGGTATGTTATACATACATAAGTCGAGTATATGTCCACAAATTTTGAACCGTTAAAAATGCACTAATGATTTGTTGTGAATTTTAAGAGGTGTCGATTCTAAATTAGGTTTATAATTGATTTTGGTGGAAAATTCTAGAATTGAGTGGGCCCCACTTGTGGTTGGTGAAGAAATGTGCTGAATTTTATTTCAAATGTGGTGGGTGGCAATAATAGTAGTAGGTAAAGCCATCGTGCAAACAGTCAAGTCCGCTTTTACGGCTAACATTTTCCTATAAATAGAGGGCTAAGTTAGAATTGAAAATCACACCGTAAACAAAGATTTTCTCTTTTCTCTCTATATTATCGAGCGATTTTGTGAGTATTTAGATACTTTGAGAGAGTCATTGCTCAAAGATAAGTTTCATTCAAAGATCACTTCCGACCTTTCCTTCCAAGTATCGATTTTTCGAGGTAAGTGGATATTATTTTTTTTCAGAATGATATTATTTCTTCAATATCATTACGTCGAAATGTCGATCTCAAGTTTTTATCAAATTTGGAACTTTTTCATGCTTCTGGGTTACTTATTCATGAGTTACTATTCACGAGTTACTATTCACGAAGTTACTATTCACGAGTTACTATTCATGAAGTTACTATTCACGAAAGTTACTATTCACGAAAGTACTATTCATGAAGCGTGAAAAATTTTTTTGTGGAATTTCTATCTTTTCGTGTTTGAGTTACTATTCACGATATTAAGACTATTCACGATACTCAAGACTATTCACGATACTCAAGACTATTCATCGAAAAAATAAAATTTCTTCTTTTCGTTCAAAATATCTATTTTGGATACCTAGCTTTGATCAGATCCATGTTTTGATCATTCTCGAATTTTACACCACTATGATTATTTTGAGGTATTTTTGAACATGGATAAAACAAAGTACTTAATCCTTAATCCTTAATCCTTGTCATTTTGCTTTCACCGATTCGCTTTTTAAAAATATTTTTCATCATCCTCGCCTTAAATGATGATATTATTGAATATCTTTGGCCCGTAGGCAAAAGATGAATGATTTCAAGAATATCTTTGGCCTCAGAAAGTAAAGAAGAACAGCAGTGTTGAGATGAATACGATCGATCGATTAATATCTTCGCCTCAGAAGTGTAAAAGATGAACAGTGTTTAAATGAATACGAATTAATCGATGAATATCTTCGCCTCAGAAAGTAAAAGATGAATATTTGATTCCGAGATGTATATCGATTGATGTTACAGGATAAAAGATAGACGATGAACTTTTAAATTCATACATAAGATAGTAGTATTTCATTCTCTACTTAACTCTTCTAATGAATTATTATTTCACCGCTAATATTGATTTAAAATTTGTTGTCTATCAGATTCTATTAGATTTTTTCCTCGTCAAGACTAACGATAATTTGTCAGATATTATCTTAGTCATAATATTCTTTATCGAAAGCTAGTTGAGCTCACCCTTTCCTTTTTGTTCCATTTTTTTGAGGCGTAAGCGAGGCTAGAATATAAAGGTTCTAGAGAGAGAGTTGTTTAGTAGTCCTCACCATTTTTATAAAATAATGTATCAATAAATGAAGGATTTATTTAGTAGAGATATTGTTGTAAGATAATAGTATTTAAACCATTTTGTAAAATAAAATGTATCAATAAATGTGATGAGGATTTGGGTGAGTATACCTATTTTGGGGGCGCCACATCGGGGGTGTAAGATAATATTTGTATTTAAAAAAAATGCTATAAACATAAACTATTTTATAAATATTTTACAAAGTAACGATGTACATTTCAAAGATATCGATCAATAAATTATTTAAATATAGTCTTCTATAACAATATCTTTGAGATAGAATATGTCACATCATCAGTTTATAAAATATTTATAGAATAACTTGTATCTAGCATTATTCTTAATAAAAATCTTGCGACTTTTGAGGCCATTTCTTTATTGTTGTTAAGAGAGACGAGAATCCCATCCCATGTGGAAATTGGAAGAAACACTAGTGTAGTGTATATTTTTACGTTAATATTTGATATTTTTTTATACGATAACTTAAATATTATAATAATTAATTAATGAAAGAGCATAATCTATTTAACTTTAGTATTATAATTTTATTATCACGTCATCACTAATAAAAAGTAATAGTATTATAAGGATCACGTCATCACTAATAAAAAGACAAGGAAGGTGTAGTAAGACCCCAACTTATTATTAATGAAATTTAATTTTCTATTTATTATTTTGAAATAGTAAGGGTTGATTTGATTAATGTGGATAGTTAGGGTAAAATACGCAAATATTTCAAAATAAAGCAAGTGGTTATAAAATATTCATTGTTGTTTGGGAATATTCGTTGGTCGTGGAATATTATTCATCGCTTGTGAATATTAGTACGACACGGTAATAGCCCATGTGTGGGTCCCATAACGGAAAGTGATTGGATGAAGAAAACGACAAATATAAGTTGTTTAAAAATAACAAACAGAAGTTATATCAAGTTATATCGTTAAAATACTTGTGGTTAAAACACACAAAGAGATTACCAGATCGCACCAATTATTGATTCTTACGTAAGAAGGCACTACTTAATAATGATTACAAAGAATTATCGCTCAAAGATTTTATCGATTCAATAATCACGATTGATATTTTTTTAGTTGTTTCAATAAATTGTTATTACACAAGATTTTCCATTATCGAGCAATAATTCATATTATCTCGAATAATATTATTGGATAACATTATTGGTAATGTCTAGAAAGTTCTCTTTCTAAGGAGAGGTTTGGTCACCTAAATGCGCCGCCAAGAAGGAGAAATCTTTATATGGAAAGCCCTCTTCCCGAAACCGCCTGGTCACAATATTGTGATTCTCGTAATATTATTTGTGAATAATTAATTATTGATTCATATGATAAGAAAAATATTGATTTTATGTGGATATAGATGGAGAAAATTTTAATGTGACAATTGTTGAAAATTGAAATTTTATCTTTTCTCGATAAAATAATTCATTTAAATATATTATTATATTTTAATAATATAATAATTGTGATATTTTTACAACGAATGTGGGATATATGAGTATACGAGGAGGAAGAGTATTTTTGTTGCAATAAATGTTTAAAACATGTTAAACATGTCTGGTGGACCCCATTTATCGATCGAAATTTGATTATAGCTTTATAAAATCGCCCTGCTTGTGGATTTCGGTCAATTTTGTTTGGAATTTGGAAAAACTTTCTTCTGCAAAGTTGTAGAGAATTGAATTTCCTATAAAAACTCGCGAGATTCGAATTTTCTGGCAAAAGGGCTATTTATTATGAATTATTGAAGTTCCGAAGCTCCGAAATAATTGATTTTTGGAAGTTTAAAATATTTAAAATTAGAAAAACGTTTTTTTTTGTTGTTAGTCTTGTGTAGTGGGCTGGTTGGTGGCTGATGTTGGGCAAATTAAGTGTGCGTTGGAAAAATATATATATATATATATTATTAATTTATTAAATTTTCTGCTTTGGTGTTCTAAGCAATTTCCTATAAATAGGGTGCTTAGGTTAGAATTGAAAATCACACCAGAAACTGAAGTTTTCTCTCTCTATATTATCGAAAGTTTATTCTTGTGAGTATTTTGAGTATACTTTGAGTATTGTATATACGGTGCAAGTTCAAGTCATAGCCTATATCCCTGTTTCAACTGTAAGATCATCTTTTGTGAGGTAAGTGGATATTATTTTTTTTCAGAATGATATTATTTCTTCAATATCATTATGTTGAAATATTGATCTGAAGTTTTTTATCAAATTTGGAACTTTTGGTGTCTGAGTTACTATTCACGATACTGCAGACTATTCACGATGATCTGATTACTATTCACGAATACTAAGACTATTCATCGAAAAATGAAAAAATTTTCTTTTTCGTCTAAAATATCTATTCGGATACTAGCTTTGATCAGATCCATGTTTTGATCATTATTGAATTTTACACCACTATGATTATTTTGAGGTATTTTTGGACGTGGATAAAACAAAGTACTTAATCCTTAATCCTTAATCCTCGTCATTTTTGTTTCACCGGATTCGTTTTTTAAAAATATTTTTCATCATCCTCGCCTTAAATGATGATATTATTGAATATCTTTCGCTCAGAAAGCAAAGATGAATGATTTTCAAGAATATCTTCGCCCGTAGTAGTGCAAAAGATGAACAGTGTTTAGATGAATACGATTAATCGATGAATATCTTCGCCTCAGAGTGCAAAGATGAATATTTGATTCCGTATATATATATATTGGTTGATGTTACGTGGATAAAAGATAGATGATGAACTTTTAAATTCATACATGTAAGATAGTAGTTTGCATTCTCTACTTAACTCTTCTAATGAATTATTATTTCACCATGCGTAATATTGATTTAAAATTTGTTGCCTATCAGATTCTATTAGATTTTTCCCCGTCAAGACTAACGATAATTTGTCAGATATTATCTTAGTCATAATATTCTTTTATCGGGCTAGTTGAGCTCACCCTTTTCCTTTTTGTTCCATTTTTCTTCTCGTGAGGCGAGAATATAAATGAAGTACGTAGCCTGGGTATGGAATGAAAGTTCTAGAGAGAGTTATTTAGTAGTCCCTCACCATTTTTGTAAAATAATGTGTCAATAAATGTGATGAGGATTTATTCGAGTATAGATATTGTCTGAAGATATTATTTGTATTCAAACTCACAGCTTTATTGTTGTAATAATAAAGTTATAGTTGTTTCGCACTCACGTATCGACAACTCGTAATGGGTGATGTATACTTATTTTGGGGGCGCCACATTGGTATCGTAGCTTAGGGATATGATCTCCAAGAGATCGGGGAATAGAACTAGGAGGGAGAGACGAGTAAATCCTTCGCTAGTGTGTCCTACCTAAGCTTATTTGTTAGTCTGGTCAAGATATAAGGATATTATGTGATATATTGATTTTCTTAATTAACCCTTTTTTTTATGACAAGATTTGAGAATGTCGATCGAGAATATTAACAATGGAAATGAGACCGTGGAGACGCTCAGACTCACCAACGAGGAGAACGTGCAACAGTCGGGCAATGTTCCTCCTGTGAACAACACCACCGAAAGCAGATGATGAACGAGGGATGTTTAAGCTTTTTTTGCGATTCATGCAAAATCGCACGAGGAGACTCGTGTTCAAAAAATAGGAGGAAATGATAGAATTACTAAAGTTGTCACACCAGCGATTCAAAGAGTCGGGACCACCGAATTTAAGGAAAGCCGATCCGATCGCGGCGGAAAAACATGGGTCAAGCAAATTACCAAGATATTCGATGTCTTGGGATGCACGGAGGAACAAAGGTTCCATTCGCCACCTTTATGTTCAAGTGGCGAAAGGCGTATCATCGGTGGGAGTCTGTGAAGTGTACCCATCCAACCAAGACTCAAAGATGTCTTGGGAGACATTTCAGAAATTATTTAATGACAAATACTTTCCGAAAGTGTTCGCTATATGAAGGAAGTGGAGTTCATCGATTAGAACAAAACAACATGACGGTGTCTCAAAGACGAGGCAAAGTTTTGCAGAGAGTTATCCGTGTTTGCACCTCATTTGGTGGAGAATGAGGAACGATGACGCGGATGTTTCGATAGATTTGAAACCCAAGATACGCACAATATCTCATTTCTCATAAATTTTCTCTATTCAGAGATGTTGTTAATGTGGCTCAATTGTTAGAGCGAGATAACGAGTATGTTCAACCGAGGGACCATAACCGTGGATCGCACTCGCAGATAGCAATCAATGTAATAATGATAACCAATGGAGAAAGAAACAGACGGACAAAATGGTAACCACTCGTGGTAATCATGGTCATAAAAGTAGAAGAAGCGAGTGAGAGGAGATTTTAAAAGAGGAGATTTAACAACGACTATGTGAAGACGACAAAGCGCACTTAAGAAGAATCGGTTCTAAGGGAGGAAAACGACCACCTTTGGTCATATGCCACAAATGCGGAAAAGAGGGACATATCACCCAAACCGCCCACAATAGTTCAAGGTATGCTATAATTGTGGAAAGGAAGGACATATCGATCGAGATTGTACGGTAGATAAACTTAGTTCAATGGGGACGGTGACTCAAAAAGATCGTCCCGTAAAAGTCAAAGTCAAAGATTCCGGAAGAAGCGTTTGTTGTGATCGGGTCAAAATGCGAGGAACCCAAACGAGGTGATCACGGTAAGCTATTTATAAATTCTTGAAGTTTATACCTTATGACACCGGTGCTACCCATTCATTTATCTCTCCGCATGTGCTCAACGCTTAAACTTGACCGGAGAAATTAGACTTTGACCTATCTCGTGGAAACTCCGTTAGAGAAACTTTCATCACATCCATCGCTTATAAATCTTGTTTGATTCAAGTTGGCACCATCACCTTACCATTGACCTTATCTCTTTAAAAATACTTGCTTTTGATGTGATTTTAGGATTGATTGGTTAACTACTCATCATGCCAAAATTGATTGTTTTCGTAAGGTTGTTAGTTTTCATATTCCTAACCAACCTGTCAGATTTAATTCAAGCAACTAAACCATTAAAATCAATCATCGTCATATCTAATCATAAAGCTATTCATTTATTGAAAAATGGATGTCAAGCTTTCTTAGCCCATGTTATGGATTTGAATAAAGACACGCCAAATTTGAATAATATTCTGTTGTTATCGACTTTCCCGACGATTTCAAGAACTTCCCGCCTACACCCGTAACGTGAAGTTGAATTCTTTATTGATCTTGAACCGGTACAAAGCCCATTTCTAAAACCCCATATCGAATGGCTCCTATTGAACTTCAGGAGTTAAAGGTCCAACTACAGAATTGTTGGACATCGGTTTCATTCGGCCCTAAGACATTTCCTCGGGGTGCTCCTGCTTTATTCAGTAAAGAAGAAAGATGGGAGTATGCGATTTGTATTGACTATCGGAATTGAACCATGTCACCATCAAGAATAGGTATCCTCTACCTCGTATTGATGACTTGTTTGACCAATTGCAAGGGCACAATTCTTTTCAAAATTCGATCTTCGCTCGGATATCATCAATCAAGATTAGAACCGAGGATATTCCAAAGATCGCCTTCGTAACTCCTGTAGACGGCATTATGAATTCTTAGTCATGTCTTTCTGACTAACTAATGCTCCTCGCGGCTTTCATGGATATGATGAACCGAGTATTCAAGGAATATTTGGATCGGTTTGTTGTTGTTGTCTTTATTGATGACATCCTCATATATTCCAAAAGTCGTGAAGATCATGAGCACCATTCAAAGTCGGTACTCCAAAGGCTTCGTGAAAACAAACTATATGCCAAATTGAAGAAATGCGAGTTCGGATCGAGGAAGTAGCATTTTGGGCACGTGGTGTCAAAACATGGAGTATCCGTGGACCCGTGAAGATTGAAACAATACAAAGTTGGGAGCAACCAAGCTTTGTGATCAAGCACGTAGCTTTCGGGTCTACCGGTTATTATCGGAGATTCGTGGAAGGGTTTTCTAATCGCTACTCCATTAACTCAAATTTAACTCGAAAGGATACACAATTCGCTTTGGAGCGAAGAATGCGAGAAGAGTTTCAAGAGCTTAAGAGGAGACTTATTTCTAAGACTGTTTCTAACAATACCATCCGGTTCGGATGGATTTGTTATCTACAATGATGCTTCGTGCAAAGGGTTAGGATGTGTTCTCATGCAACGTGGAAAAGTCATAGCTTTATGCCTCATGACAACTTAAAGAGTATGAGAGGAATTATCCTACTCATGATCTAGAGTTAGCGCGTTAAATGTTTGCTGCTTAAAGATATGGAGGCACTATCTATATGGGGAGAAAGTGGAGATATATTCGCACCATAAAAGCCTTAAATATTTTTCTTCACTCAAAAAGAACTCAACACGCGGCAATGACGCTGGCTCGAGCTATTGAAAGACTACGACCACACTATTCAATACCATCCTAGAAAAGCGAACGTGGTAAATGACGCGCGTTGAGTAGAAGATCATATCTTGGGAATGAGTGCGATGATGTCAAGTATAATGACAGAGCCAACTTTAATAGAAAAAGTTAAGGTCGCTTTCAAGCCACCCACCCGAGCTAATGCGCGTATGAAGAAGAAAGTACAAGAAGGAGCTATTCTAAGCGAGAATTGATGAAGAAGGAATACTTGAGTCCACTCTAGACTTTCAGGTCCCTAACGACGATTTGAAGTACAAGATTATGATGGAGGCACACAATACACCATTTGCAATCCATCTCGGAAGTACCAAAATGTATCGTGATCTTGACATACATTTTGGTGGAACAATATGAAGAGAGAGATTGCAAAGTTTATCTCGATATGTTTAACTTGCTAACGTAAAGCGCGAGCATCTAGTACCTAAGGGTCCGTTTGAACCACTTGAGATTCGAAATGGAAGTGGGAACACATTACCATGGATTTCGTTACGGGTCTTCCTACGGTTTCTCAAGGCATCAATGCTATTTGGGTTATTGTTGATAGATTAACCAAGTCCGCTCATTTCTTGCCGACACGGAGACTTATTCCCTGAACGCCTTTGTTAGTATGACGTGAATGAGATTGTGAGGTTGCATGGCATGCCCTGTATCCATAGTTTTGGATCGTGACCCAAGATTCACTTCAAGATTTTGGGTTAGTTTGCAAAAAGCTATGGATTTACGATTCGCTTCAGATACCATCCTCAAAACGGACGACAATCGTAAAGGACTATTCAAACTCTTGAAGATTTATTAAGACTCGTGTCCTAGACTTCAAAGGCGGTTAGGATAAGTATTTACCATTGGTGGAATTCTCCTACAACAACAAGCTTATCAGCAAGTATAGGAGTGGCTCCATTTCAAGCATTATATGGACGAAAGTGTCGCTCTCCAGTATGTTGGGGACGAGGTGGGTGAAGCAACATTGTTGGGACCCGAGTTCAGTACGTATGACTTCTGAAAAGATCCAAATAATTCGACAACGATACAAACGACACAAGATCGACAAAAGAGTTATGCGGATCTTCATCGAAAGGACGTGGAATTTAGTATAGGGGATCATATTGTTCATGAGTCATTGCTCCATGGAAGGGAGTTACAAGATTTGGGAAGAGAGGAAACCTCAATCCACGATTTATGGTCCATTTCAAATTCTTGACCGAGTAGGAAATGTAGCCTATAGACTCGCGTTACCTCCGAGTATGTCTCGTGTTTTATAATGTGTTTCATATATCGTATTTCGTAAATATGTGAAAGACCCAACCACGTTATAGAAAGTTAGAACCGGACGAGATAGCCAAGACTTAACGTATGAGGAGGTATTGTCAAGATCTTGGATAGGAAGGAGCATGTCCTACGCCAAGAAAGGTCATACCACAAGTTAAAGTTTCGTGGAGGAATCATGCTATAGAGAAATGACCGGGAATTGGAAACGGAAATGAAAGCGAGGTATCCTCACCTTTTCAAATACAGTGCACGTACGCCAATTTCGAGGATGAAATTTCATAAGGAGGGAGGTTGTAAGACCCCAACTTATTATTAATAAAATTTAATTTTTCTATTTATTATTTTGAAATAGTAAGGGTTGATTTGATTAATGTGGATAGTTAGGGGTAAAATACGCAAATATTTCAAAATAAGCAAGTGGTTATAAAATATTCATTGTTGTCGGGGAATATTCGTTTGGTCGTGGAATATTCGTACTGTGACGCCCCCAAAATTAGGTATACGTCACCCATCTTGGGTCGCCACTTACATGGTACAGAATTTAAATACAACTTACTAATATAAGCGTAAGTATGTACAATACGACTTAAACTGTGAGTTTGAATACAAATATTGTCTACTAGATATTATACAAACTCAAAAGGAGTCCTCATTACAATTATTATCACATTATTTCACATAATAGTGAGGACTACTAATGCTATCCTCTGGACTATTACTCCGTTCCCCGACTCGTCCCAGATATATTCTCATTACCTGAAGAGAACAGTGAAAGAAAGGGTGAGCTCAACTAGCCCAGTAAGAAATATTATAACTAAGATAATGTAGAATAAATTATCAATAGTCTTCAACAATGTTAAACTGATAAAATACAATAGACAACCGGTTTAATCTGCAAATTGAATATGCAATCCATTAAAAGAGTCAGTAGAAAATAAAGTCTACTATCTTTTAGGTTTTAAAGGGTTTTCATCAATTTTTATCACTAAGACTCGGTTTAATGAATAAACCACAATATCTAATCATCCTTGTACTGCAGTGGCCAAGGATTTTCATCAAATTATCAATGGTCATGACTATACCGAATCACCCCTGGTCATAATCATACCAAAACTACCCATCAACGCATTACGAAGCCATCGAGGACTTTTGTCACATCATTTATATCAAGCCATGATTATACCGAATGAACCTCGGTCATAACCATACTAAGTTCATCTACGCACGTAAGCCAAAGATAACATAATATAACATGAGAATGATGACAATGATATAAGAATTCAATAAAACAAGTTCAAGAATTAATTTATCTAGGAACCAATAACATCCAAACTGTCAACATGATACTGCTTTGTAGAGTAAAAATTCAAGAATACTGAGAAGAATATTTCCATGAAAGGATTTGGATGAAGCGCAAATATCGTGAATATTCCACTAATTTCATGGAGTATATAAGTCAAAGTTTTAACCAACTAGGTATAATAAAGAATGGAATAACAAAGGAAATCACCATGCATGCGGTGATTGTGATGCAAAAGTTATTCCAATGAATAATAATAACTTAACCAGTCGGTGAAATTCACACCGATGGATGTTCCAATGTAATAATAAAGATGGAACCGATCCGGTGTAAAAAACACACGATAGGATATTCCAATGTAATGATAAAGAGGCGGAACCAGTCCGGTGTAAAACACATGCATGTGATGTTCCAAATGAGAATAATAAAGACGATATAATATAAGGATTTCACCAAGTATAGGGGAGTCCACGTATACAGGTTATTCCAACAGAATAAATAAGAATGAAATAACATAAGGATTTCACCAAGTATAGGGTATGCCGCGTATACAGGTTATTCCAACCAAATAATAAAGAATGGAATAACTGAAGTTCTCTTCGTGAATAAGAAAGAATAAACCCTTACGGTACAACAAATAATATCCCTTACCTTAGAAGAACTGAATATTGGAAAAGTGAAGTAGCGAGAATCACTTTTCTTCTTTTTTTCTATAGTTTCTCTCAGAGTTTGGTGAATTCGTAAGAAATAATGAAGGAATGAGCTTTTATTTATAGAAAAACCGAGGGTGGCTCTTGGTCTTATGAAGGGTCAAAATGACTCTTGGTAATATTAAAGAGACAACTACTATTCATGAAGGGTAATTAACCCTTGGAACATCAAGAGGCGAGTTAACTCTTCGTAATATTGAAGGGACAACTACTATTTGCGAAGGGTAATTACTTATCGACGTGAAGGTAATTACTATCGACGAAGGTAATTACTATTCATAAAGGTAATTACTATTCACAAAGGTAAATACTATTCGAATTAAGGTAATTACTATTCACAAAGGTAAATACTATCGATTTGAAGGTAATTCTTTATTCATAAAGGTAATTACTATTCACAAAGGTAATTACTATCGACGAAGGTAAATACTTATCGATGTGAAAGAGACTCTTAGATGATGACATATGGCCCCCATAAAATAATCAAACTTACCACAAACGCCTCATAATGGACTCTTTATATACATCAAGGATTGAATAAATATTACCACAAATCATTTTATTTTTAATCAACACATATTTAATCTTTCAACAATTATTAATCATTTATAACTTGTCGTCGTATTATACGAGATGATCTTGTGACAATAATTGAATCAATAATATAAGAGATATGATGCAAAGAATTCTCAGTAGTAATAATTGAGTATAGCTAAGTGACTTCTCACGTAAGATCAATAATCAATACCGTGCTACTATGCAACCACGCCAGACATCGCATTTTTACTACCTAGGGTAGTTCAACGGTTTTAACGGTAACACCTCTGTAGTTATTTTTATAGAAAGATAATTTTGTCGTTTTTCTAACTACGATAATACTTCCATTATGGGGTCCACTAATGATTGAGTCAGTCGTCATTTAATATTCCCCGAAAAAAAGAATATTCCCCACCAAACGAATATTTTATAACAACTTGCTTACATTTTGCAAAATTTATGAATATTACCCACAACTATAACATTATATCAAATTTATTCCATAATATTCAAAATAATATTTATAAAAAATTCATCTTTATTTATAAAAGTGGGGTCTTACACGTCTTGTCGGGGAATATTAGTAACGACAGTAGCGAACCATGTGTGGGCCCCATAACGGAAAGCGATTGGATGAAGAAAGCGACAAATATAAGTTGTTTAAAATAACGGTAGTAGTTATTATCGCTCATACTGTTAAAATACTCTCTACCGGTGGTTAAAAACACAAGAAAGCACTACGGTATTGCACCAATTATTGATTCTTACGTAAGAAGGCACTACTTAATAATGGTTTGAAGAATTATCGCTCAAAGATTTTATTGATTCAATAATTCTTTGCATTGATATTTTAGTTGTTTCAATAAATTGTCATTACACAAGTATTTTCCATTAAGCAGACAATAATTCATATTATCTGAATAATATTATTGGATAACATTATTGGCAATGTCTAGAAAGTTACGCTTCAAGGAGAGGTTTGGTCACCTAATTGCTTGCCAAGAAGGAGAAATCTTTATTGGAAAGCCCTCTTTCACAAGGCTGCGCGGTCGTCATCGATATTGTGATTACGTAATATTATTTGTGAATAATTAATTATTGATTCATATGATAAGAAAAATATTGATTTTATGTGGATATAGATGGAGAAAATTTTTAATGTGACAATTGTTGAAAATTGAAATTTTATCTTTTTACGATAAAATAATTCATTTAAATATATTATTATATTTTAATAATATAATAATGGTGATATTTTTACAACGAATGTGGGATATATGAGTATACGAGGAGGAAGAGTATTTTTGTTGCAATAAATATTTAAAACATGTTAAACATGTCGGTGAACCCCATTTATTCGATCGAAATTTGATTATAGCTTTATAAAATTGCCCGTTTGTGGATTTCATTCAATTTTTTGTTTGGAATTTGGAAAAACTTTCTTCGCAAAGTTGTAGAGAATTGAATTTTCAATAAAAAGTCGCGAGATTCGAATTTTTTCGGCAAAAGGGCTATTTATTATGAATTATTGAAGTTCAAGTTCAAATAATTGATTTTTGAAAGTTTAAAATATTTAAAATTAGAAAAACGTTTTTTGTTGTTAGTCTTGTGTAGTGGGTCTGGTTGGTGGCTGATGTTGGGCAAATTAAGTGTGCGTTGGAAAATATATATATATATATATATTATTAATTTATTAAATTTTCGCTTTTTGGTGTTCTAAGCAATTTCCTATAAATAGGTGCTTTATGTTAGAATTGAAAATCACACTTTAAATCGAAGTTTTCTCTCTCTATATTATCGAGCGTATTCTTGTGAGTATTTTGAGTATACTTTGAGTATTGTTATACGGTCTGCAAGTTCAAGTCATGCTTTATATCCTGTTTCAACTAAAGATTGTCTTTTGTGAGGTAAGGGATATTATTTTTTTTTACGTAATGATATTATTTCTTTAATATCATTATGTTGAAATATTGATCTGAAGTTTTTTTATCAAATTTGAAACTTTTGGTGTCGAGTTCTTATTCACGATACTCAAGACTATTCACGATATCACAGATCTTATTCACGAATACTAAAGACTATTCATTAAAAAAATAAAAATTTTCTTTTCATCCAAAATATCTATTCCGGATACTAGCTTTGATTGTATCCATGTTTTTATCCTTGAATTTTACACCACTATGATTATTTTTGAGGTATTTTTGGACGTGGATAAAACAAAGTACGAATCCTTAATTGTTAATCCTTGTCATTTTGTTTCATTGGATTCGTTTCTTTAAAAATATTTTTCATCATCCTCAATCTTAAATGATGATATTATTGAATATCTTTGGCTTGTAGTGCAAAGATGAATGATTTCTGAAGAATATCTTTGGCCCGTAGTGCAAAGATGAACAGGTGTTTAGATGAACATGACCAACTGATGAATATCTTTGGCCTGTAGTTCAAAGATGAATATTTGATTCCAGATATATATTGGTTGATGTTACAGGGATAAAAGATAGAGATGAACTTTTAAATTCATACATAGAAGATAGTAGTTTGCATTCTCTACTTAACTCTTCTAATGAATTATTATTTCCGCTGCGAATATTGATTTAAAATTTGTTGTCTATTGTATTCTATTAGATTTTTTCCTGTCGAAGACTAACGATAATTTGTTGTATATTATCTTAGTCATAATATTCTTTACTGGGCTAGTTGAGCTCACCCTTTTCCTTTTTGTTCCATTTTTTCTTCCTAGGAGGCGAGAATATAGCGAAATGAAGCAATCTGGGGTATGGAATGAAAGTTCTAGAGAGAGTTATTTAGTAGTCCTCACCATTTTTGTAAAATAATATGTCAATAAATGTGATGAGGATTTATCTGAGTATAGATATTGTCTAGAAGATATTATTTGTATTCAAACTCACAGTTTTATTGTTGTAATAATAAAGTTGTAGTTGTTTCTGTACCATGTATTGACAACTTAGAATGGGTGATGTATACCTATTTTGGGGGCGTCACATATTCCGTAGCCGGAGATGAGTGGATGAGTTTGATTAGGGGGTTGAAGATGGAAGAGATTTTGGAGGTTTTATCTGATGGGTTTTGTGAGCACGACCAATGTGTTTTGCAGACTCGAATCCATAATCTCCTCTATGGTATGAATTTTCTCACTTAAAATCTTTAATTTCTCTCTGTTTGTATATGTAGATTAAATGAAATTGCTTCGCAATTTGAAAAAGTTGGATCTTTATGTTATGTTTGATAAAAAATGATCTTTGCATGTTTTTGATATTATATTTTCAGATTAAATATGGTTTCGGTGTTCATTGAGTTGTCTTTATAACTTTTGTTATCTTATTCCCTTTGTCCAAATTTGATAGTCTCATTTGTCTTTTTCGACTCTACGGGTTTATATCTCATTCGTCCTTGATAGATAGATTATTGTTATTGATGTTTGCGGTGACTTTGCTATCTTCACAATGACCGCAAGCCTCCTATTGTGTAATCGCGACTTAAAGCCTAGTAATGTTCTCCTGGATGAGGAATTATTTGGACATATTGGTGACTTTGGATTAGCAAGGTTGCTTCATTGAAAGGTAAATGTATTTTCAATGGAGGAAACTTCGATTACATGGAGACTCTGCTTTTTTCTAATTCATGCTTGGGTGAATGATATCATTCAATTCACATATCTCAAGTAGCAACATGATCGATTAAGTTAATTACCCATCCATAGTTAAAGTCTTTGAATACATTTATATGGGTATTAGCAGATTATAATGGATGTAATCTGGAAAGGTTACATATTTCTTCATTTCTTACATTTTGGAGACAAGTTTTAGTTCACCTTTTCTATTCTATGATTCTTGTTTCAATTTTGTGACTCGAATGGGTTAATTTTTGTCAATTGTAATACTTATTTATGAATACGGGCATTTGATATATTCTATGATTCTCGCACACCTTTGGATTAACCTTGATGTAATTTCAGATAATGAATTTGTTCTCCCACTGTTTTTTGTTTGTTAGAAATGTAGAGAGAGAGATGAACAAGCAACAAGCATCTCTCTTTTATATATAAGAGGTAATTAAGTCTTTAACCTTTTAAAGTAACAGAAGTTATGAGAAAGAACGTTTTCACTTTAACTCAAAAGGTCGGTGTTTAAATGTAGCTTTCTTGACTATAGGTGGTTAAGTGGAAACCGCCCAAACCCCTGTGTAGTCATCCGAACTTAACCCTAATTAACCTAGGTATCAAATACTTTGGGATCAATTCACAAAATATAAATAAATTAAATATAAGTATATTTTAAAATTCGATAAATTATTTGAAATTCGCTTTCAAATTTTAATTTTTATTGATACTCAAATCATATTCGCTTAGAAAAGTTCAAAGCTGCGTGTTCGATTAGAAATCGTGTTCGATATGAGTCTCAATCAAATCTTGTTTTATACTCGATAAAATATGTGAACCAAATCTAAACAACTCGATAATCGAATCGACTTCGGTTCGTTTAGAGTCTTTAATTATAATGTGTTTGATAGTGTTAAAAGAAGCATACAAAAGCAAACAAAATGTCTTCTATTTTTTGTCATGTTTGCTATGTTTTTAGGATATATAAAATAAAAGAATGATAAAACAAATTGACTACTTTTTAAAGGAATGACTCATAAATACATATATACGTATAATTAAGCTTCAAATTATACGTGTCAAGAGTTTTAAATCAAAATAAATTTTCTCTACATTTATCCCTTAAAAAAATGTTGTTAATTTATTAGTGGGGGTATGATAATGATATTATATTGATAAATTTGAGAATATTATATAATTTTATTACTATTAATTAATAAAAGACTTCTTTTGTGAAAAAATAACACTCTAATGTTCCTTGAGGAATCCTCATTCGATTTTTTTTCCTCAAGTCATACATGCAATCCTAAAATATAAAAATTATGTGAATTTATTTATTTATAATTAATGCAATATTAATATAATAAATTATTTAAAAGATATCAAAGTATAAAATTAAAATAAATGATATCAAACTTTGGTAAATGCATTTTTACTTTGGTAATATGTATCCCGTTGAAAGTCACAACTAATGCGAGTTGGGCTTATGACAAATTCTACAAAGAACATGTTTTCATTGTGCAAAATACAAAATGTTAATCATGTGATTCGGACTTGGTATACTTAGGTCATTTTTTTTTATTTTATTTATAAAAAGTCGAGGTCGTAGATTGTGTGTCCTAAATATCTTATGAAAAATATGACACTCCTCGGCAGACATGAAGAAAGCTGACATCAAGACTCAAGGAGATATAGATATCTTATTAGGTATTCAGAGATACCACCAAAGATCAACGTAAGTTGAGCCATCCAAGTTATGTAAGCATTAATAAACATGTCCAAAACCAAAATAACATGCAAAAGTAAAAAATCAAAGACAAGGCAAAGAACAAGTATCCCACGGTTTGAATAAAATAAATATTTGGGAGGATCCTAAACCCCAAAAGCTTGAAAAAGGGCTTCATCCAATCATCAACTTGTTATCCTCCAAGAAGTCGTGAAGTGGGTACTTCCAGATTCATGGTCTTTGGGCCCTTGCGAATCCCGCCAGATATGTCATAACGAGACCCATGACAAAGGCAAAACCACCCACCGTAATCACTGCGATTGGGTAAGGGGATGCAACCCGGATGGGTGCAGACACCAACGACAATAAGCCACTCCGGATCCTTAACCTCGATCGCATCTTCTTGTGGGTCACGAGAGATCCCACATCAACGCTGTTTGCAATTTGATATCCTCCTCGCCACCTTTGATGAAGATCGGCTTTCCGCGCCACTTAACAGCCTCATTCGTGGAAGGGTTTTCTCGAATCGCTACTCCATTAACTCGGCTAACTCGGAAGGATACACAATTCGTTTGGAGCGAAGAACGCGAGAAGAGTTTCCAAGAGCTTAAGAGGAGACTTATTTTGAGACTGTTCTAACAATACCATCGATTCGGATGGATTTGTTATCTACAATGATGCTTGTGCAATGGGTTAGGATGTGTTCTCATGCAACGTGTGAAAGTCATAGCCTTTATGCCTCATGACAACTTAAAGAGTATGAGAGGAGTTATCCTACCATGATCACAGAGTTAGCGGCGATCGTTTTCGTCTTTAAAGATATGGAGGCACTATCTATATGGGGAGAAAGTGGAGATATATTCGGACCATAAAAGCCTTAAATATTTCTTCACTCAAAAAGAACTCAACACGCGGCAATGACGTTGGCTTGAGCTATTGAAAGACTACGACCACACTATTCAATACCATCCGGAAAAGCGAGCGTGGTAGCCGACGCGTTGAGTAGAAGATCATATGCGAGGAATGAGTGCGTTGATGTCAAGTATCGATAGAGCCAACTTTAATAGAAAAAGTTAAGGTTGCTCAAGCCGCAGACCCAATGATGCGTATGAAGAAGAAAGTACAAGAAGGAGCTATTAGGGCGAGAATTGATGAAGAAGGAATACTTGAGTCCACTCTAGACTTTGTGTCCCTAACGACTACGATTTGAAGTACAAGATTATGATGGAGGCACACAATACACCATTTGCAATCCATCTCGGAAGTACCAAATGTATCGTGATCTTGACATACATTTTGGTGGAACAATATGAAGAGAGATTGCAAAGTTTATCTCGATGTGTTTAACTTGCCAGCGTGTAAAAGCGGAGCATCTAGTACCTAAGGGTCCGTTGCAGAACCACTTGAGATTCGAAATGGAAGTGGGAACACATTACCATGGATTTCGATTACGGGTCTTCCTACGGTTTCTCAAGGCATCAATGCTATTTGGGTTATTGTTGATAGATTAACCAAGTCTGCTCATTTCTTGCCGATCACGGAGACTTATTCCTTGAACGTCTTCTTGCTAGTATATGACGTGAATGAGATTGTGAGGTTGCATGGCATGCCTATATCCATAGTTTTTGGATCGTGACCCAAGATTCACTTCAAGATTTTGGGTTAGCTTGCAAAAAGCTATGGAGCACGGATTTCTGATTGATTCGGCATACCATCCTCGAAGCAGACGGACAATCGAAAGGACTATTCAAACTCTTGAAGATTTATTAAGACTCTGTGTCCTGACTTCAAGAGGCGGTTGGGATAAGTATTTACCATTGGTGGAATTCTCCTACAACAATGATTATCGAGCAAGTATAGGTGTGGCTCCATTTGAAGCATTATATGGGACGAAAGTGTCGCTCTCAAAGTATGTTGGGACGAGGTGGGTGAAGCAACATTGTTGGGACCGAGTTTAATGCGTATGACTACGGAAAAGATCCAAATGATTCGACAACGATACAAAGCAAGACAAGATCGACAAAAGAGTTATGCGGATCTTCATCGAAAGGGCGTGGAATTTAGTATAGGGGATCGTGTATTGTTGCGAGTTGCTCCATGGAAGGAGTTACAAGATTTGGGAAGAGAGGAAACCTCGATCCCACGATTTATTGGTCCATTTCAAATTCTCGACCGAGTAGGAAATGTAGCCTATAGACTCGCGTTACCTCCAAAGTATGTCTCGTGTTCATAATGTGTTTCACATATCGTACTTCAGTAAATATGTGAAAGACCGAACCACGTTATAGAGTTAAAGCCGGACGAGATAGTAGAAGACTTAACGTATGAGGAGGTACTGTCAAGATCTTGGATAGGAAGGAGCATGTCCCTACGTATGAAAGGTCATACCACAAGTTAAAGTTACGTGGAGGAATCATGCTATATAGAGAAATGACACGGGAATTGGAAACGGAAATGAAAGCGAGGTATCCTCACCTTTTCAAACACTGTGCATACACGTCAATTTCGAGGATGAAATTTCATAAGGAGGGGAGGTTGTAAGACCCCGACTTATTATTAATGAAATTTAATTTTCTCTATTTATTATTTTGAAATAGTAAGGGTTGATTTGATTAATGTGGATAGTTAGGGGTAAAATACGCAAATATTTCAAAATAAGCAAGTGGTTATAAAATATTCATTGTTGTCGGGGAATATTCGTTTGGTCGTGGAATATTCGTACTGTGACGCCCCCAAAATTAGGTATACGTCACCCATCTTGGGTCGCCACTTACATGGTACAGAATTTAAATACAACTTACTAATATAACTGTCGTGTACAATACGACTTAAACTATGAGTTTGAATACAAATATTGTCTACTAGATATTATACAAACTCAAAAGGAGTCCTCATTACAATTATTATCACTACTATTTCACGAATAGTGAGGACTACTAATGCTATCCTCTAGACCATTACTCCATTCCAGGCTCGTCCCTAGATATATTCTCATTACGAAGAGAACGGTGAAAGAAAGGGTGAAAGCTCTAGCTAAAGAAGAAATATTATAACTAAGATAATGTAGAATAAATTATCAATAGTCTTCAACAATGTTAAAGCGATAAAATACAATAGACAACCCGGTTTAAGCTGCAGATGAATATCTGATCCATTAAAAGAGTCAGTAGAAAATAAAGTCTACTATCTTTTAGGTTTTAAAGGGTTTTCATCAATTTTATCACTAAGACTCGGTTTAATGAATAAACCATAATATCTAATCATCCTTGTACCGCGGTCAAGGATTTTCATCAAATTATCAATGGTCATGACTATACCGAATCACCCCCGGTCATAATCATACCAAAACTACCCATCATCGCATTTACAGCCATCGAGGACTTTTGTCACATCATTTATATCAAGCCATGATTATACCGAATGAACCTCGGTCATAACCATACTAAGTTCATCTATGCACGTAAGCGAAGATAACATAATATAACATGAGGATGATGACAATGATATAAGAATTCAATAAAACAAGTTCAAGAATTAATTTATCTAGGAACCAATAACATCCAAACTATCAACATGATCTTGCTTTGTAGAGTAAAAATTCAAGAATCTTTGAGAAGAATATTTCCATGAAAGGATTTGGATGAAGCCGCAAATATCGAGGGAATATTCCACTAATTTCATGGAGTATAGAAGTCAAAGTTTTAACCAACTAGGTATAATAAAGAATGGAATAACAAAGGAAATCACCATGCATGCGGTGCTTGTGATGTATGAGTTATTCAACGAGAATAATAATAACGGAACGTGTCGGTGAAATTCACACCCAAGCGGGATGTTCCAACAGAATAATAAAGATGGAACGGATCGGTGTAAAACACATGATAGGATATTCCAACAGAATGATAAAGACGGAACCAGTCCGGTGTAAAACACATGACATGGATGTTCCAACGAGAATAATAAAGACGGAATAATATAAGGATTTCACCAAGTATAGGGAGTCAGTGTATCTGAGTTATTCAACAGAATAAATAAGAATGAAATAACATAAGGATTTCACCAAGTATAGGGTGTCACAGCGTATCTGAGTTATTCCAACCGAATAATAAAGAATGGAATAATAGAAGTTCTCTTCGTGAATAAGAAAGAATAACACCCCTTACGAGGTACAACAAATAATATCCCTTACCTTAGAAGAATGAATATTGGAAAAGTGAAGTAGCAGAATACTTTTCTTCTTTTCTCTATAGTTTCTCTCAGAGTTTCAATTGAATTCGTAAGAAATAATGAAGGAATGAGCTTTCTATTTATAGAAAAGCGAGGGTGGCTCTTGGTCTTAACGAAGGGTCAAAATGACTCTTGGTAATATTGAAGAGACAACTACTATTTCATGAAGGGGTAATTAACCCTTGGACACCAGAAAAGGCGATTAACTCTTGGTAATATTGAAGGGACAACTACTATTTGCGAAGGGGTAATTACTATTGACGAAGGTAATTACTATCGATTGAAGGTAATTACTATTCACAAAGGTAATTACTACTCACAAAGGTAAATACTATTGACAAAGGTAATTCTTATTCACAAAGAGAAATACTATTGTGAAGGTAATTACTATTCACAAAGGTAATTACTATCCACAAAGGTAATTACTATTGTGAAGGTAAATACTATTGTGAAGAGACTCTTAGATGATGACATATGGGCCCCCATAAAATAATCAAACTTACACAAACGTCTCATGCATATGGACTCTTTTATATACATCAAGGATTGAATAAATATTACCACAAATCATTTTATTTTAATCAACACATATTTAATCTTTCAACAATTATTAATCATTTATAACTTGTCGTCATATTATACGGATGATCTTGTGACAATAATTGAATCAATAATATAAGAGATATGATGCAAAGAATTTCTTTGAAGCAATAATTGAGTATAGCTAAAGTGACTTCTCACGTAAGCATCAATAATCAATACTGAGTGTGCTACTATGCAACCACGCCAGACATCGTACTTTTACTACCCGGTAGTTCAAGCGGTTTTAACAGTAACACCTCTGTAGTTATTTTTATAGAAAGATAATTTTGTCGCTTTTCTACTACGACAATACTTCCATTAATGGGGTCCACTAATGATTGGAAAATCGTCACGAATATTCCCAACAAAAAGAATATTCCCCACTAAACGAATATTTTATAACAACTTGCTTACTTTTGCAAAATTTATGAATATTACCCATAACTATAACATTATATCAAATTTATTCCATAATATTCAAAAATAATATTTATAAAAAAATTCATCTTTATTTATAAAATTTGGGGTCTTACACGCATTGTCGGGGAATATTAGTACGATTTTTACAAGTGACCATGTGTAGGCCCCATAACTGGAAAGCGATTGGATGAAGAAAGCGACGAATATAAGTTGTTTAAAAATAACAGTAGTAGTTATTCTGATTCATCTGTTAAAATACTAAATTGGGTTAAACACAAGAATATTGCAGTATTGCACCAATTATTGATTCTTACGTAAGAAGGCACTACTTAATAATGGTTACGGTAATTCTCATTCGATTATTTTATTGATTTGATAATTCTTTGCATTGATATTTTAGTTGTTTGAATAAATTGTCATTTACGGTATTTTCCATTATCGAGACAATAATTCATATTATCCGAATAATATTATTGGATAACATTATTGGCAATGTCTAGAAATTTACATCTAAGGAGAGGTTTGGTCACCTAATTAATTTGTATTAAGAAGGAGAAATTTTTATTGAAAGCCCTCTTTCACAGGAACCATGCAGTTGTCGATATTGTGATTACGTAATATTATTTGTGAATAATTAATTATTGATTCATATGATAAGAAAATATTGATTTTATGTGGATATAGATGAAGAAAATTTTTAATGTGACAATTGTTGAAAATTAAAATTTTATCTTTTTACGATAAAATAATTCATTTAAATATATTATTATATTTTAATAATATAATAATGGTGATATTTTTACAACGAATGTGGGATATATGAAAGTATACGAGGAGGAAGAGTATTTTTGTTGCAATAAATGTTTAAAACATGTTAAACATGTAAATTGGACCCCATTTATTGGTGAAATTTGATTATAGCTTTATAAAATCGCTTGGTTTGTGGATTTCGGTCAATTTTTGTTTGGAATTTGGAAAAACTTTCTTACGTAAAGTTGTAGAGAATTGAATTTTCTATAAAAAGACGTGAGATTGAATTTTTCGGCAAAAGGGCTATTATTTTATGAATTATTGAAGCTCAGGAAGCTCAAAATAATTGATTTTGAAAGTTTAAAATATTTAAAAAATTAGAAAAACGTTTTTTTGTTGTTAGTCTTGTGTAGTGGGGTGGTTGGTGGTGATGTTAGGCAAATTAAGTAATGCGTTGAAAAAATATATATATATATATATATTATTAATTTATTAAATTTTCTCGCTTTGGTGTTACAAGAATTTCCTATAAATAGGTGATTATGTTAGAATTGAAAATCACACCGAAGCTCAAGTTTTCTCTCTATATTATCGAAGCGTATTCTTGTGAGTATTTTGAGTATACTTTGAGTATTGTTATACGGTGCAAGTTCAAGTCATAGCCTTTATATCCAGGTGTTTTCAAGAAGTATTGTCTTTGTGAGGTAAGGGATATTTTTTTTTCGTAATGATATTATTTCTTCAATATCATTATGTTGAAATATTGATCTGAAGTTTTTTATCAAATTTGAAACTTTTGGTGTCAGAGTTCTTATTCACGTGATACTCTGCTTTATTCACGATATCTGATCTTATTCACGAATCTTAAGACTATTCATCGAAAAATGAAAATTTTTCTTTTCGTCAAAATATCTATTCGGATACTAGCTTTGATTGTATCCATGTTTTTATCATTCTTGAATTTTACACCACTATGATTATTTTTGAAGTATTTTTGGACGTGGATAAAACAAAGTACGAATCCTTAATCGTTAATCCTTGTCATTTTGTTTCACTGGATTCGTTTCTTTAAAAATATTTTTCATCATCCTCGATCTTAAATGATGATATTATTGAATATCTTTGGCTTGTAGTGCAAAGATGAATGATTTCGAAGAATATCTTTGGCCCGTAGTGCAAAGATGAGCAGTGTTTAGATGAATACATGAATCGGTGATGAATATCTTTGGCTGTAGTGCAAAGATGAATATTTGATTCCGTATATATATTGGTTGATGTTACAGGATAAAAGATAGATGATGAACTTTTAAATTCATACATAGAAGATAGTAGTTTGCATTCTCTACTTAACTCTTCTAATGAATTATTATTTCAGCTATGAATATTGATTTAAAATTTGTTGTCTATTGTATTCTATTAGATTTTTTTCTCGTCAAGACTAACGATAATTTGTTGTATATTATCTTAGTCATAATATTCTTTTTTTGGGCTAGTTGAGCTCACCCTTTTCCTTTTTGTTCCATTTTTCTTCTCAGGAGGCGAGAATATAGCGAGTACGAGTCGGGGTATGGAATGAAAGTTCTAGAGAGAGTTATTTAGTAGTCCTCACTATTTTTGTAAAATAATTTGTCAATAAATGTGATGAGGATTTATCTGAGTATAGATATTGTCTAGAAGATATTATTTGTATTCAAACTCACAGTTTTATTGTTGTAATAATAAAGTTGTAGTTGTTTCTGTACCATGTATTGACAACTCAGAATGGGTGATGTATACCTATTTTGGGGGCGTCACATATTCCGTAGCCGGAGATGAGTGGATGAGTTTGATTAGGGGGTTGAAGATGGAAGAGATTTTGGAGGTTTTGTCTGATGGGTTTTGTGAGCACGGCCAATCTGTTTTGCAGACTCGAATCCATAATCTCCTCTATGGTATGAATTTTCTCACTTAAAATCTTTAATTTCTCTCTGTTTGTATATGTAGATTAAATGAAATTGCTTCTGCAGCTGAAAAAGTTGGATCTTTATGTTATGTTTCAGTAAAAAATTGATCTTTGCATGTTTTTGATATTATATTTTCAGATTAAATATGGTTTTGGTGTTCATTGAGTTGTCTTATAACCTGTTATCTTATACCCTTTGTCCAAATTTGATAGTCTCATTTGTCTTTTCGACTCTCTGGGTTCATATCTCATTCGTCTTGATAGATTGAATATTGTTATTCTTTGTTCTTATTTGACTTTGCTATCTTCACAACGATTTATGAAGCCTCCTATTGTGTCTCGCGACTTAAAGCCTAGTAATGTTCTCTGGATGAGGAATTGACTGGACATATTGGTGACTTTGGATTAACAAGGTTGCTTCGTGAAAGGTAAATGTATTTTCAATGGAGGAAACTCAGTTACATGGAGACTCTGTTTTTTCTAATTCATGCTTGGGTGAATGATATCATTCAATTCACATAGCTCAAGTAGCAACAGATCAGATTAAGTTAATTACCCATCCATAGTTAGGTGCTGAATACATTTATATGGGTATTAGCAGATTGTAATGGATGTAACTGGAAAGGTTACATATTTCATCATTTCCTTACATTTTGGAGACAAGTTTTAGTTCACCTTTTCTATTCTATGATTCTGTTTCAATTTTGTGACCTGACCGGTTAATTTTTGTCAACTGTAACACTATTTATGAATACAGGCATTTGATATATTCTATGATTCTCGCACACTGGATTAACCTTGATGTAATTTTTGCATAATGAATTTGTTCTCCCACTGTTTTTTTGTTTTTGTTAAAAAAGAGAGAGAGATGAACAAGCAACAACAAGTCTCTCTTTTATATATAAGAGAGTAATTAAGTCTTTAACCTTTTAAAATAATGAGTTATTATGACAGAAAGAACGTTTTCACTTTAACTCAAAAGGTCGGGTGTTTAAATGTAGCTTTACTGACTATAGGTGGTTAAGTGGGAAACCGCCCAAACCCCAGGTGGTCATCTGAACTTAACCTTAATTAACCGGTATCAAATACTTTGGGATCAATTCGACAAAATATAAATAAATTAAATATAAGTATATTTTAAAATTCGATAAATTATTTGAAGCTTCTCAATTTTAATTTTTATTGATACTCAAATCATATTCGCTTGAAAAAGTTCAAACTGTTAGGTGTTCGATTAGAAATCGTGTTTCGATATGAGTCTCAATCAAATCTTGTTTTATACTCGATAAAATATGTGAACCAAATCTAAACAACTCGATAGTGAATCGACTAGGTTCGTTTAGAGTCTTTAATTATAATGTGTTTGATAGTGTTAAAAGAAGCATACAAAAGCAAACAAAATGTCTTCTATTTTTTTGTCATGTTTGCTATATGTTTTAGGATATATAAAATAAAGAATGATAAAATAAATTGACTACTTTTTAGGGAATGACTCTATAAAAATATATATATACGTATAATTAAGCTTCAAATTATACGTGTCAAGAGTTTTAAATCAAAATAATTTTTCTTTACATTTATCCCTTAAAAAATGTTGTTAATTTATTAGTGGGGGTATGATAATGATATTATATTGATAAATTTGAGAATATTATATAATTTTTATTACTATTAATTAAATAAAAGACTTCTTTTGTGAAAAAATAACACTCTAATGTTCCTTGAGGAATCCCGTCTGATTTTTTTCCTCAAGTCATACTGTGCAATCCTAAAATATAAAAATTATGTGAATTTATTTATTTATAATTAATGCAATATTAATATAATAAATTATTTAAAAGATATCAAAGTATAAAAATTAAAATAAATGACATCAAACTTTGGTAAATGCATTTTACTTTGGTAATATGTATCCCGTTGAAAGTCACAACTAATGCAGGTTGGGCTTATGACAAATTCTACATAGAACATGTTTTCATTGTGCAAAATACAAAATGTTAATTATATAGATTCAGACCTCATTATTTGAGGTCATTTTTTATTTTATTTATAAAAAGTCGAGGTCGTAGATTGTGTGTGTCCTAAATATCTTATGAAAAATATGACACTCCTCGGCAGATATGAAGAAACGGCATCAAGACTCAAGGAGATATAGATATCTTATTAGGTATTCAGAGATACCACCAGCATCAACGTAAGTTGAGCCATCCAAGTTATGTAAGCATTAATAAACATGTCCAAAACCAAAATAACATGCAAAAGTAAAAAATCAAAGACAAGGCAGCAACAAGTATCCCACAGTTTGAATAAAATAAATATTTGGGAGGATCCTAAACCCCAGTCCGCTTGAAAAAGGGCTTCATCCAATCATCAACTTGTTATCCTCCAAGAAGCTGTAAGTGGGTACTTCCAGATTGTATGGTGCTGGGCCCTTGCGAATCCTGCCAGATATGTCATAATGAGACCCATGACAAGGGCAAAACCACCCACCGTAATCACCTGCATTGGGTAAGGGGATGCAACCCAGATGGGTGCAGACACCAACGACAATAAGCCACTCCGGATCCTTAACCCTGACTGCATCTTCTTGTGGGTCACGGAGAGATCCCACATCAACGCTGTTTGCCAATTTGATATCCTCCTCAGTTCGCCGCCTGATGAAGACTGGCTTTCCGCGCCACTTAACAGTCACAGTGCTTCCAGGTTCAATGCTGGATAGATCAACCTCGAGCGAGGCCAATGCAAGAACATCCTTACTGGCAGACATGCTGAGAACAAACTTTAGGACGAGGAGGCGGATCAGGGATGCATACACAAACCTTCCACCTGTCAAGACAAAATAGGCGAATGCCCGCTTGCTGGGGTCACCTGGGGGGTATCGCTCATAGTTGTAACTATCATAAACTATCTTTGAAGTTGGGTTCTTCACAGCTGCCACAGTTGCTGGAATATCTGGAATAATGCTGTTGTCATTCTTCGAGATGAGTACATCAGAAGCAAAACCTGCAATAAACACCATCATCAAGATAATCAGACTCAATTACACACAATCTCACTTTACATGAGAAAAAATCCTAGATGTACAACAGAATCATTTGGAGATCCATTTTCTTCTCCATTAGAATGTTAAGGTTTTAAAGCTAATTCAGAATGGACCATTTCAGAATTTAAAAGGAAAAATGAATTTTTCCGTAGATAATACTGTTGAAAGATTTTACCCTCAAGTTGCAATCTGCTTTCCACAAGAAGACAATGGTGAAAAGGTTCAACTCAATGTCTTAGAATCCAATTTCATTTTAGAAGTATATAGATAGAAACTTGGAAGAGAGTAACAACTAGATACATAAAGGCACAAGGGGCTGAGAATCATGATACACTGGATGAAATATATTTTAAAGTGGCTAAAGGGGTGGATGATGTCCCATAACTCCCTTGCAAGGAAATCTTGGGAACCAACTAAAAGCACCTAAATCCTTACAAATTAATGAAGGCAATTCTAGTAGAATCTATTCTTCTTCTACAGGCCACTCCAGATAGATTGAGCCATCAACAAGAACCAAGAGGCAAGATAGAACATTTTTGTAAGCTTTGACATGAAAGTACAGAGCTTAACATTCATCCAGAATGAATGTCTAGCTTTTCCTACTGTGCAAATTACATCCATTTACTTGCAAGAGAGCCAAAAAAACAGCCATTTATGAGAATTAAGAAGATTAATTACTACTAAGCCATAAGGTCCCTAGAAAGAGTGGAATTTCACAACAATCTCTCCTGAGTGCAATATTAGTGGTACAGGGTGCTAATTCATTTTTAACATATCTGAAGTTGAGATGCATTCTCTAACCAAGTGTTTCCTTCCTTCTCTTATAATATGGGATTTATAGGTTCAGGAATTCAGCTCGTTCATTCCACATCGATCTAAACTTTTACAAATTGTCAAAACACCGCAGAACATCTCAAAACTCAGTTGACGGTGCATGCTATCAAAAGGTGTGTGCTGGTTCATCAGATCCACCCTTCTCCAGAAGTATAATAATGTGAAAAGGAATGGTTCAAACAAAGAGCTTGTAGCTTGTCTATTAAAATTCTTGCTAATTTTTAGGGTTCCTTATTCAGGTCATAGCTTGGATCAATCAGCCATACACAAAATCTTCTACAGATGAGTGGGAACTGATATGTTGCATTACTGTAGGATTATCATTGGCAAGAAAAAAATAATCAAGATCCAAAGGATATTAAATTTTATACTCCCTCCGCTCCATAAAAAGTCTCTCATTTGAAAATTTGTAGATATTAAGGATGTATTTTTATCCAATGTTTACTCAAAAAAATAATAAATTATTAGTCTAGTAGTAATGGTATGATAAATGAAATTAGCATAACAAGCTTGAGGATATCTTGTCATTTTATACTATTACCAATAAAAAGAAGGATTCTTTTGCGAAACATTTTTCTTTTGTAAATGCGACTCTTTTTGTAGAACTTAAAGAGTATCAACTAACCGCACAAGTTTAAAGAGCATTCATCCACCTTACTGAATTAGGGACCTAGCCCTTAGTCAACAAAGATTTTCTACTTATCTTGTTTCTTGTTCCACTTCCAACTTTTATCTCCCTGCGGCTGCTTTTCTCTATTCATTTCCGAATTCAATAAGAAAAAAATGAAATCATTTAAGTTGCCTGGACACTTGAAATGCTCGTAAGCTGGAGGATATTTGACTGTTGCAAGGTAAAAATTGAATTGTACTAAGGGTAGGCAAGGGTCAGTCAACTATCCAAGCAAAATAAAATAAAATTTAGTCAGGTTCATATTTTACCCAATCCTCAGTTTCTATCCCGAAATTAATAATGAAGAGAAATATACTATTTTGAATAATTTTATATTGAATGGGGATCATTGTACACTGACAAGTAACAAGTAAAGTAAGAAATAAATTGTTTTTTTAAGCACTCCCTTTCGATACTAATCTGTGTCAAAAGAAGGATAGCTATATTGATTACGTTAAAGACGCCCCTTGGTACAATACTGACGACCTTAGTTAACAAGTGAAGCCTGAGTATCAGTTTATAAGAGACCAAGCCATGACACAAAGTGTCACCAAGGGGTGAATCTCAAGTGGAAATACTTTGTTTTGAGAGATGATGATAACATCATTGATGGTATAAAGAAACAAATATATCTAACCACTCAACACCAACAAAACAAAGAAAGGTGCATCAAATTTATTTAAATTCAAAAGAGAAAGAGCAGAGAAAACATCAGCGCTTCACCCATAAGGTTCAGCCAAATATTAGCTGATGCTACGAAATTTGTCAAACTAATAACCACCCAAATTGAGAACATATCTATATGTCAAAGGTTCAATGAAATGTATAGCTCAAAACATTTTTACTATTGATAAATTAAAAAATATAGCTTAAGACATTAATTCAAAAGTTTTCAGCCAAGTCTAAATCTTCAAAACAATAGCCAAGTTAAGGAATAAGCTTGAAATGGCGTCTTATAAATCTTGTAGCGTTCTTTAATTTATTCTGTTCACCTATCCCTAAAGAGTGGTAATGCATTGTACTGTGCTAAGGATGTTAAAATTCCACCTTTGCTTTTCTGCTGTACATTGGTTACTCTTTTAGGAGTTTCTCTTCACATATAAATTATTTGTCTATTCTCTCTCTCTCTCTCTCTCTCTCTCTCTTCAATATTACCAAGTTGCATCAGAAAATCTAGTACAGAAACACACATTTAAAGTTACTAAATTCCAGCCCAATTATCCATGGTAGTACTCCAAAAAAATAATAAGAAAAACAGTAAACAGCAAAACAATAACCCCAAACCTAACATGTTTAGGGTATAAGCCATTCTCACTTATTATTTTCTGCTAGTTTCAGAATAAAAATAAGACAGAAAAATTATGCTCTCAATGCTAAATGCTATAATAGTATTCTAAAAATCGTTAGGTGAACCTAGGCAGCAGAGTGGGCGCCTAGCTCCTAGGCCACCTAGGTGCCTAGGGTTTTCCTGGGCAAACTTGCCATTTTCTTAGGCAATCTCATTTATTAGTTGTTGTACTATACAAAACATATATTAGATGTAAATTTTAAATTTTACATAAAACATTATAAAAATCAATTTTAAGGCTTAAAAAATCATTTTAAGA
Source organism: Panax quinquefolius (assembly GCA_020205615.1). Lineage (NCBI taxonomy): Eukaryota > Viridiplantae > Streptophyta > Magnoliopsida > Apiales > Araliaceae > Panax > Panax quinquefolius. The sequence goes on along the minus strand of CM035169.1, from coordinate 26,949,211 downwards.
ATTGTTGAATTTTTTGATTGGTCGGTGAGAATTTTAGAACAGCGACTATAATAACAAAGCCCTAACTGGGTTTGTAAAACCGCAACACCATACTTTCAATCAAAACGTGGAGACATTAATAACACGTAACGGTACTAGATCTAATCAAGGATCTGAAGTTTCATACATACGTAAAAAATAAAATGGTCATTCACTTAAAATTAATATAAAGATCTAATCAAGGAGAGATTGTCTACAAAATGGAGGAGACAGAGGACGAGCTCGGAAAAAAGGAGAACGGAAGAGGATAAGAGAGTGAGAGAGCAATTTTTTATCCTTTGAAGTTAAAGATGATATAATGGACGGTGAGATTTATCCCAAACTTTGGACGGTTCTGATTGTTTATTAAGGTGAGCGGAAAATTCAAAATCAATTGTGTTTTGTTATATATATATACTAGCAACAGTCCCGTGCCTCCGACACTATGGACAGTGTGATTTATCCCAAACTTTGAACAACTCAGATGATTTATTAAAATGAACGAGAAATTTAAAATTATTTATATTTTATTAGATAGATATATATCACCTCCTATAAATGTTAGATTTAATTAAAATATAATCATTTAAACTTCAAAAGGGGTAAAAAAGGATCAAATTTTGACTATATGAGTAGGCTAACGTATACATATGATTTGATCTGATCAAATTTTGAGTATTTTTTATAGTGTTTGAAAATTTAATTTTTTGAGGTTGTATATTTTTTTAGGGGTGTAAATAGATATGTACGAATTCGGATACAGTAGTATCCGTATCCGTTTATTTGTACCTTTAAACCGAATACGGATAATATCCATTTTTTTTCGAATACAAATAATATCCGTTTTTTTTCAAATACGGATGCAGAAAGAATACGAATTTTCCGGTTACCATTTACTGCCTTAACTATAACTAGAATAAAAAATAATAATGAGTTTTAAATATTGTTTATTAATGAATGAATGTTAATTTATTTATTTTTAATAAATATTTAAATACAATAATCAATGTTCTACATTACAATTCAAATAAGTTTTCATCATTTTGAAATCTTAAATTTTAAAATGAATGCTCTACTTATTAATGTTAGGTATGTCTATTTTATGTGTGTGAAAGTAATAATAGTTTTACATTTAATATTTATAATTTGTAATTAGATTCAAAAGTTTACATTGAATATTTAATTATTTTTTCTCAAATACTTGATTAAAACTTTAATAATATGTTTATGGAAACTTTTATTTATAATTTATCCTCAATACATAGATTACAATTTACATAGTTATAAGAAGTTTATTTATTTCATTATATTTATGGAGAGTGTGAGTTATAATGTATAAGTGACAACTGAGAACTGACAACTAGTTAATCTAACTTGATTCAAATTTACTTTGGACTTGCTTTAAACCTTTGGACTTCTAAATTTTAAATAATTGGGCAAATGAAAGTGATAAATACTCTCTACACCCGAAAATTCATAAACGAGAATTAATTATTCAACTTCCTTCTAGATTAATTCGAACTTAACACATTTTAACAATAAAAATATATTATTCATTGTTCTCGCCTCCTAAAATTGCAAGTAAATTTTAAAAGTAAAAAACTTATAACAAGCTAATAACTATAGTTTTGTTCTTCTAGTATATAATTTTCTTGATAAATTATATATTTTAGATATTTTAACTTTATAATAATAAAAATATATTAACTATACTTAAATCAATTTATTTCAGTTTATTAATATTAGAATAAATTAAGTGTTATTTCCTACTTTTAGAAGTGAAATGATATATATTTTAAAATAATTTTTGTATGATAGTGAAAACTAATTATTATATAAGGATGCAACTTTTAAAAATTAGTTTGCTTATTATATAATAATTAATATATATATATATATATATATATATATAAGTTATTTGGATATGAATTCCGAATTCGAATACGCCTATATCCGTATTTGTATTCGTTTATTTACGGATACTTTTAAATCGAATACGAATATTTTTTTTTTCGAATACAAATAATATCCGTTTTTTTTCTAAATACGAATGCGAACAAATACAAATTTTTTTATTACTATTTACAGCCCTAATTTTTTTATAACGTGATAAGAGTTTAATGATTTTTTAGTCATCAAGTTTAAATCTTATTTTTACTCGTCACGCTTACGTGTCAACTATTTGTGAGAGAAACAAATGATTGAATTTAACATTACATATACGAAGTAGTTAAGTAAGCTTAAAGGCATGTGAAATAGGTTTATCAGTCCAACTTGGTAGGTAATAATAGTTTGAGTATAATCAACATTTTATCTATTATTTTACATATTAATGAAATATTAGAAGATAAATACTGAAGTGGCTTTGCGGGAATTATGGTATAATGTCGGGTTCATACAATTTTCTGTTTTCTTAATTTGACTCATTAAGATACTGAGAAAATAACGGATGTAAGATCCGAACAGTAAACCGCAAGTAAAACTTAATATAATTCGATTCTGCAGGAGGCAATTAAAAAAATCGAGTTATAACAATTTTTTTATATTATAAGAACAAAATCGTCGTTATTTTGATTCGTTTTTATCGATAAAATATAAATATTCGTTTTATAGAAAAAATATATATCTGTATATAACGATTTTTTCAGCTTTTGAACGACTATAAGCGGTGCCTTACATAAAATTATTAAGATATGCTAAAACCGTTCATGTCATTATAAAAAAAATTCATCGCATATATGCGACGATTATATATATATATATATATATATATATATATATATATATATAAATTAAACCCTATTTATAAATTCTAATTAATAAACTCCAACTCCTTGTTAATAAATTTTAAATTCTTATTAATAAATTAAACTCTTATTTCTATTAATAATAACGGAGATTGATTTTTAATTTTTAATTTTTTTAATTTTTAATGGTATAGATATATGACTAAAAATTCATAGCAGGATCATTACCCATTTATATATATATTAGCAAAATAAAAAACAAAACTTCCAAATACATACATACTGCTTTACAGCCCACACACATTATACTACTTCTCTCTCTCTCTCTCCGAGCCCAAGTTGGCTCTATTGAATTCTTTCTTTTTTATCCTTTATTCTTGTTCTTCTGGTATATAAATCATCTGCTCTGGCTCTGCCCAAACTTTTTAATGTATATATATCATCTACTCTGCCCCAACTTTTTAATGGGTTCCCCTGAATCATCAAAAAGAATTATTGTGGTAATTGCCCAGCTTTTTGAATTTTGATTTGAATGGTTTTTGGTGGTGTCATAAACCCGTTTGATTATTTTTGTCGGCGCCAGCTCACTTTCTGTCGCCATTGTCCCTATCCAATTCAACAATGGTGATGATGATTTTGGAGAGAAGTCATCCCAATTTCAATCTCAGTTAAATTAATTCCAGTAAGTACAAAATAAAACCCAGATACAGAGAGAGATAATAGCCTATATTTCTGGCTCAGAGAGCTTGAATTGATTAAGTTGATTGATACTTAAAGCTGCACTTCATCATCATCATAAAAGGCATTTGATTTGCTAGGTTCTTTTATTGCCTAAAATTTGCTAATTTTCCAATTTTACTGATTGGACATGGGTTACATTTGATTTGTCTGGCTAAATTTGGCATTCAGTGTGGGGAATCAGGAATGTGGGTGAATTCTGACTTGGGGTATTTATTTTCTTGAGGAAAAACTCAAATCAATCTGTCATTTTTTGGGATCTTGGTAAGGTATTAATTTGTCAACCAGGTTTGGAGTTCAGAGATTACTTGTTCCTTTTGCCTTTCTTCTGGAAAATCTAGCAGAATTCCAATTATTTGCAGTTAATTCTCATGGGTAAGAAAACCCTTATTGTGGATGATGTTCCATCACCCCAATTTTGTAAAAAACTGTCACAAAAATGTAACCTTTGATGTTTTCAATCTACATACTGGTTGCTAGGAATGAGCTGTGCAGGCTTTGCTTGAATTTTTATTTCTCATTGAATGCCTCTGATCATGTTTATTCATAGAATTGAATCAGTTGTCTTGGTCTTATGTTTAGCATGCATTCATTCCATATATTTGACCTGCATTCCATATTTAGCAAGCATTCATTCTGTTTTCAGATTGGAGTTTTGCACTGAAGTGGTGAATTTGCTCATTCCCACATTGTGCTGAGATCATTTTCTTTGATAATACAATATAATGGTATTGTTTAATAATTTGTTCTCAGATGTTTATTTCTGCTATTGTGTGTATTGCTCACTGGATGACTAAATTTTGTGTGTTGTGTAATGGTCACGATTTATATCAGATTCTGAAGTTTTAATTTCTGTACTAATGTTTATCACTTGCTAGAAAATGTTAATTTTGTCATGTTATGGTTGTATATATTTGAATTGTCATGTTATGGTCATAAATATACTTCTCATCATATTCTGTTTATACATTACCGCCTGCCTCCAATTGGCATGCTTTATTTTTTCCTGTCATGCTTCTGCTAATGTTTGTCACGGATATTTCAGGTTGAATGCATAAATATTCCTATATCATCACTACCTAACTTCAAAGCTAAAGTGGCGCCATTACAAAATGTCAAATACTCTTGCAGCAGTACTGGGAGGTGCTGCGGGAGCCGTCGCATTGGTGATATTAGCGATTGTTATTATATGGTTTTACCTATGTAATAATAGAAGTGTTTCAAGAACCTCTGATACAGGGTCTTCTGATCCATCAATTCAAGGTGACTTTACATGTTAGCGAATTTTCAAGTTTAATAAATTATCATGTTTAGTGAATAATGCCAGTTCATCATTTATTTTGATAACTGCAGTTGGAAGAACTGCTGGATTCGAACTAACCCTACGAGAGGCCAGGCGTTTTGAGATGGAAGAATTATCTTTGGCTACAAAAAGATTTAGTGATAAAAGTTTGATCGGGGAAGGAAAATTTGGGGAGGTGTATAAAGGGTTGCTTCATGATGGGATGCTCGTAGCTATAAAAAAGCGACCTAGCCCTCCTAGCCAGGAATTTGTTGAAGAGGTAATAAAGACTTTTGGTTACATATCATGACATATTAATTGAAGCAATTTTCCTTTTGTCACCATCTACATCTTTCACTTAACTTTTTATTTTTCGTTTTTCTTTTTCTTTCAGCTTTGTTAATGATTTGACACTCGACTTTGTATTAGGTTCAATATCTCACATCTATTCAGCATCGAAATCTCGTGACGCTATTGGGTTATTGCCAGGAAAATGGTCAACAAATTCTTGTCTATGAGTATATACCGAATGGAAGTGTTTCCATTCACTTGTATGGTAATTTTCTATCCACTAGTCATTTTCCCACCATAAACATCAAGTAATGATAATACTCCATATTAAGGAAATAAGCTTATAATTCTCTTTATACTTGACACTCGGATTTCTTTCTCCTACATATCAGTGTTATGTTAACTCAATTTCGTGAAGCGTTGTAAAAATTATGACATAACTATGCAACACTAACTCTATCAAAGTTTACTTTTTTTCTCTTTTTTCTGCAACCCTTCTCTGGATTGTTTCTAAACAAACTCAGAGTTGAATCATCTTACTGAACTACCAGATTTTGTTTCTGCAGGCGCTGGACAAGTTACGAAGGAGAAGCTTGAGTTCAAGCATAGACTTTCCATAGCTCTAGGGGCAGCTAAAGGTGATCCTCTGCAAAATCAGTGAGCATTTTTGGCTTTCCTGGTATTAGTTAATCTTTTCTTTGGATAAAAATACCCTAGGAAAAAAGAACTAATGTCATCTTGGACCTACAACATTGTTTCATAAACTGCTATTAGGCATTACGTTAGTAGGAAATCTTTTTTGTGTGTGTATTTGGAATGTATAGAAACATTCCTATGTATATATATATATATATATATATATATATATATATATATATAGCCGGATCTTGCTCACCCTTATCCAACTTCAGCCCCATTCTTGACGGATTTCTCATTACAATGCAGGTATTGTTGTCTCACTAAAAGTATAGACATCGAACTCCCTCGGGTCCCTCGCTAAAGAGGAGGTAAGCTCGGGTTGAGTTTGGTACATAAAGATTTATATATATATAATTCAGCCCCATTCATATTTCTCATTATGCAGGTTTTGTAGATCCAAAATTTCATTGCATAAAGATTTAAAAATGTTCTTGTAGATGAAAATTTCATTGCGAAAGTTGCTGATGCTGGGGTTCGCAATTTTCTTGGAAGAGGTGATACTCCTAGTTCATCTTCTCAAAAGACAGCAGATGAGATGTTCCTGGCGCCAGAGTAGTACTCTCACCATCCAAGTATTTTATGCTATAATTTTCTTTCTTTCAAAAGTTTTTCTTTTCATAATCTAAATGCCATTTACTTAATATAGGGTGAGGGAGTTCAGGCACTTTTCCGAAAAAAGTGACATATACAGTTTTGGTGTATTCCTTCTGGAGTTAGTAAGTGGGCGGGAAGCAACGGAATTGCTCTCTTCAGATCCCAACCAAAACCTAGTTGAATGGGTAAGCTGCATTTCTCACACTAAGAATGCGTTGTTTTCGTCAGTCAAATTTTACACTGTAATTATTACTTGATGTTGTCTTGACATTCTTAATGCCTTCGCATGACAAATCCTGATCACATTATATTGAAGATAAAATCTCGTCAACTTTTGAAAATATGACAATTTGATCTTTTATTATTTGAAGGTGCAAAATTGTCAGGACTCGGGAATTATCTCTACCCTCATTGATCAGAGACTGGGGAATAGCTTCACAAAAGAAGGCATGGAAGAGTATGTGCAGTTAATAGTCCGTTGTGCAGACCCTTCTAGCGAGAGACGCCCTGCGATGAGCTATGTGGTAATGGAACTTGACCGGATACTTGAGAAAGAAATGAGCTTGACAACAGTTATGGGGGAAGGAACCCCAGTTGTAACTCTTGGAAGCCAGCTTTTTAGAGCTTCAAAATAATCTATATATGGGGATTTGGCTTGTTTGACTCCAGATTGTGGAGTGTGTTTGTTTAAACACTAGAGAGAAAGAGATACAGCTGTTTTGTAAGTGTATAAACTATAAAGAACTGCTGTATCATTTTTTGATTTTTTCCCCTTCATTTACAGTTGTATAAGAAAGCTTCTTGTAAACCATTATTTATTGTTAATATCAGAGTGAAGTTTGGATTTGTGTGATCCTACTTGTATTTTCCACTTATTTGCTTTGTTCCAATATGATCAAACTTGGCACATTTATAATTATTGAAACCATCTCTAAGGAGCCTTAAACAAGCCTAGCCTGGTTTGATTTACTGCTGGAATTTAATTTACTGTTATAATTATTTACTACCTCCGTCCACCAAAAAAATGGATTATTTTGAGTTTTTTAGTCAAATTGACTAGTTTTGTCATCATAAATTTTACTATTTTCTTGTAAATATTAGGTGGAGAAACTAAATATTATTTTATCTTATTACTTAAAGTTAGACGTTAGTTGTAATCAACACATGTATCATTTTTCTTTTTGGATTTGGTCTGATCATTTTTCCTTATGAATATTTGTTTTGTGGTGGTTATATTGAGTAAACTTTGTTATTTTGGTTTTATTTACCAAGTAAATAGCATATGCAATCGAAATACATCATATAACAAGGCCATCGTGACTGGACTGACTTCATCATTTTGCTCCACCAAACGAACTTAATTAATCGTTAAAATATTTGACACAAATACCATTTTATGAATTAAATAATTATTCGTAAAACAATAATGGAACATATAAAATAGCAAGTTCATGAAAACCTGGGATTACAATCATATTCTTTGGAGATTTTCATGCACAACAAGTACAGTTAGGACTACCAACCAACTAAACTTCGTGAACATGTTTGATTCAATTCAAATTCGGTTTGATAATGTTCGATTCGATTAAATTGTCGAAGTCGAGTTTGTACAAGGTGTCGAGTTCGAACCATGTAGTTCAGATTGTTAATGTTCACGAACAATTAATTCGGTTTGGATCGAATGAACATGCCCTCACTAAAATCTGATATTCTCTACATATAAAATAGTTCAAGTACGATTAGGGCTATCAACCAACTAAACTTCGTGAACATTTGGTTTGATTGAATTCGGTTTGATAAGGCGGACTTACGTTAGGGGCGGGGGACACCTGCCCTCACTGAAAATCTGAAATTTTCGTGGGTCAAGGGGTCATCCGGCTTTAAAAAAAATTGAGAAGACTACTTATTCTTGATCTACTTATTATCTCTAAAGACTACAACACTACTAGTCTACTATAGTACTACTACTATTCGAGAAGGCTACTAGTCTACTACGGTACTACTAGTCTACTACAAGTATTTCTATTACCTCTAAAATTTGAGAAGCTACAACAACACTACTACAATACTATTATTTCGAGTATAAAATGGCTCAAATGTTGGTTAAGAAAAGAAAGGATGATGTTTATCCCCAAGTTTATTTGTTGTTGAAATTGGCTCTACTTTTGTCCATTGCTACTGAAACTGTTGAAATGACATTTTCAGCCATGAACATTGTGAATAATGAACTCGGTAACCAAATGGGAGATGAATGACTGTTTAATAATATACATTGAGCGTGATATTTTGTAACTATTAAAAATGAGTCTATCATGCAACAATTTCAAGAAATGAAACCTCAAAAAATGTTATTGTAAATAATATTTGAGGATTATTTAGTTTTGTGATTCATTTTATTATATTTTTATTTGTAATAAAAAAAAATTGAGTTATGACTTTGAACTAAAATTTGAATCAGCCATACAGGTTTGATAATGTTCGATTCGATTAAATTATTGAGTCGAGTTTGCACAAGATATCGAGTTCGATTGAACATATTCAGGAACCATGTAGTTCAGATTGTCAATGTTCACAAACAATTCGTGTTCTTCGCGAACTGATCGAGTTCGAACTGATTTCTTACATGTAACTAATGTTTTTAAATTGTAAATACAAATAATTGGTTATTTCATTTTAAATTTATCAAATTCTAAAATTTGTCTTGTCAATAATTGTTAAATTTGTAGTTCATTTTCTTTTTTTATTATTAATTACTTAAACATCTTTGTGTGTTTCTAACTATTGGTTAGAAGTAAACATTTTTATTAAATAAATAATAAATTATAATGTATGCTTCTTCACCCCTAATTTATTAAAGGCAGATTTAACATTTTATAAATATTTAAACAATAATTGTTAGATTATTACAATTTACGCAACTAAAAATTTAATAAATTATAAATCATGTCATAAATTACATAAATTAAGTCCTAATAGTATCATCGTTATGATGTAATGACAATGCGATATTAATTAAAGAAAGATACAACACAATTGCTTACACATGCATTAGACATTAAGTCATACTTAGAATTAACTAATATTCATTGTACAATTACTACTATACATATATCAACTATCAACTATATAAAAGTACAAACTTGATTTCACTATTTTTTGAAGTTTATAGTGTTACAATATATATGTGATTCACCATTTTTGAAGTTTATAGTGTTAAGTGACTAATACCATGTGCATGACATTAAAATGAGTTATTAATTTAAATTAGAATAAGTAAAAGAAAAATAAATAAATAAAACAAAGTCTCTAAATGGCTTTGAACCTTTGATCTTAGATAGAAAGATAATTAATTTACAAATTCTAAAATTTTATATATTAACTTAGTTTTTAGAAAAAAATCATTTAGTTTTAAATAATTAAATTATGAAAATTATAAACTTTTTATAAAGTACTCTAAATTCAAAATTTACTATATTCAAAAGTTAAATTATTATCACTTATGACTTAAAAATATTTCTTATCGACTATGAAACTAATTAGTTGATCTTATATTTCGAAACGGATGAAGTATTTAGTACTTTCTCTATAATAAGTGACGTTGTAGGGAGTTTAAATTTTTTTCAATATATTTGACGTTAACAAATTTCTAAGAAGCATTAATTACAATTTTTTCTCTATTGTCCGAATATCTTTCTATCTCATTTATCTAGGCAACTTTATACATATTTTCTTAATTAATGTAAGGATAATTATGATAATCTTAATGACAGAATTGAAGCTTAATAAGTGTTAAAACCTTTAAAATATCACTTATTTAGGAATGAAGTGAGTAGTAATTATACATTTCATGTGTTCATGAGCATAATGACATTCATGAACTTGATCGGGTTCGAATATATTTAAGTTGTTTGTGAACGTTAGGATGTTAATGAACATACCTTTTTTCAACTATGATCGCGAACTCGAGCATATCCGCGAATATCTAACAATACAAACTCGCACACGTGTGCTAATTCCATCAAGTTAAATGAATATGTTCAAGTTCGACAAATAGTGTTCGAGTTCAGCTCGAGTTCGTCAAAATTTGGCCCGAATGTTTGCAGACCTAAGTACAACAATACTAAATAATAAAATAAAAAATGTTGTATATGTTCGATAAAGCATAACATAAAGGATACTTGGATAGTCTGGTGGTTAGAAACATCCTCTCACACAAAATCAAAAAAGAGAAATTATCAGAGCATAGTGCTTTGAAGCAGAACCATTGCTTCAAGTCTGATACCAAACTTCCAGAGCAACCTTAAGAAGTACCACCAGCACCCAGTTTTGCCTTAAGGACTAGCTCTTCTGTCGTGGTGCCGATAATCTCATTAGCGCGCTTGAGATTTACACAATAATATCTTCCGATTGTATCCTGAATACAAAGACGCACCAAGTCAAAAGAGAGAAGCACAAATATCTTCTTCATATTTTGAGAAAGAAGTTCGTTAATCAGGCACAAATATTGTCTTCATATTTTCCATCAGGGGCATGCTTCTTCCACTTTTTAAAGAATAAATTTTAATGCATTCATAGAAATGAAGAAATCTGGATGTAATAAAGATTCTTTATATTGCCATTTTGAACCACTACGTTTGACAACTCAATTCTACACCTTGAAATTGGAATCTAGTGCTAAATTTTAACTAAATTTCTATTCTACAGAATTGCAAATATGATTTCATAGCATTGCATATGTGCTTTCAGTTCCAATTCCTAAGCTTATAATTGAATTGCCAAATATAGGAATAATGAATTGGTTATATTTATTTGGGCTGAACAAAAGAAAAAACAGATTAGATAAAGTCAGTCTTGCTCGTTTATTCTTAGTGTGGGTCTGGGTGGGTGGGTGGGTGGGTGGGTGGTGGGGGGGACGGAGTGATACGCTCACCCGAGAAACAATGCCCAACTTTTCCAGCTTAACAACTGCATCGTCTACATCAAAATTGCAGCTCTCACCAAACTCTTCTTTTATTAGTTCCTCGCATCGCAGGTCAAGATCCTAGTAACATCGTCATAAAGTTAAGCATCAGTTTTTTTTCCAATAAAAAAGAATAAAGTCTAATATCGAAGGGGATCAGGGAAACAGAATATTAAGAAAGGAAAAGGTAAATATGTGAACCTCCAACGTAGCTTTCCCTTGTTCCATCAGTATAAAGAACGAGATTATGACTTCCTTTACCTGCACATCAATTATATGATTCTGTAAGCTCTCAGCAGTATTAATTACTTCCATCAAGATTGACATAGACTAAACTGATTAGTGTGAGGTATAAATGATCTTTTAGAAATTTCAATAATCACCAGAATCACAGAACTTTATCAAAGAACTGCAAGTTATTTGCTATGCGTGTTCCACGTTTCACTTTAAGTGACTGATTACTACAGTCGTAGTAAAGGTGAAAACACCAGATCAGAGCCTTGGCCTTGCTATAGTATTAAAAATACATGAGGAAGCTGTAGCGATTGCCTAAAGATGCAAAGTTACGAAATAATTTTCTTGAGGTATGCTGTCAATTGTCCTTTAAGGAGTGAACTATCATTAGCACTTTTAGGCTACTATCTTCAAAATCAAGTTTAACTGGTTGTATTAACGGGAGTGAGGAAAAGGTGAAGAAATTTACAAAACGAATTACGTAGTCAATAAAATAAGAATTGTGCTGCTTCTGAGAAACAGGGTTCTAGGGAAATATAGTGGGGGGAGAGAGAGGTACTCGATAGCAGCACTTTCTTGGGTCCACTTGCTTAGGCAAGGGTCAGTATAAAAGTTGAGAGCAGTGACTAAATAGTTAAAGTAGGATGGAAATGTCAAGGACTCAAGATAGCATATTAATCAATTCAGATGGCTGTAGTACCAGCAGAAATACACACGAGGAACCACTAAGAAGGTAACTAGCAAGAGTGGAAAACTATTTACGAGTTTGTTAAACTTCTTAAATTGTTAACTTCATTTTTTAACAGCTTAAACTTTTCGTGTTATTGGTGACATTTAATTGTATTAGAGAATAGCTTTCCAGGTTCTTTAGTCTAAGTCTTTAAGCTTGCTTGCATCCATCCCCGAGTATGTTGGAGCAGTAAACTCTATTGTGGTTGTGCATTATAATACACCGTACTATGATAAGGAAACTGGATTTTTTTTATATACACAATCAGTAGATACTCCTAATTATGATTTATGATCACAACCAATTTTACCATTGAACTCAAAAACTTTATTTTTGGTATAAGTTGCTTCTGAACCTTTCTACATACCTACGAGGAAAAGAAAAAAAGAAGATGCATATGAAAGAACACCTAGATAAAACTCACTTCTTGTTGAACCACATCATCGCATAAGTGAAGAAGAGTGCCCTTTCCACTATCCAACTGTTTATCATACATGGACTGTGTAATTAAGTTCTGATATGCAGCCATATTTGCCTGAAACCTACAGCCGTTAAAGGGACATTCGCAACGTTAATAACAAAAACCTAAAGACATTATCTATGAGATGCACATACATAATTCCTTATTAAGTAGATATGACCTGAAAATGGTATGTTAGAGTAACCTGGCAGGTTGGCACACATGCAATCAGGCTCCAGCCCAATGCATAATGTAGTGTACATCACTACATCAACATTCTCTGACCTGACTGCATCACCACACCTCATTGCATTCAGGTGTCATAAGTGGATACTCAATTGATTAGCCTAATATGTTATGGAAGAGATATATAACCAGACATATCAAACTCAAATAGAGAGAATGCATAACGTTAAGTATATCTTAGCGCAGTAACCAATCACTGCAGAGAGGATGGCAAACATGACCCAAAGATCAGCTTTAGGTGATTCCAGTGAACCGACTACAGCTACCTGGAATAAAAATGTAATGGTAAGATCACGTGAACAGAGCAGATAAAGGACCAGAGCAGTCAACTTAATGCAAATCATTAGTATTAGATAACTGACCAGCCCAACTACAGCAGACACGAGGAATGAGACCCAGTCCATTGGAGTCAAACTTGGATTTTTCTTCTCTGGCTATTAAAAGTATGAAAACTATCTTACAAACTAGATATAAATAAAGTTTAGAATATTGCAAACAACATCACAGATACATAAACATAGAGAGGGAGAGAGGAGGGGAAAAGCAGAAAATGATCAAAGACTCACAAGGACTATCTCCATATCAGCCATTGGGATGTTTTTGAAATGCTTCACGTAGATTCCACGTTCCGTTTTATTTTTGGTACTTGCTCCTCTGCATAGTCATCATTCACGTTAATGTCAATATTTACCATCATACGTCGTATTATACTGATTTTCTAACAGAAAAAAAAAAGCCAGTTTGATGAAATCAAGAAATCATTAATTAAAGCTTTAACAATAACAGAAGCCAGTACCTGTAAACAACAATAATCCTATCAAAGGTAGGTTCCTGGATTGTTATCTTGCTCACCAGATTGCGTAAACTGACAAAAATGAAATAAAAATGTCAAAAAAATTGGATGGAACTCAAAACAGGCTACTAAATAATGCAATGGTCCATATCTAAATTTTTTAGTGGAGTCCTATGACTCACTGTCTATTTACTAGTCTATTTACCTATATTTACTGGACAGATTTTTTTTAGTGCAAATAATAGGAAGAAAATATGTGATTCGATACCAAAAAGTTCATCGAGAAAAGCAAAGACATGTATCGAGAGCTGATTATAAGCTTCTGTGAGATTCCATGTATTGATATTGTTTCCATCATGATGAAGTGATGCATGCTAACATAATATGATCCAAAATCTTTGGTGTTTCATAGCAAGTCAAAATTTTCCACAAATTTCATATATAGTAAATTATCTACAAGTGAACCCATATATTATGATGCGGTGGAAAATAACAAGAAAAATTTGAATTTCCATATGTTTTATTCTTCATGGAGTTTTAGTTTATTTGATGTATTTTTATATATTATTTAGGAAAATTCAATAGTTTAATTTATATTTAGTCAATTTATGTTTTGGGTTTTAGTTTTGATAATTTTATTTAGCTTAGGATTTAATTATTTTCCCTTTTCAATTAGTCATAGGAAAGTAGTTTAGCATTATAAATATGTTATATTAGGGTTTTATGAGATAAAATCTTTGACACTTATATAAATTTCTCCTCCTTTCAAGCTTTTATCTTCCTTGTGGATTCAAGGTTGTTATTTTGTTGGCGTTAGTACAATAACTAACTATTCATGTTATTGTTGGAACATTATAATCTAACCATTATTCCGCTGCGTCACAACATAACAAAAATTTCATTTGTTTGTAACGAAAAAAATTTAATTGCAATACAAGCAACAACAGACAGACAAATTATAGTCATTTTAGTGATAGTAAGCAAACATCCTCAAAGTAAGACTATTACTTTTTGATTTGCAATAACAAAATGGAAATATGAAACCTGATTTCCATATTTTGGATACGGATCCGTTCAACATAATCAGCATGCTCTGCGTCACTCGAAATCTCATCATGTATTTTAGGATCTTTCTTACGCCGTACAGTTGACTTTCTCAATCTGTCTAGCCTGTAAGCAACATAACCACGGTAAGGATAAGAAAAAGAAACAAAAGTTTTTGTGACAGACAACTCTTAAGTTGTTTGAAAATAATCATAATTCAGGAACTATTTATTAAATATGATTGTGCTGGCTCCAAGCTACTAACAAAACAATGTTGATGCAAATAAAAATACCTTGTCAGTCTCATAACCCATGCCCATATACGTCCAATTATCATGTCAACTTTCTCCATGTAAAAGTAATCAGTTGTCCGATCAATTCCAGTGCCGCGTCGGAAGATTATGTACTATAAAGAAATACACACAGAACCCGTAAAACAAAAAAGAAAAAGAAAAAAAGACACTGATCATATTTATTAAAACAAAGTACAGTCTCTTATAACAATTTATTCGGGATAACTTATGGAAACATTTATAAGTATGATTCATCTTCTAAGTTCATTAGAATCAGACCAAGCAGATAAAGCACGCTGGATTTTATCTTTGGCGAGAAAGAAAAAAAATGCTCCTTGCAACCCAAACATGATTTCAGATAAATTCATACTACTAGAATCGAATGACATGGTTAGATGTAGAATTTTGTAAAGTACACTACACATGCACGACAGAGAACAACAGAATTTGTACACATTGACAAGAAACCTTATATAACCAAACAATCAAAAAGTCATATGATATATAAGTAGAGAAGGTGCACCATATCTCCTATCAACCACCAGCAAGATGATCAAACAAGATAGAAATGGAGCCATGACAAAAGTTATCTTCCAATATGTCAATAATGACAATTGTAGATAATTCCTTTCAACCAAGTCACTTTCAATGCTATCTATCAAGTCCAAATATAAACCCCAACATCGGACATATTAGCAGAATTGGATAACATGTTTTGATACTGCAAAGTCCACAGCACATGCATGAGAGAGGGCAACAGAATTATATACTAATTGGGAAGAAATCCTAAATGAAGGACAATACAAAAATTCATATTATATATAACTCGAAAGGTGATGGATATGTCCAACTAAATACGAGTATGATGGTCAAATAATATTTTTTTAATTTTTTAGGGAAAAAAGGATACAGAACAGAAGTTATCATTCAAATGGCAAGAATAGGGAAAAAATGCTCCTTTCAACCAGGAATTTCATAAACTCTGTCAAAGGACACACTAACAGACTTGGATATATGGCTAGATGCAGCATTCTGCAAAAGTCCCCAGCATATGCTTGAAAGGTACTAACTGAATTAATAATTGCATGAGAAGAAATCCTATATAACTGACGATCAAAATTATAACGGTATATCTAATAGATAGCACTGCATACAGCATATCTCCTATCAATCACAAACATGACAGAAACAAGCATACAAAATTCTAAAAAAGTCCGCAACATATGCATGAAAAACGTATTAGAATTTATAGGTGCAATGAGAATAAGTCATATAAGAACCGAAAATAAAATCTTCACAATATGTGTGACAAGAGAAGGCACTACAGCCGCTGCATATCTCCTAACAATAAAAAGCAGAATATTCAAATAAAAATATATAGATCCGGGACGAGAGTTATACTCGAAGTACTGATCATCACATCCCACCAATCCCAATCCCCATGTGAACACATGAAAATCTCCTCTCAAATTTATCAACAGAGCATTTTTATGACAAACAACTGAAGGATACCAAGTAACTTTCACATGAACAAATTTAAAACAGCTTCCCTTCTTTTAAGTTTGAGCTACAGCAATACCATATCAGCAAAGTCCGGAAGGTTTTCATGATGATGTTCCGCAAAGTACCTCTTCAAAAGCTTCTTATCAAGCTACATGTATTCCACAGGAAAAATGTAAAGGAGATTTAGAACCAAGTGTATTTCAAAACAATCATTTTGGTCAAATTCAGATGTTTGTTTGAATCAGATACATAATTGCTATTACAAACCTTTGACTCATCAACAGTTATTGGAAGATTGAGAAGATACTGTCCACAATGTGCAACATCAATCTCTTCATCTGTAGCTATCTTGAAGTTGCTCTTATCCATTACCTGCACATATAAGTAGGAGATCTAAAAGCCAGAAGAAACTATATAAAAATTAAAAATAAGAAAGGCAGAAGGAAAACAGATAATTCAAAGAAGAATGTCCTCCCCCCCAACCCCATCAACAAGATCAGATGGAAAGCATATGTTGTAATCAATGCTGGCATCAGGCATCAACAACCGGAAGGCATCAGAATTTGAAACAATAGCAAAAGCCAATAATATATGTTAAGTATATAACAGATTTGTAGAAATTATCAGAAGAAGTAAATATATGCACCAAATGTAGTGAGCTTCCCAAGACATATCTCTGAAATTTATCTAAATTCTTCCTATAATTAATCAAGCTGTTGAGGGAAGAATAGTGCTGCACCAACACGGAATGTCAAAAGTAAGCGAAAAATACAATAGGTTTCCTCATGGTGTCTATAAAAACAAGATATTGGGAGAAACAATCAAGAACAGCATCGCTGATCAAACTAACAAAATGTGGACCTGAAAATGGGCAGGTGTAGACACAATCAATTACTCCGTCATAAACCCAAAAACACTCCATAATAAAGGTAATTTATCTTAGTTCAGATGTTTCCTAGAAAGTAAAAAGACCATCAAAGATTTGGTCCCCAATGAACTGAAGGTGCAAGGAGGAATTGACCATAACAAGACAGAAATTATATAATTTGGTAGTACTTGCATAAAGTGATTGCTGTCCAATTCAATCCCAGAACATCAAGGTTATCAGCCAGAGGTTGCAGTGGCTTCTCCTCAAAAGTTTATCCAGCGAAAATGAATGATAGAATCAGCGGCTGCCTCCATACAAGGAAAAATTGGGGGTACAGGACTACAAAGAAGATTAGTTATGCAAAAACATGTTATCGACTAGCCTTCAGCAATCAGTATATGACCGGGTATGCTATTTGTTCTTTGAAGTTGATTCCAAATTATACGATTTAACTGCAACCAACATATCATTTCAAATATAGCCCAAAAACTAGCTCCTTATAATGCAGAGATGACAGACATAAGCGCGCCTGTATATATATACATCGACAAATATGTGTGATGAGGACAATGGAGTTAACAATCAGAACATCAAAGTATTCCCAAGAGAAATTACCTGAAATAAGTAGGTCATGAAATTCTGTTCAAGAACATCGACCTCGTCTGGAGATAGGTGCTGTTGCTCCAATTTCTGAGCCCCATGGACAGGATCAAAGAGGGAGTACAGTTGCTGCATTCACAATGTACTTAAACAAACTATTTAACAGAAAACAAGATACATTAACTACTTGTGGGATGAAGAAAATTGACATTAATAAGGGAATCAAAACAAGGAATTACCATTAGATCCTCGAATTGTAGAAGGTACCAAGCTCGAATTGTGTATTCAACTCTCTTGCAGAGCTTCAAAAATTCAGCCCTGTCAGAACTATGTTCTGCCAAAAAAAAGAAGTGCAAATAAGGCAAGTTTTAAAGTCACCATTTTTTAATTAAAAATTGAACAAGGAAAACTTTCAGACCCAACTGTTAAGACAAATTGAACCCAGTGGAAAAGTTGACAAATTACTAAAAATAAAATTAGGGAAAGCAGCTCAAATCCCAATTTTTCTATAGGAATCAAAAGAAATGGACAAAGAAAGTTGGAAGGGAGCTTACCAATGAGGTTAGCCAAGGTCATGATGAGCCTGGGCTTGAGAATTGGAATTACGGATTCCCGCTCTAATCGAATCACTTCTTTCTTCTTCTCATTCTTACTGTTATTGTTATTAGTATTATTCTCCTCCATTTTAGTTTACTGTTCGTTCAGCTGCGTATATGTATGTGTCCAAGATATCAAGGAAGAAGGCGAAGAGACGGCCGTTCCCTTGTTTAACCAAATAAAATGTTGGGAAAGGGAAAAGAGATGCCCAATTCAAAACCTTAATACTCACCTCAAACTGAAACCCAAACTGTTAATTTCTCGTCTCGTCTCGTCTCGTCACTTTAATTTACTTGTCATTTACAAAGATCCAATTGAAATTATTGAACCAAAATATGAATTTATTTAGTATAAATTAAAAAAAAAATCAGTTAATTATATTATTTAATTTCGATTAATATATATTAGTAGTAGTCATCCCCGTTAATTGCTTAAAAAATAGAGAAATGATATTTTTCCATATAATTTTAAAAGGTGGGACCCATCCAACAAAACGTAAAAATACATACCAGAGGGTTAGGATTTGGCCCACCCTCCATGTTGCCTCTGAGATGATTAATGGAGTAATGGGAGAGAAAGAAGCAACTAAAACTGATGATGTTTTAAGTATTGTTTTTTAGTTTGATGATGTTTTGGATGTGGAATTGTGGATGTCCCAACTTCTCTCTCTCTCTCTCTCTCTGTCGGCCTA
Source organism: Panax quinquefolius (assembly GCA_020205615.1). Classification (NCBI taxonomy): domain Eukaryota; kingdom Viridiplantae; phylum Streptophyta; class Magnoliopsida; order Apiales; family Araliaceae; genus Panax; species Panax quinquefolius. The sequence goes on along the minus strand of CM035169.1, from coordinate 26,929,823 downwards.
CTTTCGGCTGGTAGTGTTCTTCCTCTCCGGTTAGGAACCATTAACTATTCCATTAATCTGTACCTTAATTTGTGCAAGGGAAAGACAAGAGAGTTGGTATACATAAGCTCATAAATTATGCCGATACCTCAACCTAAATTTGGACCGGTAGGGTTATGCGGCTGTAATCATCTCATGTAATAAGTACTCCCTCCCTACGAATTCTGATTAAACTTTTTATTTTTTTTAGATCTTTAATAATTTATTGCAGTGCGAAATTTTCTTAGAATTCAATGATTTGAATGTCGATCGTATATTACGCTTCTAAACCATATATATGAATTAATCACTAAATCTTTGAATATTTAAAATATAAATATGATTCTAAATTATATTAATACAAAATTGTGAGTTGTTAAAATATATTAAAAGGCGGACTGTTAAAATACCACCTCACTCAAGACCGATCAAAAACCAGTGAAGTGAAAGGAACAAATACTTGCAAAAAGGAATTAATCAAAACAAAAAAAAATAAATTAGCAGCATCATTATTGAGAGGCATTTTGCCACTTGAAGTTTCTGGCCTGCAAAGTAATCAAAAAATACCACTTCCCTCCCTCAAACCTGAATCTAGAACCTAAAATATATACATGGCATTAGATTGGCTCTTTTGTGGATGTATGTATGTACATGGTCCTATCTCTGCGGCTTGTATAATTAGCTTCTGGAGAAACCCTATCTCTCTCTCTCTCTCCGTCAAAATTCTACAAACAAAATAAATTAGATTGCCACAAAATCCCAGTTGAATGAACCTTCTTTTCTGCATCCCATCTTCCGACCCACCATACATACTTGGCAACAAGGAAAGAAGAAACGCCCTCAATGATTCCAGGACCTCAAGTATGGTTTGCCCATGGGATCATGTAAAGCAGCATTCTGCTGTGGCAACCTAATCAATCCCAAATTATTGGTTTTTGGGCCATCGGCAGCTTCATGTCCACTCAAGTAGTCAAGTGGATTAACTGTCCGCAATAATACATTGCTTGTTGCGGGAGCACCCCCACCCACCCCATTGTAGTTCCCAGATTGATTGAATCGTTCATCGGAACTCATTGAACCATATGGGGCACCAGGACGTAATTCATTACATTGAGATAGAACACTAAAGAGACTCTGATCTGCAATACTTCCATTTCTGATGCTTTGGTTTGGGCAAACAACAGCTTCTGAACCGGACCAACTACTACGGGAGCAGTTCTCACCAGAAAACCAATTCTGACTTGACAATTCTCCACCATTCAAATGAGACTGAGGAGGTCCTGATAAGTGTACAGCATTGGCATCCCAATCATGCATGCTAAGGGTCGAGTATTGTTCTTGCCTTGGAATTGCATACCTCATTCCATCTGAATACGTATTCTCTTGAATGTTCTGTTGCATGTAGAGATCATTCAGTCTCTTCTGCTTACAATCAAGTGCAATTGATGGATGCAGATGCTCAACAAATTGATCATTTTCAATCATTACACTGGCTGGTAGCTGGAAATCCAACCCAGTAGGTTTCTGCTCACAGTGGTAAGGTAAACTCCCTTGACCCTTGAAGAATGATTGAAATTGCTCATTTCTCGCTTGATTGGTGTGGGTGCTGAAGAAATCATCAGGTTGTCTGCGTAAAAAATCCGTCCCAAGGTCTTGTTTCCGTATGTCAGGTTCCACATTGATCAGTCGCATTGAATGTTCTCCCACTACTTGCGGATGCTGAACTGACAACTCATTGACAGACGAGTATCCCTGATTTACAGGAGTAGATTGAAAATAAGCACTTGGCATGTTAACTGCTGTCCAAACATCACTAGTAACCGATAGAGAATTCCCCTGACAAAGAGAAGTATCCACATAGCTTAAACTTTTTGGGGCTGATATATTATGAGGGAAATCATCTATTTTCGGCAAATCCATGGCACGGAACACTTGGTTACCACTGAGTAGCATACTCTGCTGCAGATGCTGATTCTGCAAGAAAGCGGAAATACATTCAGTCTCGTCTTCCATAACAGGTTTGTCGTTTGCGGCTTCATTATCCATCTGCTGCTGAGATATGGAATTAGGGCTCTCGATTTTTCCATCCTAAACGCCAAACAAATAACCAAAAAAAGCAGGCATGTTATTACTAACAATGATCATATGTTTTTGGATAAGGAGTCAAAGAACAACTAAAGTTTGTTTTCTCTAATTAAATAGATTTGATATGAAAGTTGTGCAATTTTGTATACATGGGTGCAGTCCTGTTTTAAGGGAATCTTTTCCAATACATTTCTCCCCATCCCAACCACATACAAAACTATTAAAAAAATATTTTAAATGGCTGGTTTTGTACACTCAATACCCACATTAAAACAAACATATAAAGAAGGAAAGAGCAATTTGACAAACCTCTAATGCAATAGATGATTCATGGATTGTTGTAGCATTGTCCATCTTCTTCTGAAGCAAGCTATCAGATATCTCTTTTTCCTCATCCTGATCGCACAGGAACGAGCAGACATGTTAACATAGTACACTGAAGATTGTTGCACTATCAAGTTCTCCGCAAAGGGTATCTGGCTGCTAAGCAGGTCATTTATTTTATACCCATTCTCTTCCACAAAACGAGTCTCACTTGTAATATAAAAAAAATGTATTCCAGAAAAAGAGTCCACATTTTATTGATAGTAGTATAAAATTACATAATATCCTCAAGTTTGTGATCAAAATTTCATTATCATGCCACCACCTCTAAATTAACAACTTACTATTTTTAAACAGAATAAAAATACATTCTTAATATGCACATTTTGCAAATGGGACTCTTTTAGTGGAACGGATGGAGCAACACTTTTAACAGGATAATAGTCCACCCTCAAAATCAGCACACAAGAAGAAAGAAGAAGGCAGAGTAACAAACCTCTCCTGATATTGAGGGTTCAAGATCTGATGCTCCTTCATCCAACTGATCACCTGGAATGTTATTAGGCCTCTCTTTCTCTTCATCCTGAACACCGAATTTCAAATGACAAGTCAACATGATACAGCAAAAGTAGACATTGACAAAGATAACGGGAATAAAAGAACCAATCAAACCTCACACATAAAAGCATGAGCAAGAAGGGCCTGAACATCAAACCTCTTTCAAATAATTTAGTTTTTCTACTATTTCTTGCCCCAAAGCTTGTATCACTTGCAATTTTTCTGACTGCTTTCCTCTCCATTTTGTGAAACCTGCAGCGACATCTATGTTTGCCAATTGTGACCTGTATAAACATAAACTAAATATTAAACCTAGGAAACCAAAGAGTTCAAGGTAGACTTGCTTCACAAAATGCTAACCAGTGCTCATGCAACTTCTGCCGCTCTTCTTCCTCAAACATCTTATATGGTTGTACACAAAAGGTATCAAGGCCACCTAAAACATGATTAAGAGACCTAGGCTGAATGCTATTGCTAAAATGCTTCATACTACTCTTAACACGTTGATGCTGATCCTTGCTAACCTGGAGACAACAATGACAAATGATCAGTTTTCACTCTCTAAGAACATAAAAATTACATAAGCCTTGTCATAACAAGAACAAATAGACTTGATGAAATTATATATAATCTATTCAAGGAGATATTCATGAGAACCAAGGATTGGCCTCGCGGTTGGGGGATAAGGGGGAAGTCTAACCCATTGTGTAGTAGGACTAAAATCAAATGAAAAAAGGAGAAGAAAAGAAAAAAGGGGAGATTTATGAACATAGTTTGATTCCTAATAAAAGGTTTCACCATGTCAGCCACAGATTCTGGACTACCATCCAAACCCTGAAATGTATCTGAGCTGAAACTATCATAGATGAGAACTGACCACAAACCACAATGCTAGAGCTACTTTATGTTGAAGTGTGAACATGAAGATAACGAAATGGCATGTTACAACATAAACATTACAAACCAATCACAATCATTTAATGTCTTTTCAGATATTATGGGACCGTGCCTCTTAAATAGGCCCTTTTTGTGGGGTCAATATATCATATCTCCACCAGGATTGGGGGTAATGCTCATGTGAGGACTTTATATTTTGTTCCACTAGAATTTGTTTTTTCTGATGGACCTCTTGTCCTTCCTTTGCCTTGTATTCTCTATCTATATCTTCTTTTATCTTAGGACAAAAACTAATCACTCCAAGACTTTCATAGATACAATACTAATTTTAAGAAATTTAAGTATATCAATTGAACAACCTTGATATAGGACATATATTTGGCACCATCACCGCACTCTACATTACGCTTACGAAGCCTTTCTCCTTTTCTTAGTCTTGCTACCACTTTATGCCCATCTGAAGAATTATAATATTTCCCCTCCACGAAACCTTTTCTGCAGATACTGACATGAAGATCAGAAATACAAAAACACCAAGTCAAATGCATGCACAAACACAAATCCTTTTGCCTTTTCCTCTTTTTAGTAAGTAAATGCATTATTAACACACTTCCTAAGACAACTAAATTCTAAAAGCTATTCTGAATCCTAAATAGTATTTACATAAATGACTAACCGATTGTGAACTTATGATAACCATCTCATATTCAGACTATATGTTCCTATCCTGGTCAAGTCAAAGAAACAATACACACAAACACTGAAATAGCTCAAGATAAAGAATTTAATTACCGTGTTTGGGAATCTTCATGCAGCGACATAAAGTTCATGTCATCACTACTACATGCTTTGTCATCATCAGAAGCCAAAGAACAAGATTCAGATGTGGCAACAAAGTTATCGTCGGAATCATGAAGTCCTGATTCATTTGCATGGGCGGCCACAGTTTTCCCAGAGTACTTCCTTGACCTGATCCGAATAGTATTTAATATATTTAAATAAGATAAAAGAGATACCAAAAGAAAAATGATAACCAAATTAAGCGTACAACTCTTCAAAAGTCAAATATAATGTGGAGAGAGTAAATAATAGAATCATAGATACACGAAACAGTAAATTGACAATTTCGAAACAATCATCAGGATATTACGCATCATTTCAGAAGAAAGACGTAATTGAAATCCTGATACAGATAACAGTAATTATGAAGACGACAAATAGATCATCAAAAATGCATATGGTGTGAGCATATGTGCATGTCTATCTAAATCTGAAACCAAAAATATGAATAAGAGCCCCTTCACTTGCTTACCTATCTTTATTGATATATAAGCATGATATTTGTTTGTCACGTGGAAAGCATATAGCAGCCAGGGAAAAATATTAAGTCAAAGGCCTCATGTAGCAATACTAATCAGATAATAGCATCACACTCCAATAGCATCAATGCCTATGAATTATGAGACTTTCAGAGCTCTTTCTTCTCACAAGTGCTAGAAATGAGAGAGAATTCTCAGTACAGATAAGGATTGTTAAGGGCATGCCTAATTTTAGCATAATGGTCTTTTGCTTAGGGAGCAGTAACAATGATAAAATGAAAAGTAAATACAATAGAACCTCTATAAATTAATCTTTGTTGGAACTGGAAAATTTTATTAATTTAGAGAGTTATTATTTAATCGATAAATTAATAATTTATTAATTTAAAGAGTTTTTTCTATTCGGTGAACATAAATTTAATTACATTAAAATTATTGCATTTTATTGATGTTTATATCATTCTTTTTTGATGCAATATATCATACTTATTAAATTAATGTAATAATAGAATTCATTGTAAGTGATATTAATTATTTTTAATAATTAAATAATGTTCATTGTATCTACTTTTCAAATTACATTCACATTTTATTTCAAAAAAAAATTATATTCACATTAAGTTTAATTAATTTGTATATATAAGTTCATTGTACTAGAATTAGAACTGAGCAAGTAACCAAATTGGAACCGAAACCGCACCAAAAACCGCACGAACCGCACCAATTAAAACTGCACCAACGGTTTCGGCGTATGTGGCGGTTTTAGGTGGGTTGAATAACCAAATTTATGGTTCCGATTTGGTTACTAGCCAAAACCGCACGCATAAAACCGAAACCGCACCATGTGTGTGTATGTATGTATTATCTCTAGTAAATTCTAAAGTTACTTTTCACTTGAACACGCTCAGAGAAAACCCCAGTCTTGCATTGTTATTTTTTCACCAATTGAAAGAAGATGTTAGAGGTTATAAAGTCAAAAATTAAACAATTGGGTTTTGGAATTTTGAATTTGTTTGATGCGTTATTGGAGGGGCTCAGAACTGAGGGGCTCGAGCACTTGATGCATTGGTTAATGTCAATGTTATAATAGTAATAGTCTAATAGATTATTTTTCAAATTAAGTATAGTTAGGATTATATTCTATAAGTCCTCCCTGCAATATATGGATAGAATTTCATTCTATCTCCAGTATATACTTTTAATTTTTGGAGAACTAGATAAACATTCTTGCTTGTTAACAAATATATGGTCTCCGTTGTTTTATATAGCGTATGTTTTAGTTTTAAAACATGCTTGATATAATTCCCATTGCCAACTTTGTCACTAAGTTAATAGCTCGATGTAAGTTTTATGTTAAATTTTATTGAAGGCTTGGACTTTTTTGTTGTTTCAATTGGTTTTGGAACCAAAACGCACTCAATTAAAATCGCACCGCATTACTTTAAAACCGCACTCACACCAATCATAAGCGGTTTTAAAAAGCGGTTTTGAATTTTCAAACCGCACTTTGAAAGCGGTTTCAAAGTGGTTTGGACTTCAAACCGCACCATGCTCACCCCTAACTAGAATTTAATGAAGTTGAGGATGATACAATACCTTTGGAGCCAATAACGCGAAAGGAAGCACTCATAGCGTCAACAACTCTTCACAAGTTTTTATTACAATTTGAGAATGCAACACCTGAACTTTTGGACGCAATGAGAAAAATTAAGGATGAAATTCAATTAGATTTGAATTTCAAGACAAAACAAACGAAAATAGAATCATATTTTACAAGATTACCCTAGATATATTTGTAATTTAAAAGAATTATTAATTTATGATTTTGATGGGACCATATATTTATATAAGGGTATTTTTAAAAATTATTATTTTATTATTTTATCGAAATTATTAATTTATCTCATTAGCCCAAGTCGGGACTGGGAAAAAATATTATTTTAGAGAGATTATTAATTTATCGAGTATTAATTTATAGAGGTTCTACTGTATTTTGGTTTAAATTATATGATGAAAGAAGAAGAGAAAAAAGATGAGAGAGAAAAGAGAGAGTGTCTAATGACACCACATAAAAGTATATATACACACATATATATATACACAAACACTCATACACACTACCAAGTTGTCCAACTTAAAATAGGAAAAGACTTCCAACATAGAATAGCAAAAGCCTATATCTTAACAATGGGAACACTCAATTCTGAATAGACTCATGAATAACATGTTTTCTGATTTTCAGATAACCCAACTGCATATAGAAAGATCCTGCTTCTACAAAAATCATCAAGGTTTGTGTAGAGGAAATAATAGAGTTTATCAACCTCCATAACTTCTGCCCAATTTCTTTATCAGTATCCTTGCAGCTTTCCCACCTTCCCTTCAACATCTGTAGATTCCCGATCATACTGTCACAAAAAGTATAATTGCCATGACCTTACAAAATTTAGAAAAATGATGTAGGACAACAGCAAAGACTGAAAGCTTTAGTTCACATACTCATGATGATACTTTTGTAGCTCCAAATAGTATGCCTTCTTATTAGCCTTTAAAACCTGCTCCTTGTCAAGAACAGTATCAGGATGAAGACTACCAGAACAAAGTGAGGCACCCCTGCAAAGATATATTCAAGATAAAAAAAGTACCAAAATTCATAATTGTACCATAAGCAATGGAAAGAAACATTTCTTTCATATCATTTATGGAATTGTCATAATAATACAATATAGCTCAGTACAATTATTTAAACATATATTACAGACCATCATTTTCATTTCTCTATCTTTTTTTCCTTCATTCTATTTCTTTTCTTTTTCATCTGGACTTCAAAATTTCAACCCCAACATCTCAAATTTAAGCCTTTAACTAATGCCCATAGAAACCAAAGAACTAAACAAAAGTTAAAGATTAAGGATAGTCAAGATCATTAAATTACACAACCACTACATGTAGAACGTATTTAAAATTCTGTTGCACTTCCTTGTACTGAATTGTTATTGATGTTCGGTTAAAGATACTGGACCAATATGCTTGCTTTGCCTTGTAAATATGACAAAATAGATCAATTCGCAATCCAAATAGACTGATAAGTTGGAAAAAACCACAAAAGATGTTGAAAACTACTTACATGTACAGAACTTGTCAGAAAGCTAATACTCCAACCCATCACATTTTATATGTCCTGTTTCTAAACAATGTAAGCCACATAAATTCTAAGACCGACCCAAATACATGTATATATTACATTTAATATGATTTCTTCAAAATTGATCTCTTTAAAAGCTTAAGAATAACTGTGAAAAGGTTATATTAAAAAATATTATCTCAAAATGTGTTGTCCGCGTGTCTTAAAAATTCATCATGCACCTTGCAAGTGGAGAAAAGGTGGGATGGAGAGAATAAATATTGAAAATCAAACTGAAAATCCAAACATGTGAAAGCCAGAAGCTTGATCAAGTGATACTATCAACTACCATTTTGGAAAATACCAGAAAGTCAAACACCTTTTGACCAAATTTCAACAGAAAGTCATGTATCAGCAACTTATGGCATTAGAATGAATAGTAATACTTGCCATTTCAGAAAAGGATTCCCAAAGTGAAAGTTAGCCCCCGCAAACAGTTCTTGAACAACTTTTTGTGCCTCAACTCCTTCAGGCAGAAACTGATTCAGAAGGATTCTCTCTTTTTCAGATAGATGAGTTTGCCAAACCTATAAGAATCACCCATGAAATGTATAGAAAACTTGATGAAAGAAACTTCTTTTGAAGTTAAATATGGAGTGCAACATAAATTAATCCTTACCTCACATGAAAGCACCTCCTTCAAGATTTTCAATTCAAAAATTTCCCGTGGAACAATAACTATATCAGCCATGACATTGTGGCAATTGGGAACAACATTGACCAAAGGTGACAAATCTCTCCATGCAATGCCGATCTGCTCCCTCTGGGCCACAACACTATTCGTTTTGTCATCCCACTCAAGAACAATATTAGATCTGATGCTTGAATCGTATTGTGGCAATACCAATTTCTTCCTTTTCACTTTGTGTTGCTCGTGAGAAGCGTAACAAACAACACTAGCAGCGTTCAAACGTTTCTTTTTCCGCTGATCAGCAGCCATTTGAACAGAAGTGCGCCAAATTACCAGCAGAGCACTTTAAAAATTCTATTACAAGAAGCAATCTTGGTCTTAATCAACAAATTTCCTTGCTCCATATGCACACTAGAGAACCTGCGTCTATAAAGGAATGTATTAGCTAGCTAACCTACATGCATGAGTATACATAATGAACACATTACATATTCAGTAATAGTGAAACTGGAATCACATGATAAATCATAAAACAGTAGAGATTTCACAACTTCATATTATACTATCATACTTTCAGTAAACCCCCCAATAAACTAAAACAGTACACATTCTGTAATTGTACAACTGGAATAACATGATAAATCATAAAAAGTAGAAATTTCATGACTTCATATTATATTACTATACTTTCAGCAAACCCCCAACAAACAACACTGCTAAGTAGGTCCTAATTCTTTACTCAAAGTGTCCATTATGATGTGAATTAAAGAGTACAATTACATTCATTGCGTGGAAGTTTACCTACTTTGTAGATGTGTGCCTAAACTTACTTCTCGCAAAGAAAGGATAGTGATATTTCTAGCGCAACGAGTGATATAACCAGCAAAATGTACAATTTTGTCCACACAGTACACGCAACTAAATTTTTGCTCATTCTTAAGTCTATTCAAGAAAATAAGTTACTGAAGCATAGCAATGTGTTGAATAACTGCGAGCTATGATAAGATAGACTGCAAAAAGATACTGCCAAGCAGTGATTACACTGATAATTAATGGAACCAGTGTTACCTAAAACCTGGATCCCTTCAATTTGCAGAAAGGTAACACAATACACCATACGCTGGGGCAGCTTTCTTAAGTATTAAGTTGAATATTTCAGTTATCTCTACGCGTTAGCATTGTTTTCTTCTACAAATTACTGTTGGGTTTGTGGGGTCCAAACCCATGAGATTATCCTATTTAAATTAGGAGTGTTTTAAATAGGATTGATTATTTTTCTCTAAACCAAGTTGGACTTGGAATTGTACTTTGATTTGGTCAAACACGTGAGCAGTCTTGGTCGAATCCAGCAAGGAGTAAATTGCTTGGTAAGAAGCATTAATTAAGGGAATATATATATCATATATGGAAAAGGATTTGGTGTGTCAAATCCAAAGTCAATTTGGTTTTAGCATATCAGGCAATATATCATATATATATATATATATGGACCATGTGAAGGCATATCAAGTACACAAGAAATTCGAAGTGCTCTGTTTTTGAGAGGTATACGCGGAATAGAGAGAAAATTGGTGAGTGCAAAGGAAAAAAGTTGCAGTAAATTGAGAGGGTTTTGGTGAAGGTTTATTCACAGATTTGTCATCATCTTTTCGGATCAATTAATTGCTTGAAGACTTTAATTAATTTGAAGGTTTTGGGTGGTGAGATAATTTGAGTTTTCACTCAAATTGAGGTATTCTTGTATTCTCTCAATTTCTTAATATTTCAAGTTTTTAGTTATAAAACTTGGAAGGACTTTGTATTCACAGTTGATTATAGTGGAATTTTTCGGAGTTTGGCCCGTGGTTTTTACCTATTAGTTTTAGAGGGTTTTCCACGTAAATTTTGGTGTCTTATGGTTGGTTTATTTTTCGTATAATTATTTTCTGTGGTTATAATTTATTCGGTGGAATTGCATAATTTGTTTGGCGTGATTTATTTAATTTATCAAAGACAATTATTATTGGAGGAGTTTTTCTAACAAAGTGGTATCAAGAGCAAGGTTCTTTGCGCAGTTGTTTTTTGATAAATTAAATGGAGGAATCAAGCGGCGCCATGATTAAATTGACCTCATCTAATTTTTCGATCTGGAAGCCTAGAATGGAAGATATCCTTTACTGCAAGGATTTGTATGATCCATTGGAGCTTAAGGGGAAAAAGCCAGCGGACAAGACTGAGGCTGATTGAAAAAAGATGAACAGGAAGACGATCGGTCACATCCGACAGTGGATCGATCAGAGTGTGTTCCACCATGTTTCGCAGGAAACGGATGCTTATACACTTTGGACTACATTAGAGTCCATGTACGAGAAGAAGAATGCTCAGAATAAGACATTTGTGATTCAAAAGATTGTGAACCTGAAGTATAAAGATGGTAGCAGTGTATCCGAGCATATGAGTGAGTTCCAGGGATTGGTGAACCAATTGTCTACCATGAAATTAAATCTTGAGGACGAGATTCAGGCATTGTTGCTTCTCAGTTCGTTGCCTAACAGTTGGGAAACTTTGGTTGTGTTACTAAGCAATTCAGCTCCGGAAGGAAAGATAACCATGCAGATGGTCAAGGACAACATACACAACGAGTAAACAAGACGAAAGGAGCAGGGTTTGAATTTTGAGACACAAGCACTTGTGGCAGAGAACAGGGGTAGAAGTAACTTCAGAGGATCTCACAAGGGAAACATGAATCGCAGTAAAAGCAAAAATTTCAAAAATCATAGGAGCAAATCAAAGACCAGAGAAGGTGTTACATACAGGTGTTTTCATTGCAACAAGGAGGGTCACTTAAAAAGAAATTGCAAGATTTGGTTAGACAGGCAGAAAATTGGTGAGCAAGGGAGAGTTGAGGAGAAGAATACTGCAGCTACAGTTACTGAGGATGTTGTGCTTCTTTCATTCGAGGAAGAAGAATGCTTACATGTTGTTGATCAGAAGATTGATTGGGTTATTGATACAGGTGCTTCGTATCACGCTACTCCCAAAAGAGAATTCTATACTACGTCATAAAGTGGAGACTTTGGGTTTGTGAGAATGGGTAAACATCGATCACCCAAGATTGTTGGAATTGGTGATGTTTGCATACGCATGAGATGTAAAGTCTGACTATTACTTTGAGGGATGTTAGACATGTCCCAGATTTACGCCTCAACTTGATTTCTGGTATGGCCTTGGACAGGGAAGGCTATGAGAATCACTTCGGCAGCGAAAAGTGGAAGCTTACCAAGGGTTCGATGGTAGTCGCTAGAGGTATTGCTTGTTGTCGTTATACAAAACTCGTATGAAGGTATGTTCCAATGAGTTGAATGCAATTGAAGATGAAACTTCACCGAATCTGTGGCATAAAAGACTTGGGCACATGAGTGAAAAAGGGTTGCAGATGTTAGCAAAGAGGTCCCTCATTTCTTTTGCTAAAGACCAGGTATTCCAGCATTTTCAGAGTTTACATGCTATGGTTGAAAGAGAGACTGGAAAATTATTGAAGTGTCTTCGCAGTGACAACGTAAGGGAATACACTTCAAAGGAGTTTTGCTGAGATATCAGGCTAAACACAGATTCGTGCATGAAAGCAGACACGTTCGACGACCCCACAACATAATGGTGTGGTGAGAGAATGAACCGCACTATTATTGAGCGAGTCCGATGCTTGTTGAGAATGACTAAGCTGCTAAGTCATTTCCGGGAGTGAAGTATTCAATCTGCTTGTTACGATTAACGAGATCTCCATCAAAGATCGTTGGATTTTTGATTCGAGAGAAGATTTGGAGTGGTAAAGATGTGTCCTATTCTTATTTGAGGGTATTTGGGTGCAAGGCTTTTGCACATATCCCCAAGGAACAAAGATTGAAGCTTGATGACAAATCTACTCCACGTGTGTGTTTGTTGGCTATGGAGATCACGAGTTTGGGTACAGTTATGGGATCCGATTCAGAGAAAAATTATTGCAGAGAGATGTGGTGTTTCAGCTGAACACCAAAATTATGAGGATTTTGATAACGTTACGACCCCGAGAGATAATAGTGTTACAGAGACGGTGAGTTCCTTTGCCATTCTGTGAATGCCACAGTTGGAGAAGGAGGTCGAGAATGAAGATATGACCGATCTGATTTGCCACGATGGTGATGGGTCGATGCGAGAGAGTGTTGAAAAGGGGAGCAACCCCTCATCTTGATATTGAAGAACCTCATCTAAGAAGATCCACGAGAGAACGGTGCCATCCGTCTGTATCCTTCATAGAATATCTTTTAGTTCTTTGAGGGGAGAGCGAAAATTTTCAAGAAGTTAAGACTCATAAGGAGAAGAGCGATTGGTTGAGAGCTACGCAGGATGAGATGGATTCGTTGACAAGAATCACACTTATGAGCTTACTACACTTCAAAAGCGTGAAAGCATCAAGAATAAATGGGTGTTCAAGTTGAAAAAGGATGGTGAAAAACTAGTGAAGTCAAGGCTCGGTTGGTCGTCGAGGTTTTGCTCAAAAACAAGGTATTGACTTCGATGAGATTTTTTCTCCGGTTATGAAGATGACTTCTATTCGAGCAATGTTGGGGTTAGAGCTAGTATGGATCTTGAGTCGAAAGCAACTAGATGAAAGCGCATTCCTTCATGGTGATTTCAAGGAGGAAATCTACATGGAGCAGCGACGAGAGGATTTGAAGTTAAAGGAGAGATCACTTGGTTTGCGGAGTTGAAGAAAAGTTTATACGACCAAACAAGCTCCAAGCGCAAAGGGTACATGAAATTTGATTCATTCACGATGGATCAAGAATCTGATAAACGATTTGCGAGATCATTGTGTGTATGTCAAAAAGTTCCGGATGGTAACTTCCGTTATCTTATTGCTATATGTAGATGATATGTTGATAGTTGGGCAAGATGTTAACATGATTCGTACGCTCGAGGAGAGTTGTTTAAGGCTTTTGATATGAAGGACTTAGGCCGCGCAAAACAGATTTTGGGCATGAAGATTGACGTGATGTGAAAGCTAAAAGGTTGTGGTTGTCACAAGAGAAGTATGTTGAAGCAGGTGCTTGTAAGGTTCAACACGGGTGGTGATGCTTAAGCCGTTAGCACACCACCGGCCAATCATATTAAGTCGACAAAGCGCATGTGCCCTTCTACTAAGGAAGGAGAGATCGTATACGGCGTGATATTCCCTACTCTATCTTGTAGGGAGTCTTATGTATCACGATGGTTTGTACACGCGGCGATATCGCTCATGCGATTGGCGTTGTGGCGGTATTTGTCAAATCTCGGAAGAGAACATTGGGAAGCGATTAAGTGGATTCTCGGATACTTGAAAGCTACTTCCAATTTGTGTTTGGGGTTTGGTGGTTCGAGTCCAATCTTGGAGGGTTTCACTGATGCAGACATGGCAGGTTCTGAAGAGAAGAAATCAACTTCGGGATATTTGTTTACTCTTGCAGGGGGTCAGATCGTGGCGATCAAGTTGCGGGAAGTGTGTTGCTTTGTCTACAATCGAAGTGAATACATCATTGCCACGAAAGTGCAAGGAGATGTTATGGTTGAAACGATTTCTTCAAGAGTTGGGTTTGACCACAGGATGAGTACGTGGTTTATTGTGATAGTCAAAGTGCAATTGACTTAACCAAGAACGCCACGTATCATAATCGTATCAAGCACATTGATGTTCGTTATCACCGGCTTTGAAGTGATGGAAAAGAATTAATGAAAGTAAAGAAAGTTCATACCGACGAGAACCCTCGTATATGTTGACAAAAGTCAGAACTCGCGACAAACCGGAGTTTTGCAAGGAATTGGCGGGATGGACTCAAATGACGGGGTCACGGTGGAAGCCCCTCTCATGGTTTTGGAGGGGAGATTGTTTGGTTTGTGGGGTCCAAACCATTTGAGATTATCCTATTTAAATTAGGAGTGTTTTAAATAGGATTGATTATTTTCTCTAAACCAAGTTGGACTTGGAATTGTACTTTGATTTGGTCAAACACGTGAGCAGTCTTGGTCGAATCAAAGAAGGAGTAAATTGCTTGGTAAGAAGCATTAATTAAGGGAATATATATATCATATATGGAAAAGAATTTGGTGTGTGTCAAATCCAAAGTCAATTTGGTTTTTAGCATATCGAGCAATATATCATATATATATATATATATGGACCATGTGAAGGCATATCAAGTACACAAGAAATTCAAGTGCTCTGCTTTTTTGAGAGGTATACGCGAATAGAGAGAAAATTGGTGAGTGCAAAGGAAAAAGTTGCGATGAAATCGAGAGGGTTTTGGTGAAGGTTTATTCTGATTTGTCATCATCTTTTTGGATCAATTAATTGCTTGAAGACTTTAATTAATTTGAAGGTTTTGGGTGGTGAGATAATTTGAGTTTTCACTCAAATTGAGGTATTCTTGTATTCTCTCAATTTCTTAATATTTCAAGTTTTTAGTTATAAAACTTGGAAGGACTTTGTATTCACAGTTGATTATAGTGGAATTTTTCGGAGTTTGGCCCGTGGTTTTTACCTATTAGTTTTAGAGGGTTTTCCACGTAAATTTTGGTGTCTTATTGTTGGTTTATTTTTCGTATAATTATTTTCTGTGGTTATAATTTATTCGGTGGAATTGCATAATTTGTTTGGCGTGATTTATTTAATTTATCAAAGACAGTTATTATTGGAGGAATTTTTCCAACAATTACATGATAATAAATAACATATCCAACTCTTTTTTTAAATTATTACCTAGAAAAATGAAGAATAGTAGCATCCTACATTAACATATTCTATATATGTGAAAGTAAATAGAAACAAGATGTTTTGGATCGGCATTAGGGGTGGGCAACCGGTAAGAAAAAACCGGTTCGAAGCAGACGCAGATCGAATCGAATCCGATGCATTAAATTACTCAAATTTTGATGAAATGCAAATTAATTGTTGAATAGGTATATCGAAACCGGCTTGCATGCAGCTTGGTACCGCTTTCTAGGAAATTAATATAATTACTATTTTTATTATTATTTTATTATTTTTATTAATATTATTATTATTTTTATTATTATAATCAATATTTTATTATTATTATTATTATTAAATTATTAATAATAAAAAAAAATTAGAAAACCGGTATATCTTTAATTAGGTTTGGTTTATCTACCGAACCATAAAAAAAATCTTGAAACCAAAAGCATCAAAATCCCGGTATATACTAGGTTTTTTTGTACCGAACCGGACCGGTTTATATTTATACCGAACCGACCGGTTCGGACCGGTCCGGTTCGTCCAAAAACCGAAAAAACCGAACTATTTGCCCACCCCTAATCGGCATGTTCCAAAACGCACCATGATTTTGAACATTCATACCATAATGCAAATAGCTACCATGTTAGCATTTTGTGTTGACTCTGAACGGATCTAACTTCATGATTCATGCATTTTCAAGTTTGGGTTGTTTAGAAACACGATAATCATAGCAAAAAGAACCATCTAGTAGTTTCAAACATATTAGGTGCCCTTTCTTGAAAATATTAAAATGAGCAATTACACTAGAAAACTGTGAAACGAATTGTTCTTATCAGACCAGAAAGATCCTACCTCAATCTGAGAAAGCAAGTGAAGTTCAAAATTTTATTAAGATAGTATGACAATAAATGGGTGTCTTCAAAATTTCCACATCTGTACTAAAACGGTAATGTCTCAGAAACACAAGCATGAACAGTCAAAAACTAGTTCTATAAAATTGCAAGATATAACTTTTATCACCAATAAGGAAAATATTCAAAAAGAATAAATTAACAATTAGCAGCCAACATAACAGGAAGTTATGAAACCAATTAACTAGCAATATCCTATAAATATAACAGGATTGAGAAAAACTAACACAAATTTAATCAGGAAACAAAATTCAAAAACAAGATACATGTATGCATACCCATTGGCTTAATTCCCACTGACACATAATGCAAAGAAAAAGCTATCCCCTGAAGAACAAAAATACAAGAAATTCCCCGAATAAAAAAGGGTAGAAACAATCAAACACAAACAAAACAAAAGAACCTTTGATTACATAAACCCAAAACTCTAATGAAGAAAAAGAACCCTGAAACTGAAGCAAGCTTTGCACGCAAATAATACTTGTGGCACTCAATGCTCGAGCAGAAAAGGGGCTCGGCTCGCCAAAACGGTCGGCAGATAAAACGAATTCCCAGTAATTCCGCAATTTAGCCCTTATAGAAAATGATAAATTTTGGCTGATTAGAACAGTGGGGAAGAAGATAGAGAATTTCGGATTACCCGGCTTTGTTTGGGAAGAGAGAGAAGATATAGAGAGGGGGTTCGCACACAAACAGAGAGAGCGAGATAGAGAGAGGGATAGGGAAAAATCAGACGAGTGTGGATTCTTGGAATCATTATGGTTAATTCTTTTTGGTGTAGTAAATTTATTTGGGATGTGATCCATTATAATTAACCGGGTTAAGCAGGGTGAGCATTCGGTTTTAACCGAACTGAAATGGCTATTCGGTTATAACCGAAAACCGAAGTAACGATAATTTTACTATCCGAACAAAAAATTGAAATTTGAAACTAACCGAATTATTAGAATCTTAGATTACCAAATGTACTGGGATAATAATAGAACTCGTGCTCAACATTAAAATTAAGAAAAAAGCAACAGTTACAAAGTAGCTTAACTTAAGTACTTAACGAGTTAACAACAACATGCCAAGTTGCCAACATCCAACATCCAAATGTGAGACATCCAAATTAATTATTATGACTTACAATGACCCAATTAAGTAATTAAGCTATTACAAGTAACCGTCGACCAAATTAATCATTCTGTACTTACATTTACAAAGAAGAAACCAAGCAATCTGAAGTCCAAGAACTCGTATCACGCTTGGAAAGCCGATTGAGTTGGTCGAGCGAAGCCGCGCTTAGACTCTGTGGGGAAGATCGGGAGGTTAAGGTTGAGATTAGAGCTCGAGGGTCCGGATTGGGTTGTGGTTTTAGCAAGGAGATCGCTGCGAGCCCGAGAAGTCTGAACTCAAGCAAGATGAAGATCTGAAGGTGTGGTCATTTCAAGTCTCAAGGCGTAACGTAAGAGAGTCGAGAGGCAAGTTGCAAGCATGAAGCATCAAGCAATCAAGTCTCATCACTCTCAAAATTTCTCGATCTGAAGGATCAAGCCGAATTTGGCCTCGATCGAGACGGTCACTTAGGAGGAGTTAGACACTTGGGACTTTCGGATCTGGAGTAGTGGAGTTAGGCTAGGCTTAGTCTTAGAGGAGTTAGATAATAATAATAATATTATAAATTAATTTTTTTTAAGTATTACGGTTCGGTTATTCGGGTATCCGAATAACCTATTTTTGAGAACCGGAATCGAAATCGAATATTGAATAATAATTCGGATATAACCGAAATTCCAAAAAAAAACCGAAAAATCGAAATAATTCGGTTAAAAAATTTCGGTTCGATTCGGTATTTCGGTTTTATCCGTTTTTTGTTCACTCCTAGGGTTAAGTTCAGATGACAACCTGGGGTTTGGACGGTTTTCCACTTAACCACATATAGTCAGTAAAGCTACATTTAAACACCCGACCTTTTGAGTTAAAGTGAAATCGTTACCTTTTCCGTCCAAATTAACCGTGCGTGCATGTTATATTATTAATTTATTAAATTTTTCGCTTTGGTGTTCTAAGCAATTTCCTATAAATAGGTGCTTATGTTAGAATTGAAAATCACACTTTTAAATCAAGTTTTCTCTCTATATTATCGAAGCGTATTCTTGTGAGTATTTTGAGTATACTTTGAGTATTGTTATACGGTGCAAGTTCAAGTTAGTCGCCTTTATATCGGTGTTTCAACTAAATCACATCTTTGTGAGGTAAGGGATATTATTTTTTTCAGTAATGATATTATTTCTTCAATATCATTATGTTGAAATATTGATCCGAAGTTTTTTTATCAAATTTGAAACTTTTGGTGTCGAGTTCTTATTCACGATACTCTGACTATTCACGATACTTGATAATTCACTTAATCTAAGACTATTCATGAAAAATGAAAAATTTTCTTTTTCGTCTAAAAATATCTATTTCGGATACTAGCTTTGATTGTATCCATGTTTTTATCATTCTTGAATTTTACACTACTATGATTATTTTTGAGGTATTTTGGACGTGGATAAAAACAAAGTATCTAATCCTTAATCGTTAATCCTTGTCATTTTGTTTCCTTTGGATTCGTTTCTTTAAAATATTTTTCATCATCCTCGCCTTAAATGATGATATTATTGAATATCTTTGGCTCATAGTGCAAAGATGAATGATTTTGAAAGAATATCTTTGCCCGTAGTGCAAAAAGATGAATGTGTGTTTAGATGAACATGACTAACTAATGAATATCTTTGGCCCGTAGTGCAAAAGATGAATATTTGATTTCGGATATATATTGGTTGATGTTACGGGGATAAAAGATAGATGATGAACTTTTAAATTCATACATAGAAGATAGTAGTTTGCATTCTCTACTTAACTCTTCTAATGAATTATTATTTCCATCGCGAATATTGATTTAAAATTTGTTGTCTATTGTATTCTATTAGATTTTTCCCCGTCAAGACTAACGATAATTTGTTGTATATTAACTTAGTCATAATATTCTTTTTCGGGCTAGTTGAGCTCACCCTTTTCCTTTTGTTCCATTTTTCTTCTCGGGAGGCGAGAATATAAGCGAGATTTAGTTAAAGGTATGGAATGAAAGTTCTAGAGAGAGTTATTTAGTAGTCCTCACCATTTTTGTAAAATAATGTGTCAATAAATGTGATGAGGATTTATCTGAGTATAGATATATGTCAGAAGATATTATTTGTATTCAAACTCACGTTTTATTGTTGCAATAATAAAGTTGTAGTTATTTCGTACCATGTATGTATAACTCGAATGGGTGATGTATACCTATTGGGGAAGGCGTCACATATTCGTAGAAATGTTAGGAGATGAGTGGATGAGTTTGATTAGGGGTTCAAGATGGAAGAGATTTTGGAGGTTTTGTCTCGATGGGTTTTGTGAGCACGGCTAACTGCTTTTGCAGACTCGAATCCATAATCTCCTCTATGGTATGAATTTTCTCACTTAAAATCTTTAATTTCTCTCTGTTTGTATATGTAGATTAAATAAAATTGCTTCTGCAGCTGAAAAAGTTGGATCTTTATGTTATGTTTCAGTAAAAAATTGATCTTTGCATGTTTTTGATATTATATTTTCAGATTAAATATGGTTCGGTGTTCATTGAAAGTTGTCTTATAACCTTTGTTATCTTATACCCTTTGTTCAAATTTGATAGTCTCATTTGTCTTTTCGACTCTCCGGGTTCATATCTCATTCGTCTTGATAGATTGAATATTGTTATTGTTATTCTGCAAACAAGACTTTTGCTATATCTTCACAACGACCGCAAGCCTCCTATTGTGTAATCGCGACTTAAAGCCTAGTAATGTTCTCTGGATGAGGAATCGATTTGGACATATTGGTGACTTTGGATTAGCAAGGTTGTTTCGTGAAAGGTAAATGTATTTTCAATGGAGGAAACTGGGTTATATGGAGACTCTTTTTTCTAATTCATGCTTGGGTGAATGATATCATTCAATTCACATATTTCAAGTAGACGATGATCGATTAAGTTAATTACCCATCCATAGTTAGGTTTGAATACATTTATATGGGTATTAGCAGATTGTAATGGATGTAATCGGAAAGGTTACATATTTCTTCATTTCCTTACATTTTGGAGACAAGTTTTAGTTCACCTTTTCTATTCTATGATTCTGTTTTCAATTTTGTGACTCGAGGTTAATTTTTGTCAACTGTAACACTATTTATGAATCTGGGCATTTGATATATTCTATGATTCTCACATTAATCGGATTAACCTTGATGTAATTTTGCATAATGAATTTGTTCTCCCACTCTGTTTTTTTTGTTTGTTAGAAAAAAGCAGAGAGAAATGAACAAGCAACAAGCATCTCTCTTTTATATATAAGAGAGTAATTAAGTCTTTAACCTTTTAAAATGTGAGTTATTGATGAAAAGAACGTTTTCACTTTAACTCAAAAGGTCGGGTGTTTAAATGTAGCTTTACTGACTATAGGTGGTTAAGTGGGAAACCGTCCAAACCCCAGGTGGTCATCTGAACTTAACCCTAATTAACCGGTATCAAATACTTTGGGATCAATTCGTCAAAATATAAATAAATTAAATATAAGTATATTTTAAAATTCGATAAATTATTTGAAGCTGCTCAAATTTTAATTTTTTATTGATACTCAAATCATATTCGTTCGAAAAGTTCAAACTGTTCGTGTTCGATTCGAAATCGTGTTCGATATGAGTCTCAATCAAATCTTGTTTTATACTCGATAAAATATGTGAACCAAATCTAAACAACTCAATAGTCGAATCGACTCGGTTCGTTTAGAGTCTTTAATTATAATGTGTTTGATAGTGTTAAAAGAAGCATACAAAAGCAAACAAAATGTCTTCTATTTTTGTCATGTTTGCTATGTGTTTTTAGGATATATAAAATAAAAGAATGATAAAACAAATTGACTACTTTTTAAGGAATGACTATATAATACATATATACGTATAATTAAGCTTCAAATTATACGTGTCAAGAGTTTTAAATCAAAATAATTTTCTCTACATTTATCCCTTAAAAAAAATGTTGTTAATTTATTAGTGGGGGTATGATAATGATATTATATTGATAAATTTGAGAATATTATATAATTTTATTACTATTAATTAAAAAAGACTTCTTTTGTGAAAAAATAACACTCTAATGTTCCTTGAGGAATCCCGCCCCGATTTTTTTCCTCAAGTCAAATGCATGCAATCCTAAAATATAAAAATTATGTGAATTTATTTATTTATAATTAATGCAATATTAATATAATAAATTATTTAAAAGATATCAAAGTATAAAAATTAAAATAAATGACATCAAACTTTGGTAAATGCATTTTTACTTTGGTAATATGTATCCCGTTGAAAGTCACAACTATGCGAGTTGGGCTTATGACAAATTCTACATAGAATATGTTTTCATTGTGCAAAATACAAAATGTTAATTATAGCCTGCATTCGGACCTACCGAGGTCGAGGTTTTTTTTATTTTATTTATAAAAGTCGAGGTCGTAGATGTGTGTGTCCTAAATATCTTATGAAAAATATGACACTCTCTGGCAGAGATATGAAGAAAGCAAGCATCAAGACTCAAGGAGATATAGATATCTTATTAGGTATTCAGAGATACCACCAAAGATCAACGTAAGTTGAGCCATCCAAGTTATGTAAGCATTAATAAACATGTCCAAAACCAAAATAACATGCAAAAGTAAAAATCAAAGACAAGGCAAAGAACAAGTATCCCACGGTTTGAATAAAATAAATATTTGGGAGGATCCTAAACCCAAATCCGCTTGAAAAGGGCTTCATCCAATCATCAACTTGTTATCCTCCAAGAAGTCGTAAGTGGGTACTTCCAGATTGTATGGTCTTTGGGCCGCTGCGAATCTGCCGGATATGTCATAATGAGACCCATGACAAGCGGCAAAACCACCCACCGTAATCACACTGCGATTGGGTAAGGGATGCAACCAGATGGGTGTGCAACACCAACGACAATAAGCCACTCCCGGATCCTTAACCCCGATCGATCTTCTTGTGGGTCACGGAGAGATCCCACATCAACGCTTGTTTGCACATTTGATATCCTCCTCGATTCGCCTTTGATGAAGAAGACCTGGCTTTCGCGCCACTTAACGATCTCGATTCAGTGGAAGGTTTTCTCGAATCGCTACTCCATTAACTCAAATTAACTTTCGGAAGGATACACAATTCGTTTGTAGCGAAGAATGCGAGAAGAGTTTCCAAGAGCTTAGAGAGACTTATTTTAGACTGTTTCTAACAATACCATCCGTTGGATGGATTTGTTATCTACTGCCGATGCTTGTGCAAAGGTTAGGATGTGTTCTCATGCAACGTGGGAAAGTCATAGCTTTATGCCTCGCGACAACTTAAAGAGTATGAGAGGAATTATCCTACTCATGATCTAGAGTTAAGCATGATGCGTTTTCGTCTTAAAGATATGGAGGCACTATCTATATGGGGAGAAAGTGGAGATATATTCGCACCATAAAAGCCTTAAATATTTCTTCACAAAAAAAAGAACTCAACATGCGGCGGCGACGTTGGCTCGAGCTATTGAAAGACTACGACCACACTATTCAATACCATCCGGAAAAGCGAACGTGGTAGGCGACGTTGAGTAGAAGATAAGATGCGGGGAATGAGTGCGATGATGTCAAGTATACGCATAGAGCCAACTTTAATAGAAAAAGTTAAGGTTCTTTCAAGCCACCCACCCAGAAGTCGATGCGTATGAAGAAGAAAGTACAAGAAGGAGCTATTCCAAGCGAGAATTGATGAAGAAGGAATACTTGAGTCCACTCTAGACTTTGTGTCCCTAACGACTCGATTTGAAGTACAAGATTATGATGGAGGCACACAATACACCATTTGCAATCCATCTGGAAGTACCAAATGTATCGTGATCTTCGACATACATTTTGGTGGAACAATATGAGGAGAGAGATTGCAAAGTTTATCTCGATGTGTTTAACTTGCTAACGTGTAAAAGCGGAGCATCTAGTACCTAAGGGTCCGTTGCAACCACTTGAGATTCCGAAATGGAAGTGGGAACACATTACCATGGATTTCATTCTGGGTCTTCCTACGGTTTCTCAAGGCATCAATGCTATTTGGGTTATTGTTGATAGATTAACCAAGTATGCTCATTTCTTGCCGATACTGGAGACTTATTCCTTTCCTCTAATAATGCGCCTTGCATGGCATGCTGTATATATAGTTTAGGAATGAGATTTAACTTCAAGATTTTGGGAGGTTGCAAAAAGCTATCACCGGATTTATTGAATTCAGTTCGATCCATATTCAAACTCTTGAAGGATCGTGAGGCGGTTGGGATAAGTATTTACAAGATTCACAGATTATCAAGATTTTGGGTTAGCATTATATGGGCAAAAAGCTATGTTGGGCACGGAAGCAACATTGTTGGGACCGAGTTAGTGCGTATACCACTACGGAAAAGATCGAATGATTCAAACCGAGCGGACAAGCGACAAGAATCGACAAAAAGAGTTATGCGGATCTTCATCGAAAGGACGTGGAATTTAGCTAGGGGATCATGTATTGTTGTTGAGTTGCTCCATGGAAGGAGTTACAAGATTTGGGAAGAGAGGAAACCTCAATCCACGATTTATTGGTCCATTTCAAATTCTCGACCGAGTAGAAATGTAGCCTATAGACTCGCGTTACCTCGAGTATGTCTCGTGTTCATAATGTGTTTCATATATCTCGTACTTCAGTAAATATGTGAAAGACCGAACCACGTTATAGAGTTAGAAGCCGGGACGAGATAGCAGAAGACTTAACGATGAGGAGGTACTGTCAAGATCTTGGATAGGAAGGAAGCATGTCCTACAGCAAGAAAGGTCATACCACAAGTTAAAGTTTCGTGGAGGAATCATGCTATAGAGGAAATGACCGGGAATTGGAAAGCGGAAATGAAAGCGAGGTATCCTCACCTTTTGAAACACTGTCACGTGACACGCCAATTTCGAGGATGAAATTTCATAAGGAGGGAGGTTGTAAGACCCCTGACTTATTATTAATGAAATTTAATTTCTCTATTTATTATTTTGAAATAGTAAGGGTTGATTTGATTAATGTGGATAGTTAGGGTAAAATACGCAAATATTTCAAAATATAAGCAAGTGGTTATAAAATATTCATTGTTGTCGGGGAATATTCGTTTGGTCGTGGAATATTAGATCTTGTGACGCCCTCCCAAAATTAGGTATACGCCACCCATCTTGGGTCGCCACTTACATGGTATGTAATTTAAATACAACTTACTAATATAAATAGGTGTACAATACGACTTAAACCGTGAGTTTGAATACAAATATTGTCTACTAGATATTATACAAACTCAAAAGGAGTCCTCATTACAATTATTATCACACTATTTCACGAATAGTAAGGACTACTAATGCTATCCTCCGGACCATTACTCCGCTCCCACGACTCGTCCCGGATATATTCTCATTACTCAAGAAACGGTGAAAGAAAGGGTGAGCTCAACTAGCCCAAAGAAGAAATATTATAACTAAGATAATGTAGAATAAATTATCAATAGTCTTCAACAATGTTAAACCGATAAAATACAATAGACAACCGGTTTAAGCTGCGGCAATGAATACGTAATCCATTAAAAGAGTCAAGTAGAAAATAAAGTCTACTATCTTTTAGGTTTTAAAGGGTTTTCATCAATTTTTATCACTAAGACTCGGTTTAATGAATAAACCATTAATATCTAATCATCCTTGTACCACCTGGCCAAGGATTTTCATCAAATTATCAATGGTCATGACTATACCGAATCACCCCTGGTCATAATCATACCAAAAACTACCCATCACTGCATTACAGGTCATTGAGGACTTTTGTCAAATCATTTATATCAATCCATGATTATACCAAGAATGAACCCCGGTCATAACCATATACTAAGTTCATCTATGCACGTAAGCCAAAGATAACATAATATAACATGAGGATGATGACAATGATATAAGAATTCAATAAAAGCAGTTCAAGAATTAATTTATCTAGAACCAATAACATCCAAAGCTATCAACATGATCATCGCTTTGTAGAGTAAAAATTCAAGAATCTTGAGAAGAATATTTTCATGAAAGGATCTTTGGATGAAGCCTTAATTATCGGGAATATTCCACTAATTTCATGGAGTATAGAAGTCAAAGTTTTAACCAACTAGGTATAATAAAGAATGGAATAACAAAGGAAATCACCATGCATGCGGATTGCAGATAGACGAGTTATTCCAACAGAATAATAATAACGGAACCGTGTCGTAAAATTCACACGCATGGATGTTCCAACAGAATAATAAAGATGGAACCCAGATCTGGTGTAAAACACTTGATAGGATATTCCAGCAGAATGATAAAGACGCGAACCAGTCCGGTGTAAAACACATGACAGGATGTTCCGAGAATAATAAAGGCGGAATAATATAAGGATTTCACCAAGTATAGGGAAGAGTCCGCGTATCTGAGTTATTCCAATGTAATAAATAAGAATGAAATAACATAAGGATTTCACCAAGTATAGGGTATCTGCAGCAGTATCTGAAGTTGTGACGCCCCAAAATAGGTATACATCACCCATTCGAAAGTTGTCAATACATGGTACGAAACAACTACAACTTTATTATTACAACAAGAAGCTGTGAGTTTAAATACAAATATTATCTTCTAGACAATATCTAAACTCAAATAAATCCTCATCACATTTATTGATACATTATTTTACAAAAATGGTGAGGACTACTAAACAACTCTCTCTAGAACCTTTATTCCATTCCCCACTGCATTTCGCTATATTCTCGCCTCCGAGAAAAAATGGAACAAAAGGAAAAGGTGAGCTCAACTAGCTCGAAGAAAGAATATTATGACTAAGATAATATACAACAAATTATCGTTACTTTCTTCAACAGGAAAAATCTAATAGAATACAATAGACAACAAATTTTAAATCAATATTCGCAGCCGAAAATAATAATTCATTAAAAGAGTTAAGTAGAGAATGCAAACTACTATCTTCTATGTATGAATTTAAAAGTTCATCGTCTCATCTTTTATCCCTGTAACATCAATCAATATACATCCGAATCAAATATTCATCTTTGCACTACTGAGCCAAAGATATTCATCGATTGGTCATGTTCATTTAAACACTGTTCATCTTTGCACTCTGGGCCAAAGATATTAATCGATCGGTCGTATGTTCATCTCAACACTGTTCATCTTTTGCACTACGAGCCAAAGATATTCTTCAAATCATTCATCTTGTGACTACGGCCAAAGATATTCAATAATATCATCATTTAAAAGCGAGGATGATGAAAATATTTTTAAAGAAAACGAATCCGGTGAAGCAAAATGACAAGGATTAAGGATTATGGATTCGTACTTTGTTTTATTCATGTTCAAAACTACCTCAAAATAATCATAGTGGTGTAAAATTCAAGAATGATCAAAACATGGATACAATGAAGCTAGTATCCAAAATAGATATTTTGGACGAAAAGAAGAAATTTTATTTTTCGATGAATAGTCAGATATCGTGAATAGTGTCAGATATCGTGAATAGTCGAGATACGTGAATAAGTAACTCAAACACCAAAAGATAGAAATTCCACAAAAAACATTTTACGCTTCATGAATAGTACTCGTGAATAGTAACTCGTGAATAGTAACTCATGAATAAGTAACTCATGAATAGTAACTCGTGAATAGTAACTCATGAATAGTAACCCGACATGAAAAAGTTCCAAATTTGATAAAAACTTCAGATCAACATTTCAAAGATAATGATATTGAAGAAATAATATCATTCTGAAAAAATAATATCCCTTACCTCAAAGAATCGATGCCGGAAGGAAAGGCTCAAGTGATCTTTGAATGAAACTTGTCTTGAACAAAGAACTCTCAAAGTATCTAAATACTCATAAAATACGCTCAATAATATAGAGAGAAAGAAAGAAAACTTTGTTTACGGTGTGATTTTCAATTCTAACTTAACCCTCTATTTATAGGAAAATGTTAGCCGCAAAGCAGACTTCGACTGCTACACGATGGCTTTACTCGCTACTATTGCCACCCACCACATTTGAAATAAAATTCAGCACATTTCTTCACCAACCACAAGTGGGGCCCACTCAATTCTAGAATTTTCCACCAAAATCAATTATAAACCTAATTTCCGAATTCGACACCTCTTAAAATTCACAACAAATCATTCGTGCATTTTTAACGGTTCAAAATTTGTGGACATGTACTCAACTTATGTATGTATAACATACCCAAAAATTACCACCATCCAACGGTCGGATTAAAATTTATAACCCCCGCAATATATCTCAAAACCCCTGATTTAATTTTTAATACCTCAAATCCGATAAAATACTGATAAAACACCTCAACACTAATTTCTTCATTTATAACCACATAAATAAATCCATCATTTATATCCACATAAAATAAATATTTCTTTATCATATGAATCAATAATTAATTATTCACAAATAATATTACTGTAATCACAATTATGACAACCAGTAGTTCCCGAGAAAGAGGGGCTTTCCAATAAGGATCTCTCCTTCTTGCAAGCAATTAGGTGACCAAACCTCTCCTTAGATGAACTTTCTAGACATTGCCAATAATGTTATCTAATAATATTATTCAAATAATATGAATTATTGATCCGATAATGGAGATAATAATGCGATGACAATTATTGAACAACAATAATATAAAATATCAACGCAAAGAATTATTGAATCAATAAAATATTGAGCAAGTAACTCACCGTGAAAATTATTGAGTAAAGTGCCTTCTTCACGTAAGGATCAATAATTTCAACAATGCTGTAATATCTGGTGTCATCTTCTTTGTGCAACGCCAGATTATCGTATTTTAACCACCGGGTATTCCAATGATCTTAACGGTAAAACTACGCCGTTATTTTTAACCAACTTATATTTGTCGTTTTCCTCATCAAATCGCTTTTTCCGTTATGGGGCCCACACATGGTCATGCTACTGGTAAATACGAATATTCCCTGACAGAGACGAATATTCCACGACCAAACGAATATTCCAAACAACAATAAATATTTTATAACCATTTGCTTATTTTGAAATATTTGCGTATTGAACCCTTAACTATCCACATTAATCAAATCAACCCTTACTATTTCAAAATAATAAATAAAGGAAATTCCTTTTATTTAAAAAATTTTGGTCTTCTGACCTCCCTTCTTATGAAATTTCGTCCTCGAAATTGATGTACGTACACAGTGTTTGAAAAGGTGAGGATACCTCGCTTTCATTTCGTTTCCAATTCCCGGTCATTTCCTCTATAGCATGATTCCTCCACAAAACTTTAACTTGTGGTATGACCTTTCTTGGCGTAGGACATGCTCCTTCTATCCAAAATCTTGGCAGTACCTCCTCATACGTTAGGTCTTGGCTATCTCGTTTGGTTCTAACTCTATAACGTGGTTCGGGTCTTTCACATATTTCTGAAATGCAGATATATGAAACACATTATGAACACGAGACATACTTGGAGGTAACGCAAGTCTATAGGCTACATTTTCTACTCGGTCAAGAATTTGAAATGGACCGATAAATCGTGGATTGAGCTTTCCTCTCTTCCCAAATCTTGTAACTCCCTTCCGTGGAGCAACTCGCAACAATACATGATCCCTACATTAAATTCCACGTCCTTTCGATGAAGATCCGCATAACTCTTTTTGTCGATCTTGTGCCGTTTGTATCGTTGTCGAATCATTTGGATCTTTTCGGTGATCATACGTACTTAACTTTCGGGTCCCAACAATGTTGCTTCACCCACCTCATCCCAACATATTGGAGAAGCGACATTTTAAATCCATATAATGCTTGAATGGAGCCACACCTATACTTGCACGATAACTTGTTGTTGTAGGAGAATTCCACCAATGGTAAATACTTATCAACGCCCTTGAAGTCTCAGGGACACGAGTCTTAATAAATCTTCAAGAGTTTGAATAGTCCTCTCGATTGTCCGTCGTCCGTTTGGGGATGGTATGCGAACTAAATCGCAAATCCGTGCCCATAGCTTTTTGCAAGCTAACCCAAAATCTTGAAGTGAATCTTGGGTCACGATCGAAACTATGGATACTGAGGCATGCCATGCAACCTCACAATCTCATTTACGTACATACCAGCAAGGCGTCAAGGGAATAAGTCTCCGTGTCGGCAAGAAATGAAAGCGATTTGGTTAATCTATCAACAATAACCCAAATAGCATTGATGCCTTGAGAAACCGTAGGAAGACCAGAATGTGAAATCCATGGTAATGTGTTCCCACTTCCATTAGGAATCTCAAGTGGTTGCAACGGACCCTTAGGTACTAGATGCTTTCCGCTTTACACATTGACAAGTTAAACACATTGAGATAAACTTTGCAATCTCTCTTCATATTGTTCCACCAAAATGTATGTAGAAGATCACGATACATTTTAGTACTTCCAGGATGGATTGCAAATGGTGTATTGTGTGCCTCCATCATAATCTTGTTCTTCAAATCAGTCGTTAGGAACACAAAGTCAGAGTGGACTCAAGTATTCCTTCTTCATCAATTCTCGCTTAGGAATAGCTCCTTCTTGTACTTTCTTCTTCATACGCATCATTTCCGGATTGGTGGCTCGAGCAACCTTAACTTTTTCTATTAAAGTTGGCTCTATGCGTATACTTGACATCATCGCACTTTCGTTCAAGATATGATCTTCTTCTACTCAACGCGCGTCATTTTACCACGTTCGCCTTTCGAGGATGGTATTGAATAGTGTGGTCGTAGTCTTTCAATAGTTCGAGCCAGCGTCGGTTTGCCGCGTGTTGAGTTCTTTTTGAGTGAAGAAATATTTAAGGCTTTTATGGTGCGAATATATCTCCACTTTCTCCCCATATAGATAGTGCCTCCATATCTTTAAGCAAGAAAAGCATCACGCTTGACTCAGAGATCATGAGTAGGATAATTCCTCTCATACTCTTTAAGTTGTCGCGAGGCATAAAGCTATGACTTTCCCACGTTGCATGAGAACACATCCTAACCCTTTGCACGAAGCATCATTTGTAGATAACAAATCCATCCGAACCCGGATGGTATTGTTAGAAACAGTCTTAGAAATAAGTCTCCTCTTAAGCTCTTGGAAACTCTTCTCGCATTCTTCACTCCAATCGAATTTTGTATCCTTCCGAAGTTAATTTGAGTTAATGGAGTAGCGATTAGAAAACCCTTCCACGAATCTCCGATAATAACCAATTAAGCCAAAAAGCTACGTCTTGATCCACCGACCGGTTGCTCTAACTTTGTATTGCTTCAATCTTCACGGATCAACAGATACTCCATGTTTTGACACCACATGCCCAAGAAATGCTACTTCCTCAAGCCGAACTCGCATTTCTTCAATTTGGCATATAGTTGGTTTTCACGAAGCCTTTGGAGTACAAGCTTCAAATGGTGCTCATGATCTTCACGACTTTTGGAATATATAAGGATGTCATCAATAAAGACAACAACAAACCGATCCAAATATTCCTTGAATACTCGGTTCATCATATCCATGAAAGCCGCGAGGAGCATTAGTTAGTCAGAAAGACATGACTAAGAATTCATAATGCCCATACCGAAGTTACGAAGGCGTCTTTGGAATATCCTCGGTTTTAATCTCAAATTTGATGATATCCGAGCTAAGATCGATTTTTGAAAAGAATTGTGCCCCTGCTGTTGGTCGAACAAGTCATCAATACGAGGTGAGGATACCTATTCTTGATGGTGACATGGTTCAATTCAGATAGTCAATACAAAGTCGCATACTCCCGTCTTTCTTCTTTCTGAATAAAGCAGGAGCACCCCGAGGAGATGTCTTTAGGGGCGAGATGAAACCGATGTCCAACAATTCTGTAGTTGGACCTTTAACTCTGAAGTTCAATAGGAGCCATTCGATATGGGGTTTTAGAAATGGGCTTAGTACGGTGTTCAAGATCAATAAAGAATTCAACTTCACGTTACGGGGTAGGCCGGGAAGTTCTTCAGAAAATCGTCGGGAAAGTCGATAACACGGGAATATTATTCAAATTTGACGCGTGTCTTTATTCAAATCCATAACATGGGCTAAGAAAGCTTGACATCCGTTTTTCAATAAGCGAATAGCTTTATGATTAGATATGACGGTGATTGATTTTAATGGTTTAGTTGCTTGAATTCGCATAACAGGTTGGTTAGGAATATGAAAACTAACAACCTTACGAAAACAATCAATTTTGGCATGATGAGTAGTTAACCAATCAATCCCTAAAATCACATCAAAAGCAAGTATCTTTAAAGAGATAAGGTCAACGGTAAGGTAATGGTGCCAACTTGAATCAAACAAGATTTATAAGCGGTGGATGTGATGAAAGTTTCTCTAAGCGGAGTTTTCACAGATAGGTCAAAGTCTAATTTCTCCGAGTCAAGTTTAAAGCGTTGAGCACATGCAGGAGAGATAAATGAATGGGGTAAGAGGTATCAAGTAAGGTATAAACTTCGCAAGAATTTATAAATAGCTTACCGTGATCACCTCGTTTGGGTTCCTCGTATTATGACCGATCCACAACAAACGCTTCTTCCGGAATCGTTGACTTTGACTTTTCTCGGAACGATCTTTTGAGTCACCGTCCTCATTGAACTAGGTTTCGCTACCGTCAATCTCTAGCGATATGTCCTTCCTTTCACAACTATAGCATACCTTGAACTGTTGTGGGCGGTTTGGACCGATATGTCCCTCTTTTCCGCATTTGTAGCATATAATGGGTGGTCGTTCTCCTCCCTTAGAACCGATTCTTTCAAGACCTTTGTCGTCTTCACATAGTCGTTGTTAAATCTCCTCTTTTTAAAATCTCCTCGACTCGCTTCTTACATTTTCATGACCATGATTACCACCGAGTGGTTACCATTTCGTCCGTCTCTGCTTCTCTCCATGAGTTATCATTATTCTACATTATTCGCTATCTGCGGTACGATCCTCGGTTATGGTCCTCGGTTGGTAGTACTCGTTATCTCGCTTCTAATAATTGAGCCACATTTTTACAACATCTGAATAAAGAAAGTTTATGAGAAATGAGATCTTGGCGTATCTGGGTTTCAAACCTCTAAGAAACATCCGCCGTCATCGTTCCTCATTCTCCACCAAATGAGGTCTGAAACTGGATAACTCTCGCAAACTTTGCCTCGTCTTTGAGACACCGTCATGTTGTTTTGCTCTAATCGATGAACTCCACTTCCTTCATATGACGAACACTTTCGGGAAAGTATTTGTCATTAAATAGTCTCAAACGTCTCCCAAGACATCTTTGAGTCTTAATTTGGATGGGTACGCTTCATGAGACTCCCACCGATGGTCTCCGCCTCGCCACGGAACATAAAGGTGGCGAATGGAACCTTCATTCTCTGTGCATCCCAAGACATCGAATATCTTGGTAATTTGCTTGACCCATGTTTCCGCCATGATCGGATCTGGTTTTCCCTTAAATTCTGGTGGTCCCAACTCTTTGAAGCGCTTGCGTTGTGATGACAAGTGAATTGCTATCATTTCCTCCTGTATTTTGAACACGAGTCTCCTAAATTCGATTTTGCATGAAGCGCAAAAAGCTTCTAAACATCCCTCGTTCATCATCTCGCTCCATGGTGTTGTTCACGGGAGGAACATTGCACGACTGTTGTTGACGTTCTCCTCGTTGGTGAGTACATGCGTCTCACGTTCTCATTTCCATTGTTAATATTCTCGATCGACATTCTCAAATCATTGTCATAAAATAAGGGTTAATTAAGGAAATCAATATATCACATAATATCCCTTATATATCTTGACAACTAACAAATAAGCTTAGGTAGGACACACACTAGCGAAGGATTTACTCGTCTCTCCCTCCTAGTTCTATTCCCCGATCTCGCCAGAGATCATATCCTAAGCTACGATACCAACCGTGGCGCCCCCAAAATAGGTATACATCACCCATTACGAAGGTTGTCAATACATGATATGTAAACAACTACAACTTTATTATTACAACAAGAAAAGCGTGAGTTTAAATACAAATATTATCTTCTAGACAATATCTATACTCAAATAAATCCTCATCACATTTATTGATACATTATTTTACAAAATGGTGAGGACTACTAAACAACTCTCTCTAGAACCTTTATTCCATTCCCAGGCTAAATTCTTATTTATATTCTCGCCTCACGAGAAAAATGGAACAAAAAGGAAAAGGGTGAGCTCAACTAGCTTTCGATAAAGAATATTATGACTAAGATAATATACAACAAATTATCGTTACTCTTCAACGAGGAAAAATCTAATAGAATACAATTGACAACAAATTTTAAATCAATATTCGCAATGAAATAATAATTCATTAAAAGAGTTAAGTAGAGAATGCAAACTACTATCTTCATGTATGAATTTAAAAGTTCATAAATCATCTTTTATCCTCGTAACATCAATCAATATACATACGGAATCAAATATTCATCTTTTGCACTACTGGCCAAAGATATTCATCGATTAGTCATGTTCATTTAAACACACATTCATCTTTGCACTACTGAGCCAAAGATATTAATCGGTCGGTCATGTTCATCTCAACACTGTTCATCTTTGCACTCTGGGGCCAAAGATATTCTTGAAATCACTCATCTTTGCACTACTGAGCCAAAGATATTCAATAATATCATCATTTAAGGCGAGGATGATGAAAAATATTTTTAAAGAAACGAATCCGGTGAAGCAAAATGACGAGGATTAAGGATTATGGATTCGTACTTTGTTTTATTCATGTTCAAAACTACCTCAAAATAATCATAGTAGTGTAAAATTCAAGAATGATCAAAACATGGATCTGATCGAAAGCTAGTATCCAAAATAGATATTTTGACGAAAAGAAGAAATTTTATTTTTCGATGAATAGTGTCAGATATCGTGAATAGTCAGAGTATCGTGAATAGTCAAGATATCGTGAATAGTAACTCAGACACCAAAAGATAGAAATTCCACAAAAACATTTTCACGCTTCATGAATAGTACTCGTGAATAGTAACTTCGTGAATAGTAACTCATGAATAGTAACTCATGAATAGTAACTTCGTGAATAGTAACTCATGAATAGTAACCCCGAGCATGAAAAAGTTCCAAATTTGATAAAAACTTGGATCAACATTTCAAAGATAATGATATTGAAGAAATAATATCATTCTAAAAAAATAATATCCCTTACCTCAAAGAATCAAGATGCCGGAAGGAAAGGTCGGAAGTGATCTTTGAATAAAACTTATCTTGAGCAAAGAACTCTCAAAGTATCTAAATACTCACAAAATACGCTCGATAATATAGAGAGAAAGAAAGAAAACTTTGTTTACGGTGTGATTTTCAATTCTAACCAGCCCTCTATTTATAGGAAAATGTTAGCCGTACAAAGCGAGACTTGACTTCTGCACACTGATGGCTTTTACCCGCTACTATTGCCACCCACCACATTTGAAATAAAATTCAGCACATTTCTTCACCAACCACAAGTGGGGCCCACTCAATTCTAGAATTTTCCACCAAAATCAATTATAAACCTAATTCGAATTCGACACCTCTTAAAATTCACAACAAATCATTCGTGCATTTTTAACGGTTCAAAATTTGTGGACATATACTCAACTTATGTATGTATAACATACCCAAAAATTACCACCATCCAAGCGGTCGGATTAAAATTTATAACCCCGCAATATATCTCAAAACCCACGATTTAATTTTAATACCTCAAATCAGATAAATATCGATAAAACACCTCAACACTAATTTCTTCATTTATAACCACATAAATAAATCCATCATTTATATCCACATAAAATAAATATTTCTTTATCATATGAATCAATAATTAATTATTCACAAATAATATTACAGAATCACAATTATGACCCAGGAAGAGGGGCTTTCAATAAGGATCTCTCTTCTTGGCGCATGCAATTAGGTGACCAAACCTCTCCTTAGATGTAACTTTCTAGACATTGCCAATAATGTTATCTAATAATATTATTCAAATAATATGAATTATTGATCCGATAATGGAGATAATAATGCGGTGACAATTATTGAACAACAATAATATAAAATATCAACGCAAAGAATTATTGAATCGATAAAATATTGAGCAAAGAACTATCGTGAAAATTATTGAGTAGTGCATTCTTACGTAAGGATCGATAATTCAACAATCACTGCAATACTGGTGTCTTCTTTTATGCAACCCGCAGCGTATTCTTCATATTTTAACCATAGGGTATTCCAACGATCTTAACGGTAAAAAACTACACGCAGTTATTTTTAACCAACTTATATTTGTCGTTTTCCTCATCAAATCGCTTTCCGTTATGGGGCCCACACGGTCGCAGGCCGTCGTATGAATATTCCCACAAGCGATACGAATATTCCACGACCAAACGAATATTCCAAACAACAATGAATATTTTATAACCACTTTGCTTATTTTGAAATATTTGCGTATTGAACCCTTAACTATCCACATTAATCAAATCAACCCTTACTATTTCAAAATAATAAATAAAGGAAATTCCTTTTATTTAAAAAATTTGAGAGGTCTTACAGGGGTTATTCCAATAGAATAATAAAGAATGGAATAATAGAAGTTCTCTTCGTGAATAAGAAAGAATAACACCCCCTTACGGTACAACAAATAATATCCCTTACCTTAGAAGAACTGAATATTGGAAAAGTGAAGAAGAGATACTTTTTTTCTTCTTTCTCTCTATAGTTCTCTCTCAGAGTTTGGTGAATTCGTAAGAAATAATGAAGGAATGAGCTTTTATTTATAGAAAAAGCGAGGGTGGCTCTTGGTCTTAAATGAAGGGTCAAAATGACTCTTGGTAATATTGAAGAGACAACTACTATTCATGAAGGGTAATTAACCCTTGGAACACCGAAGAGGCAGCTTAACTCTTGGTAATATTGAAGGGACAACTACTATTTGCGAAGGGTAATTACTATCGACGAAGGTAATTACTATTGACGAAGGTAATTACTACTCACAAAGGTAATTACTAGTCACAAAGGTAAACCATTAGGATCCTTAACCTCGATCGCATCTTCTTGTGGGTCACGGAGAGATCCCACATCAACGCTGTTGCCAATTTGATATCCTCCCTCGATTACCGCCTTTGAAGACCGGCGGCTTTCAAGCGCACTTAACGATCGCGGTGCTTCCGTGTTCAATCTTTGGATAGATCAACCTCGAGCGAGGCCAATGCAAGAACATCCTTCATGGCGGATATCCGAGAACAAACTTTTAGGACGAGGAGGCGGATCGGGGATGCATACACAAACCTTCCACTGTCAAGACAAAATAAAGCGAATGCCCGCTTCTTTTGGGTCACCTGGGGTATCGCTTCATAGTTGTAACTATCATAAACTATCTTTGAAGTTGGGTTCTTCACGGTATGCCGATTCTTTGGAATATCCGGAATAATGTTGTTGTCATTCTTGAGATGAGTACATCGAAGCAAAAGCGAGGGGTGGCTCTTGGTCTTAACGAAGGGTCAAAATGACTCTTGGTAATATTGAAGAGACAACTACTATTTCATGAAGGATAATTAACCCTGGAACAATCAAGAAGGCGTTAACTCTTGGTAATATTGAAGGGACAACTACTATTTGCGAAGGGGTAATTACTATTGACGAAGGTAATTACTATTCACAAAGGTAATTACTACTCACAAAGGTAAATACTATTGACGAAGGTAATTACTATTCACAAAGGTAAATACTATTGACGAAGGTAATTACTATTCACAAAGGTAATTACTATCCACAAAGGTAATTACTATTGACGAAGGTAAATACTATTGACGAAGAGACTCTTAGAGGATGACATATGGGCCCCCCATAAAATAATCAAACTTACCACAAACGTCTCATAACAGACTCTTTATATACATCAAGGATTGAATAAATATTACCACAAATCATTTTATTTTTAATCAACACATATTTAATCTTTCAACAATTATTAATCATTTATAACTTGTCGTCATATTATACAGATGATACTGTGACAATAATTGAATCAATAATATAAGAGATATGATGCAGCAATTACTGTAGCAATAATTGAGTATAGCTAAGTGACTTCTCACGTAAGCATCAATAATCAATACCGTGTGCTACTATGCAACCACGCTTATTACTGTACTTTTACTACCGGGTAGTTCAACAGTTTTAACGGTAACACCTCTGCCGTTATTTTTATAGAAAGATAATTTTGTCGTTTTCTAACTACGACAATACTTCCATTGTGGGGTCCACCAATGATTGAGCCGTCGTACGAATATTCCCCGACAAAAAGAATATTCCCCGACCAAACGAATAATTTATAACAACTTGCTTACTTTGCAAAATTTATGAATATTACCCACAACTATAACATTATATCAAATTTATTCCATAATATTCAAAATAATATTTATAAAAAAATTCATCTTTATTTATAAAAGTTGGGTCTTACACGCGTCTTTGTCTGGGAATATTATGAATAGCATGACCATGTATGGGCCCCATAACTGAAAGCGATTGGATGAAGAAAACGACAAATATAAGTTGTTTAAAAAATAACAGCGTAGTTATTCTGATTCATACTTGTTAAAATACCTTGGTTAAAACACGAAAGACACGCGGTATTGCACCAATTATTGATTCTTACGTAAGAAGGCACTACTTAATAATGGTTACGTAATTCTTTGCTCAAAGATTTTATTGATTCAATAATTGCTGCATTGATATTTTAGTTGTTTGAATAAATTGTCATTACACAGTATTTTCCATTATCGGAGCAATAATTCATATTATCTGAATAATATTATTGGATAACATTATTGGCAATGTCTAGAAATTTCTGTCTAAGGAGAGGTTTGGTCACCTAATTGCGCGCCAGTAAGGAGAAATCTTTATTGGAAAGCCCCCTCTTTCCTGGGAACTGTCTGGTTGTCAATATTGTGATTCTGTAATATTATTTGTGAATAATTAATTATTGATTCATATGATAAGAAAAATATTGATTTTATGTGGATATAGATGGAGAAAATTTTTAATGTGACAATTGTTGAAAATTAAAATTTTATCTTTTTCTGATAAAATAATTCATTTAAATATATTATTATATTTTAATAATATAATAATGGTGATATTTTTACAACGAATGTGGGATATATGAGTATACGAGGAGGAAGAGTATTTTTGTTGCAATAAATGTTTAAAACATGTTAAACATGTCGGTGGACCCCATTTATTGGTGAAATTTGATTATAACTTTATAAAATCGCCTTGGTTTGTGGATTTTGGTCAATTTTTGTTTGGAATTTGGAAAAACTTTCTTACGTAAAGTTGTAGAGAATTGAATTTCCTATAAAAAGGCGTGAGATTCGAATTTTACGCAAAAGGGCTATTTATTATGAATTATTGAAGCTCAGGAAGCTACGAAATAATTGATTTTGGAAGTTTAAAATATTTAAAATTAGAAAACGCGTTTTTTGTTGTTAGTCTTGTGTAGTAGTAAAATTTGGTTGGTGGTGATGTTGGGCAAATTAAGTGTGCATTGGAAAAATATATATATATATATATATATATTATTAATTTATTAAATTTTCGCTTTGGTGTTCTAAGCAATTTCCTATAAATAGGTGCTTATGTTAGAATTGAAAATCACACCGTAAGCTGAAAGTTTTCTCTCTATATTATCGAGCGTATTCTTGTGAGTATTTTGAGTATACTTTGAGTATTGTTATACGGTCTGCAAGTTCAAGTCATGCTTTATATCCGGTGTTTCAACTAGAAGTATTGTCTTTGTGAGGTAAGGGATATTATTTTTTTTTCGTAATGATATTATTTCTTCAATATCATTATGTTGAAATATTGATCTGAAGTTTTTTTATCAAATTTGAAACTTTTGGTGTCGGAGTTACTATTCACGATATCAAGACTTTATTCACGATATACTGATCTAATTCACCGAATACTGAAGACTATTCATCGAAAAATGAAAAATTTTCTTTTCGTCCAAAATATCTATTCTGGATACTAGCTTTGATTGTATCCATGTTTTTATCATTCTTGAATTTTACACCACTATGATTATTTTTGAAGTATTTTTGGACGTGGATAAAACAAAGTACGAATCCTTAATCGTTAATCCTTGTCATTTTGTTTCACTGGATTCGTTTCTTTAAAATATTTTCATCATCCTCGTCTTAAATGATGATATTATTGAATATCTTTGGCTTCAGAGTGCAAAGATGAATGATTTCGAAGAATATCTTTGGCCAGTAGTGCAAAGATGAGCAGTGTTTAGATGAACATGATTAATCGATGAATATCTTTGGCGTAGTGCAAAGATGAATATTTGATTCGGATATATATTGGTTGATGTTATAGGATAAAAGATAGATGATGAACTTTTTAAATTCATACATAGAAGATAGTAGTTTGCATTCTCTACTTAACTCTTCTAATGAATTATTATTTCATCATGTAATATTGATTTAAAATTTGTTGTCTATTGTATTCTATTAGATTTTTTCCGTCGAAGACTAACGATAATTTGTTGTATATTATCTTAGTCATAATATTCTTTCTTTGGGCTAGTTGAGCTCACCCTTTTCCTTTTTGTTCCATTTTTTTCTCGGGAGGCGAGAATATAATGAAAGATTTAGTCTGGGTATGGAATGAAAGTTCTAGAGAGAGTTATTTAGTAGTCCTCACTATTTTTGTAAAATAATGTGTCAATAAATGTGATGAGGATTTATCCGAGTATAGATATTGTCTAGAAGATATTATTTGTATTCAAACTCACGTTTTATTGTTGTAATAATAAAGTTGTAGTTGTTTACGTACCATGTATTGACAACTCGAATGGGTGATGTATACCTATTTTGGGGCGTCACATATTTAAATGTTAGGAGATGAGTGGATGAGTTTGATTAGGGGTTGAAGATGGAAGAGAATTTGGAGGTTTTGTCGATGGGTTTTTGTGAGCACTACTATCATTTTCTTGAGACTCGAATCCATAATCTCCTCATGGTATGAATTTTCTCACTTAAAATCTTTAATTTCTCTCTGTTTGTATATGTAGATTAAATGAAATTGCTTCTGCAGCTGAAAAAGTTGGATCTTTATGTTATGTTTCAGTAAAAAATTGATCTTTGCATGTTTTTGATATTATATTTTCAGATTAAATATGGTTCGGTGTTCATTGAGTTGTTTTTATAACCTGTTATCTTATACCCTTTGTCCAAATTTGATAGTCTCATTTGTCTTTTCGACTCTCTGGGTTCATATCTCATTCGTCTTGATAGATTGAATATTGTTATTGTTGTTGCAGCTGCACTTTGCTATCTTCACAATGACTGCAAGCCTCCTATTGTGTACTGCGACTTAAAGCCTAGTAATGTTCTCCTGGATGAGGAATTGACTGGACATATTGGTGACTTTGGATTAGCAAGGTTGCTTCGTGAAAGGTAAATGTATTTTCAATGGAGGAAACTCAGTTACATGGAGACTCTGTTTTTTCTAATTCATGCTTGGGTGAATGATATCATTCAATTCACATAGCTCAAGTAGCAACAGATCAGATTAAGTTAATTACCCATCCATAGTTAGGTGCTGAATACATTTATATGGGTATTAGCAGATTGTAATGGATGTAACTGGAAAGGTTACATATTTCTTCATTTCCTTACATTTTGGAGACAAGTTTTAGTTCACCTTTTCTATTCTATGATTCTGTTTCAATTTTGTGACCTGACCGTTTAATTTTTGTCAACTGTAACACTATTTATGAATACAGGCATTTGATATATTCTATGATTCTCGCACACTGGATTAACCTTGATGTAATTTTTGCATAATGAATTTGTTCTCCCATTCTGTTTTTTGTTTGTTAGAAAAACAGAGAGAGAGAGATGAACAAGCAACAAGCATCTCTCTTTTATATATAAGAGAGTAATTAAGTCTTTAACCTTTTAAAGTAACAGAGTTATGACAGAAAGAACGTTTTCACTTTAACTCAAAAGGTCGGGTGTTTAAATGTAGCTTTACTGACTATAGGTGGTTAAGTGGGAAACCGCCCAAACCCCAGGTGGTCATCTGAACTTAACCCTAATTAACCGGTATCAAATACTTTGGGATCAATTCGTCAAAATATAAATAAATTAAATATAAGTATATTTTAAAATTCGATAAATTATTTGAAGCTGCTCAAATTTTAATTTTTTATTGATACTCAAATCATATTCGTTCGAAAAGTTCAAACTGTTCGTGTTCGATTCGAAATCGTGTTCGATATGAGTCTCAATCAAATCTTGTTTTATACTCGATAAAATATGTGAACCAAATCTAAACAACTCAATAGTCGAATCGACTCGGTTCGTTTAGAGTCTTTAATTATAATGTGTTTGATAGTGTTAAAAGAAGCATACAAAAGCAAACAAAATGTCTTCTATTTTTGTCATGTTTGCTATGTTTTTTAGGATATATAAAATAAAAAGAATGATAAAACAAATTGACTACTTTTTAAGGGAATGACTCTATAAATACATATATATACGTATAATTAAGCTTCAAATTATACGTGTCAAGAGTTTTAAATCAAAATAATTTTTCTCTACATTTATCCCTTAAAAAAATGTTGTTAATTTATTAGTGGGGGTATGATAATGATATTATATTGATAAATTTGAGAATATTATACAATTTTTATTACTATTAATTAAAAAAAGACTTCTTTTGTGAAAAATAACACTCTAATGTTCCTCGAGGAATCCTGGTTCGATTTTTTTCCTCAAGCCATACTGTGCAATCCTAAAATATAAAAATTATGTGAATTTATTTATTTATAATTAATGCAATATTAATATAATAAATTATTTAAAAGATATCAAAGTATAAAAATTAAAATAAATGATATCAAACTTTGGTAAATGCATTTTACTTTGGTAATATGTATCCCGTTGAAAGTCACAACTAATGCGGGTGGGCTTATGACAAATTCTACAAAGAACATGTTTTCATTGTGCAAAATACAAAATGTTAATCATATAGATTCGCACCTCGTTATTTGAGGTCATTTTTTTTTTATTTTATTTATAAAAAGTCGAGGTCGTAG
This sequence comes from Panax quinquefolius, assembly GCA_020205615.1. NCBI lineage: Eukaryota > Viridiplantae > Streptophyta > Magnoliopsida > Apiales > Araliaceae > Panax > Panax quinquefolius. The sequence goes on along the minus strand of CM035169.1, from coordinate 26,886,816 downwards.
ATTGTGTGTCCTAAATATCTTATGAAAATATGACACTCCTCTACAGATATGAAGAAAGCAAGATCAAGACTCAAGGAGATATAGATATCTTATTAGGTATTCAGAGATACCACCAAAGATCAACGTAAGTTGAGCCATCCAAGTTATGTAAGCATTAATAAACATGTCCAAAACCAAAATAACATGCAAAAGTAAAAAATCAAAGACAAGGCAAAGAACAAGTATCCCACGGTTTGAATAAAATAAATATTTGGGAGGATCCTAAACCCCCATCCGCTTGAAAAAGGGCTTCATCCAATCATCAACTTGTTATCCTCCAAGAAGTCGTAAGTGGGTACTTCCAGATTGTATGGTTTGGGCCTTTGCGAATCTCGCCAGATATGTCATAATGAGACCCATGACAAGTAAGGCAAAACCACCCACCGTAATCACCTGATTGGGTAAGGGATGCAACCCGGAGATGGGTGCAGACACCAACGATAATAAGCCACTCCGGATCCAGTAACTCGATCAAGATCTTCTTGTGGGTCACGGAGAGATCCCACATCAACGCTGTTTGCCAATTTGATATCCTCCTCGATTCACTAGCGATGAAGACCGGCTTTCGCGCCACTTAATATCTCGGTTCAGGAAGGTTTTCTCGAATCGCTATTCCATTAACTCAGCTAACTTTCGGAAGGATACACAATTCGTTTGGAGCGAAGAATGCGAGAAGAGTTTCCAAGAGCTTAAGAGGAGACTTATTTTGTGACTGTTCTAACAATACCATCCGGGTTCTTGGATGGATTTGTTATCACAATGATGCTTCGTGCAAAGGGTTAGGATGTGTTCTCATGCAACGTGGGAAAGTCATAGCCTATGCCTCGCGACAACTTAAAGAGTATGAGAGGAATTATCCTACTCATGATCTAGAGTCAAAAGCCGATCGTTGCTTTAAAGATATGGAGGCACTATCTATATGGGGAGAAAGTGGAGATATATTCGCACCATAAAAGCCTTAAATATTTCTTCACTCAAAAGAACTCAACACGCGGCAATGACGTTGGTTGAGCTATTGAAAGACTACGACCACACTATTCAATACCATCCCGAAAAAGCGAACGTGGTAGGCCGACGCGTTGAGTAGAAGATCATATGGGGAATGAGTGCGATGATGTCAAGTATACGCATAGAGCCAACTTTAATAGAAAAAGTTAAGGTTGCTCGCCAACCACCCAGAGTGATGCGTATGAAGAAGAAAGTACAAGAAGGAGCTATTCTTAAGCGAGAATTGATGAAGAAGGAATACTTCGAGTCCACTCTAGACATTGTGTCCCTAACGACTCTGATTTGAAGTACAAGATTATGATGGAGGCACACAATACACCATTTGCAATCCATCCTGGAAGTACCAAAATGTATCGTGATCTTCGACATACATTTTGGTGGAACAATATGAAGAGAGAGATTGCAAAGTTTATCTCGATGTGTTTAACTTGCCAACGTGTAAAGGCGGAGCATATAGTACCTAAGGGTCCGTTACAACCACTTAAGATTCCGAAATGGAAGTGGGAACACATTACCATGGATTTCGTTACGGGTCTTCCTACGGTTTCTCAAGGCATCAATGCTATTTGGGTTATTGTTGATAGATTAACCAAGTCTCCGCTCATTTCTTGCCGACACGGAGACTTATTCCTTGAACGTCTCTTGCTAGTATGTACGTGAATGAGATTGTGAGGTTGCGTGGCATGCCCTGTATCCATAGTTTTGGATCGTGACCCAAGATTCACTTCAAGATTTTGGGTTAGCTTGCAAAAAGCTATGAGACGCAGGATTTATTCTGATTGGGCCGGCATACCATCCTCAAACAGACGGACAATCGAAAGGACTATTCAAACTCTTGAAGATTTATTAAGACTCGTGTCCTAGACTTCAAGGCGGTTGGGATAAGTATTTACCATTGGTGGAATTCTCCTACAACAATGCTTATCGTGCAAGTATAGGTGTGGCTCCATTTGAAGCATTATATGGGACGAAAGTGTCGCTTCTCCAAAGTATGTTGGGGACGAGGTGGGTGAAGCAACATTGTTGGGACCCGAGTTGAGTACGTATGACTACGGAAAAAGATCCAAATGATTCGACAACGTAAACAAAGCGGCACAAGATCGACAAAAGAGTTATGCGGATCTTCATCGAAAGGACGTGGAATTTAGTATAGGGATCATGTATTGTTGCGAGTTGCTCCATGGAAGGGAGTTACAAGATTTGGGAAAGAGGAAACCTCAATCCACGATTTATTGGTCCATTTCAAATTCTTGACCGAGTAGGAAATGTAGCCTATGACTCGCGTTACCTCCAAGTATGTCTCGTGTTCATAATGTGTTTCATATATCCGTATTTCAGTAAATATGTGAAAGACCCGAACCACGTTATAGAGTTAGAACCGGACGAGAGATAGCCAAGACTTAACGTATGAGGAGGTACTGCCAAGATCTTGGATAGGAAGGAGCATGTCCCTACGCTATGAAAGGTCATACCACAAGTTAAAGTTCGTGGAGGAATCATGCTATAGAGGAAATGACCGGGAATTGGAAGCGGAAATGAAAGCGAGGTATCCTCACCTTTTGAAACACTGTGCACGTGACGTCAATTTCGAGGATGAAATTTCATAAGGAGGGAGGTTGTAAGACCACGACTTATTATTAATGAAATTTAATTTTCTATTTATTATTTTGAAATAGTAAGGGTTGATTTGATTAATGTGGATAGTTAGGGGTAAAATACGCAAATATTTCAAAATAAGCAAGTGGTTATAAAATATCATCATTGTTTGGGAATATTCGTTTGGTCGTGGAATATTCAGATCATGACGCCCCCAAAATTAGGTATACGCCACCCATCTTGGGTCGCCATTTACATGGTATGTAATTTAAATACAACTTACTAATATAAGCGTCGTGGTACAATACGACTTAAAGCGTGAGTTTAAATACAAATATTGTCTACTAGATATTATACAAACTCAAAAGGAGTCCTCATTACAATTATTATCACACTATTTCACGTAATAGTGAGGACTACTAATGCTATCCTCTCTAACCATTACTCCGCTTCCCGACTCGTCCCGGATATATTCTCATTACTCAAGAGAACGGTGAAAGAAAGGGTGAGCTCAACTAGCCCAAAGAAGAAATATTATAACTAAGATAATGTAGAATAAATTATCAATAGTCTTCAACAATGTTAAACCGATAAAATACAATAGACAACCCGGTTTAATCTGCAACGGAATATCAATCCATTAAAAGAGTCAAGTAGAAAATAAAGTCTACTATCTTTTAGGTTTTAAAGGGTTTTCATCAATTTTTATCACTAAGACTCAGGTTTAATGAATAAACCACAATATCTAATCATCCTTGTACTACCTGGCCAAGGATTTTCATCAAATTATCAATGGTCATGACTATACCGAATCACCCCCGGTCATAATCATACCAAAACTACCCATCATTTGCGCATTACAGACACCGAGGACTTTTGTCACATCATTTATATCAAGCCGTGATTATACCGAATGAACCACGGTCATAACCATACTAAGTTCATCTACGCACGTAAGCCAAAGATAACATAATATAACATGAGGATGATGACAATGATATAAGAATTCAATAAAACAAGTTCAAGAATTAATTTATCTAGGAACCAATAACATCCAAATCTGCCAACACGACATCGCTTCGTAGAGTAAAAATTCAAGAATATCTTGAAGAATATTTCCATGAAAGGATCTTTGGATGAAGCGCAATTATCGTGAATATTCCACTAATTTCATGGAGTATAGAAGTCAAAGTTTTAACCAACTAGGTATAATAAAGAATGGAATAACAAAGGAAATCACCGTGCATGCGGTAAGATTGCATGAGGAAAAGTTATTCCAACAGAATAATAATAACGGAACCAGGTCAGGTGAAATTCACACCGACAGGATGTTCCAACAGAATAATAAAGATGGAACCAGATCCGGTGTAAAACACACAGATAGGATATTCCAACAGAATGATAAAGACGGAACCAGGTCCGGTGTAAAACACACAGACAGGATGTTCCAACAGAATAATAAAGACGGAATAATATAAGGATTTCACCAAGTATAGGGGAGTCCGCGTATACAGGTTATTCCAACAGAATAAATAAGAATGAAATAACATAAGGATTTCACCAAGTATAGGGTATGTCTGCGTATCAAAAGTTATTCCAAATAGAATAATAAAGAATGGAATAATAGAAGTTTCTCTTCGTGAATAAGAAAGAATAACACCCCCTTACGGTACAACAAATAATATCCCTTACCTTAGAAGAACTGAATATTGGAAAAGTGAAGTAAGAATATCACTTTTCTTCTCTCTCTATAGTTTCTCTCTGTAGTTTCAATTGAATTCGTAAGAAATAATGAAGGAATGAGCTTTCTATTTATAGAAAAACCGAGGGTGGCTCTTGGTCTTAAGTGTATGAGGGTCAAATGACTCTTGGTAATATGAAGAGACAACTACTATTTCGAAGGGTAATTAACCTGGAACAGAAGAGGCGCTTAACTCTTGGTAATATGAAGGACAACTACTATTTGCGAAGGGGTAATTACTATTATTGACGAAGGTAATTACTATCGACGAAGGTAATTACTATTCACAAAGGTAATTACTACTCACAAAGGTAAATACTATCGACGAAGGTAATTACTATTCACAAAGGTAAATACTATCGACGAAGGTAATTACTTATTCACAAAGGTAATTACTATCCACAAAGGTAATTACTATCGACGAAGGTAAATACTATCGACGAAGAGACTCTTAGATGATGACATATGGGCCCCCATAAAATAATCAAACTTACCACAAACGTCTCATAATGAGACTCTTTATATACATCAAGGATTGAATAAATATTACCACAAATCATTTTATTTTTAATCAACACATATTTAATCTTTCAACAATTATTAATCATTTATAACTTGTCATCATATTATACGGATGATCTTTGTGACAATAATTGAATCAATAATATAAGAGATATGATGCAAAGAATTATTGTAGTAATAATTGAGTATAGCTAAGTGACTTCTCACGTAAGATCAATAATCAATACCGTAGTGCTACTTTACGCAACTACGCCAGACATCGTATTTTTACTACCGTGTAGTTCAACGGTTTTAACGGTAACACCTCTGTAGTTATTTTTATAGAAAGATAATTTTGTCGCTTTTAACTACGACAATAATACTTCCATTAATGGGGTCCACCAATGATTGGAGCCGTCGTCATTTAATATTCCCCGACAAAAGAATATTCCCCACCAAACGAATATTTTATAATAACTTGCTTACTTTTGCAAAATTTATGAATATTACCCACAACTATAACATTATATCAAATTTATTCCATAATATTCAAAAATAATATTTATAAAAAATTCATCTTTATTTATAAAAGTGGGGTCTTACACGTCATTGTTGGGGAATATTAGTAACGACGACAGCACAAATGTGTGTGGGCCCCATAACGGAAAGCGATTGGATGAAGAAAACGATAAATATAAGTTGTTTAAAAATAACAGTAGTAGTTATTCTGATTCATACTGTTAAAATAATACTTATGGTTAAAACACAAGAAAGATTACAGTATTGCACCAATTATTGATTCTTATGTAAGAAGGCACTACTTAATAATGGTTACAGTAATTACTGTTCAGTATTTTATTGATTCAATAATTGCTGCATTGATATTTTAGTTGTTTGAATAAATTGTCATTACACAAGATTTTCCATTATCGGAGCAATAATTCATATTATCTCGAATAATATTATTGGATAACATTATTGGCAATGTCTAGAAATTTCGCTCAAGGAGAGGTTTGGTCACCTAATTGCGCCAAGAAGGAGAAATCTTTATTGGAAAGCCCCCTGCTTCTGGGAACCGCCCCGGTTGTCAATATTGTGATTCTCGTAATATTATTTGTGAATAATTAATTATTTATTCATATGATAAGAAAAATATTGATTTTATGTGGATATAGATGGAGAAAATTTTAATGTGACAATTGTTGAAAATTAAAATTTTATCTTTTTCGATAAAATAATTATTTAAATATATTATTATATTTTAATAATATAATAATGGTGATATTTTTACAACGAATGTGGGATATATGAGTATACGAGGAGGAAGAGTATTTTTGTTGCAATAAATTTTAAAACATATTAAACATGTTTGTGGACCCCATTTATTATTTGAAATTTGATTATAACTTTATAAAATCGCCTGCGTTTGTGGATTTTCATCAATTTTTGTTTGGAATTTGGAAAACTTTCTTACGTAAAGTTGTAGAGAATTGAATTTCCTATAAAAAGGCGTGAGATTCAATTTTTCGGCAAAGGGCTATTTATTATGAATTATTGAAGTCTCAAAGCTCAAATAATTGATTTTTGAAAGTTTAAAATATTTAAAATTAGAAAAACGTTTTTTGTTGTTAGTCTTGTGTAGTGGGCTGGTTGGTGGCTGATGTTAGGCAAATTAAGTGTGCGTTGGAAAAAAAAATATATATATATATATATATTATTAATTTATTAAATTTTTTCGCTTTTGGTGTTTAAGCAATTTCCTATAAATAGGTGCTTATGTTAGAATTGAAAATCACACCGTAAAATCAAGTTTTCTCTCTATATTATCGCGTATTCTTGTGAGTATTTTGAGTATACTTTGAGTATTGTTATACGGTGCAAGTTCAAGTCATAGCCTATATCCGGTGTTTCAACTAGAAGTATTGTCTTTGTGAGGTAAGGGATATTATTTTTTTTTCGTAATGATATTATTTCTTCAATATCATTATGTTGAAATATTGATCTGGATACTAGCTTTGATTGTATCCATGTTTTTATCTTTCTTGAATTTTACACCACTATGATTATTTTTGAAGTATTTTTGGACGTGGATAAAACAAAGTACGAATCCTTAATCGTTAATCCTTGTCATTTTGTTTCAATTGGATTCGTTTCTTTAAAAATTTTTTCATCATCCTCAGTCTTAAATGATGATATTATTGAATATCTTTGGCTTGTAGTGCAAAGATGAATGATTTCTGAAGAATATCTTTGCCCGTGGTAGTGCAAAGATGAGCAGTGTTTAGATGAACAACATGACTAACTGATGAATATCTTCGGCTCAGTGCAAAGATGAATATTTGATTCCAAATATATATTGGTTGATGTTACTGGGGATAAAAGATAGATGATGAACTTTTAAATTCATACATAGAAGATAGTAGTTTGCATTCTCTACTTAACTCTTCTAATGAATTATTATTTCATTGCGAATATTGATTTAAAATTTGTCATGTCTATTGTATTCTATTAGATTTTTTTTCTCGTCAAGACTAACGATAATTTGTTGTATATTATCTTAGTCATAATATTCTTTTCTTTGGGCTAGTTGAGCTCACCCTTTTCCTTTTTGTTCCATTTTTCTTCTCGTGAGGCGAGAATATAGCGAAAGACGAAGCCTGGGTATGGAATGAAAGTTCTAGAGAGAGTTATTTAGTAGTCCTCACTATTTTTGTAAAATAATGTGTCAATAAATGTGATGAGGATTTATCTGAGTATAGATATTGTCTAGAAGATATTATTTGTATTCAAACTCACAGTTTTATTGTTGTAATAATAAAGTTGTAGTTGTTTCTGTACCATGTATTGACAACTCAGAATGGGTGATGTATACCTATTTTGTGGGCGTCACATATTCCGTATTAAAATGCCAGGAGATGAGTGGATGAGTTTGATTAGGGGGTTGAAGATGGAAGAGATTTTGGAGGTTTTGTCTGATGGGTTTTGTGAGCACGGCCAATCTGTTTTGCAGACTCGAATCCATAATCTCCTCTATGGTATGAATTTTCTCACTTAAAATCTTTAATTTCTCTCTGTTTGTATATGTAGATTAAATGAAATTACTTCTGCAGCTGAAAAAGTTGGATCTTTATGTTATGTTTCAGTAAAAAATTGATCTTTGCATGTTTTTGATATTATATTTTCAGATTAAATATGGTTCTGGTGTTCATTGAGTTGTCTTATAACCTGTTATCTTATACCCTTTGTCCAAATTTGATAGTCTCATTTGTCTTTTCGACTCTCTGGGTTCATATCTCATTCGTCTTGATAGATTGAATATTGTTATTGTTGTTGCAGCTGCACTTTGCTATCTTCACAATGACTGCAAGCCTCCTATTGTGTACTGCGACTTAAAGCCTAGTAATGTTCTCCTGGATGAGGAATTGACTGGACATATTGGTGACTTTGGATTAACAAGGTTGCTTCGTGAAAGGTAAATGTATTTTCAATGGAGGAAACTCAGTTACATGGAGACTCTGTTTTTTCTAATTCATGCTTGGGTGAATGATATCATTCAATTCACATAGCTCAAGTAGCAACAGATCAGATTAAGTTAATTACCCATCCATAGTTAGGTGCTGAATACATTTATATGGGTATTAGCAGATTGTAATGGATGTAACTGGAAAGGTTACATATTTCTTCATTTCCTTACATTTTGGAGACAAGTTTTAGTTCACCTTTTCTATTCTATGATTCTGTTTCAATTTTGTGACCTGACCGGTTAATTTTTGTCAACTGTAACACTATTTATGAATACAGGCATTTGATATATTCTATGATTCTCGCACACTGGATTAACCTTGATGTAATTTTTGCATAATGAATTTGTTCTCCCACTCTGTTTTTTGTTTGTTAGAAAAACAGAGAGAGAGAGATGAACAAGCAACAAGCATCTCTCTTTTATATATAAGAGAGTAATTAAGTCTTTAACCTTTTAAAAATGTGAGTTATGATGAAAGAACGTTTTCACTTTAACTCAAAAGGTCGGGTGTTTAAATGTAGCTTTACTGACTATAGGTGGTTAAGTGGGAAACCGCCCAAACCCCAGGTGGTCATCTGAACTTAACCTTAATTAACCGGTATCAAATACTTTGGGATCAATTCGTCAAAATATAAATAAATTAAATATAAGTATATTTTAAAATTGATAAATTATTTGAAGTCGCTTCAAATTTTAATTTTTATTGATACTCAAATCATATTCGTTCGAAAAGTTCAAACTGTTCGTGTTCGATTCGAAATCGTGTTCGATATGAGTCTCAATCAAATCTTGTTTTATACTCGATAAAATATGTGAACCAAATCTAAACAACTCAATAGTCGAATCGACTCGGTTCGTTTAGAGTCTTTAATTATAATGTGTTTGATAGTGTTAAAAGAAGCATACAAAAGCAAACAAAATGTCTTCTATTTTTTGTCATGTTTGCTATGTTTTTAGGATATATAAAATAAAAGAATGATAAAACAAATTGACTACTTTTTAAGGGAATGACTCTATAAATACATATATACGTATAATTAAGCTTCAAATTATACGTGTCAAGAGTTTTAAATCAAAATAATTTTTCTCTACATTTATCCCTTAAAAAAATGTTGTTAATTTATTAGTGGGGGTATGATAATGATATTATATTGATAAATTTGAGAATATTATATAATTTTTATTACTATTAATTAAAAAAAGACTTCTTTTGTGAAAAAATAACACTCTAATGTTCCTTGAGGAATCCCGTCTGATTTTTTTCCTCAAGTCATACTGTGCAATCCTAAAATATAAAAATTATGTGAATTTATTTATTTATAATTAATGCAATATTAATATAATAAATTATTTAAAAGATATCAAAGTATAAAAATTAAAATAAATGACATCAAACTTTGGTAAATGCATTTTTACTTTGGTAATATGTATCCCGTTGAAAGTCACAACTAATGCAGGTTGGGCTTATGACAAATTCTACATAGAACATGTTTTCATTGTGCAAAATACAAAATGTTAATTGCGCAGTTCAGACCTCAGCGCTGAGGTCATTTTTTATTTTATTTATAAAAAGTCGAGGTCGTAGATTGTGTGTGTCCTAAATATCTTATGAAAAATATGACACTCCTCGGCAGATATGAAGAAACGGCATCAAGACTCAAGGAGATATAGATATCTTATTAGGTATTCAGAGATACCACCAGCATCAACGTAAGTTGAGCCATCCAAGTTATGTAAGCATTAATAAACATGTCCAAAACCAAAATAACATGCAAAAGTAAAAAATCAAAGACAAGGCAGCAACAAGTATCCCACAGTTTGAATAAAATAAATATTTGGGAGGATCCTAAACCCCAGTCCGCTTGAAAAAGGGCTTCATCCAATCATCAACTTGTTATCCTCCAAGAAGCTGTAAGTGGGTACTTCCAGATTGTATGGTGCTGGGCCCTTGCGAATCCTGCCAGATATGTCATAATGAGACCCATGACAAGGGCAAAACCACCCACCGTAATCACCTGCATTGGGTAAGGGGATGCAACCCAGATGGGTGCAGACACCAACGACAATAAGCCACTCCGGATCCTTAACCCTGACTGCATCTTCTTGTGGGTCACGGAGAGATCCCACATCAACGCTGTTTGCCAATTTGATATCCTCCTCAGTTCGCCGCCTGATGAAGACTGGCTTTCCGCGCCACTTAACAGTCACAGTGCTTCCAGGTTCAATGCTGGATAGATCAACCTCGAAAGCGAGGCCAATGCAAGAACATCCTTACTGGCAGACATGCTGAGAACAAACTTTAGGACGAGGAGGCGGATCAGGGATGCATACACAAACCTTCCACCTGTCAAGACAAAATAGGCGAATGCCCGCTTGCTGGGGTCACCTGGGGTATCGCTCATAGTTGTAACTATCATAAACTATCTTTGAAGTTGGGTTCTTCACAGCTGCCACAGTTGCTGGAATATCTGGAATAATGCTGTTGTCATTCTTGAGATGAGTACATCAGAAGCAAAACCTGCAATAAACACCATCATCAAGATAATCAGACTCAATTACACACAATCTCACTTTACATGAGAAAAAATCCTAGATGTACAACAGAATCATTTGGAGATCCATTTTCTTCTCCATTAGAATGTTAAGGTTTTAAAGCTAATTCAGAATGGACCATTTCAGAATTTAAAAGGAAAAATGAATTTTTCCGTAGATAATACTGTTGAAAGATTTTACCCTCAAGTTGCAATCTGCTTTCCACAAGAAGACAATGGTGAAAAGGTTCAACTCCAATGTCTTAGAATCCAATTTCATTTTAGAAGTATATAGATAGAAACTTGGAAGAGAGTAACAACTAGATACATAAAGGCACAAGGGGCTGAGAATCATGATACACTGGATGAAATATATTTTAAAGTGGCTAAAGGGGTGGATGATGTCCCATAACTCCCTTGCAAGGAAATCTTGGGAACCAACTAAAAGCACCTAAATCCTTACAAATTAATGAAGGCAATTCTAGTAGAATCTATTCTTCTTCTACAGGCCACTCCAGATAGATTGAGCCATCAACAAGAACCAAGAGGCAAGATAGAACATTTTTGTAAGCTTTGACATGAAAGTACAGAGCTTAACATTCATCCAGAATGAATGTCTAGCTTTTCCTACTGTGCAAATTACATCCATTTACTTGCAAGAGAGCCAAAAAAACAGCCATTTATGAGAATTAAGAAGATTAATTACTACTAAGCCATAAGGTCCCTAGAAAGAGTGGAATTTCACAACAATCTCTCCTGAGTGCAATATTAGTGGTACAGGGTGCTAATTCATTTTAACATAACTGAAGTTGAGATGCATTCTCTAACCAAGTGTTTCCTTCCTTCTCTTATAATATGGGATTTATAGGTTCAGGAATTCAGCCTCGCTCATTCCACATCGATCTAAACTTTTACAAATTGTCAAAACACCGCAGAACATCTCAAAACTCAGTTGACGGTGCATGCTATCAAAAGGTGTGTGCTGGTTCATCAGATCCACCCTTCTCCAGAAGTATAATAATGTGAAAAGGAATGGTTCAAACAAAGAGCTTGTAGCTTGTCTATTAAAATTCTTGCTAATTTTTAGGGTTCCTTATTCAGGTCATAGCTTGGATCAATCAGCCATACACAAAATCTTCTACAGATGAGTGGGAACTGATATGTTGCATTACTGTAGGATTATCATTGGCAAGAAAAAAATAATCAAGATCCAAAGGATATTAAATTTTATACTCCCTCCACTCCATAAAAAGTCTCTCATTTGAAAATTTGTAGATATTAAGGATGTATTTTTATCCAATGTTTACTCAAAAAAATAATAAATTATTAGTCTAGTAGTAATGGTATGATAAATGAAATTAGCATAACAAGCTTGAGGATATCTTGTCATTTTATACTATTACCAATAAAAAGAAGGATTCTTTTATGAAACATTTTCTTTTGTAAATGCGACTCTTTTTGTAGAACTTAAAGAGTATCAACTAACCGCACAAGTTTAAAGAGCATTCATCCACCTTACTGAATTAGGGACCTAGCCCTTAGTCAACAAAGATTTTCTACTTATCTTGTTTCTTGTTCCACTTCCAACTTTTATCTCCCTGCGGCTGCTTTTCTCTATTCATTTCCGAATTCAATAAGAAAAAAATGAAATCATTTAAGTTGCCTGGACACTTGAAATGCTCGTAAGCTGGAGGATATTTGACTGTTGCAAGGTAAAAATTGAATTGTACTAAGGGTAGGCAAGGGTCAGTCAACTATCCAAGCAAAATAAAATAAAATTTAGTCAGGTTCATATTTTACCCAATCCTCAGTTTCTATCCCGAAATTAATAATAAAGAGAAATATACTATTTTGAATAATTTTATATTGAATGGGGATCATTGTACACTGACAAGTAACAAGTAAAGTAAGAAATAAATTGTTTTTTTAAGCACTCCCTTTCGATACTAATCTGTGTCAAAAGAAGGATAGCTATATTGATTACGTTAAAGACGCCCCTTGGTACAATACTGACATCCTTAGTTAACAAGTGAAGCCTGAGTATCAGTTTATAAGAGACCAAGCCATGACACAAAGTGTCACCAAGGGGTGAATCTCAAGTGGAAATACTTTGTTTTGAGAGATGATGATAACATCATTGATGGTATAAAGAAACAAATATATCTAACCACTCAACACCAACAAAACAAAGAAAGGTGCATCAAATTTATTTAAATTCAAAAGAGAAAGAGCAGAGAAAACATCAGCGCTTCACCCATAAGGTTCAGCCAAATATTAGCTGATGCTATGAAATTTGTCAAACTAATAACCACCCAAATTGAGAACATATCTATATGTCAAAGGTTCAATGAAATGTATAGCTCAAAACATTTTTACTATTGATAAATTAAAAAAATATAGCTTAAGACATTAATTCAAAAGTTTTCAGCCAAGTCTAAATCTTCAAAACAATAGCCAAGTTAAGGAATAAGCTTGAAATGGCGTCTTATAAATCTTGTAGCGTTCTTTAATTTATTCTGTTCACCTATCCCTAAAGAGTGGTAATGCATTGTACTGTGCTAAGGATGTTAAAATTCCACCTTTGCTTTTCTGCTGTACATTGGTTACTCTTTTAGGAGTTTCTCTTCACATATAAATTATTTGTCTATTCTCTCTCTCTCTCTCTCTCTCTCTTCAATATTACCAAGTTGCATCAGAAAATCTAGTACAGAAACACACATTTAAAGTTACTAAATTCCAGCCCAATTATCCATGGTAGTACTCCAAAAAAATAATAAGAAAAACAGTAAACAGCAAAACAATAACCCCAAACCTAACATGTTTAGGGTATAAGCCATTCTCACTTATTATTTTCTGCTAGTTACAGAATAAAAATAAGACAGAAAAATTATGCTCTCAATGCTAAATGCTATAATAGTATTCTAAAAATCGTTAGGTGAACCTAGGCAGCAGAGTGGGCGCCTAGCGCCTAGGCCACCTAGGTGCCTAGGGTTTTCCTGGGCAAACTTGCCATTTTCTTAGGCAATCTCATTTATTACTTGTTGTACTATACAAAACATATATTAGATGTAAATTTTTAAATTTTACATAAAACATTATAAAAAATCAATTTTTAAGGCTTAAAAAATCATTTTAAGAATTGTTGAACTTTTTGATTCAGTCAGGCGGAAATTTTTAGAACACTAACTATAATAACAAAGCCCTAACTGGGTTTGTAAAACCGCAACACCATACTTTCAATCAAAACGTGGAGACATTAATAACACGTAACGGTACTAGATCTAATCAAGGATCTGAAGTTTCATACATACGTAAAAAATAAAAAATAAATAACTGCGCTAGATATGAAATGGAAACGAAAATAAGTACGCATATACAGATGGAAACAGGAAACCTAAGAAACTAACCTCTGGACGGAATATGAAATTGGTGGTGCATCAATGGAAATGAGTTCGAGAAGAAGGCCGTCGAACCGCCATGGTCGTCCGATGATGATGAATCGCCTCCGGCGGTGTTGATCGGATTCTTGGAGAATGTGGAGGCGGCGGCCGTCTGGCTCGGCCTCCATGAGGAGACGGAAGAAAGCCTCCTTCCTGCAACCCTCAACATCTTCTTCTTTGTTGTTCGTCTCTCTGATTTGGCGTGTGGAATTGCAGATAAAATGGAAAGATCGTAACCACTCGAGCGGGTCTTGAAAGTATGCCAATTGCCAAATACCCTCCGACCTCGGAAGAGGAATTGAAATGTGAAAATTTCTTTTTTATGTGCAGTTTTCTATCCTTACTGTTCGTTAAATTAATTTTTGACTAAAAGACAAATTGCACTCTAAACTTTACTCTTGTGTTGATATTTGCACCCCAAAATAAAAAAAATGTCTAAGTACACCCCATATTTTACTTATTGATAACAGATTGCACACTTTACACACTTAACCGGTCAAAAGTGATGGCTAAAGCCTGAATCCACACAAGAAGGGTATTTCGGACTTTAGATATTCTTTATCTTCTCCAACGCAATTCTGAGTCATTCGGACAACGATTTGAAGAAGGCAAGGGTTCGCGATTTGAAGGAGGCTAGGGTTCGCGATTTGAAGGAGGTTAGGGTTCGCGATGAGTAGTGATTCGCGATTCTTGAGGGATTCATCGAACAACGAGCGTTTATGGCGTTAGAGGTGTCCCAGAATCTGATGAAGTACTTACGTGATTATCTTCCACAAGCATCTATTTTGAATAATCCGCTTTAGAAATTAGTGCATGTTCTTTTTGTAGTATATTGTTTTGTTTTGTAGTTTATTGACTTCTTTTTGTTATAAAGTGTAATGGTGGACCCTTTTTGATGATCAAATTCAAAACTCTCTGTCTCTTTTCTTACATTTTTTTGGATTTTAGTCAATTAAATATGATGTGGTCCACACATTTAACCGACAGGGAATTCTTTGTGTTTTTAAGGTGTCATGCAGCAACCCAGTATTTCTGACAAAAATTTTTTTATGGGGACATTTTGAGGAGAGCCCACATAAACAGTATATGGGAGGTACATTTAATTTCTTTGATTTCTGTCATCCTGATTACATATCTTTACTTGACATATTTAACATGGGGAATGACTTGGGAAATAAAGTTGGACATTTCAAATTCCATTACAAGTCATCTGCAACTGATATGGAGAGGGGATTATTTGGGTTAGAAAATGATGATGATGTGTTAACAATGTGTATACTTATCCATTCTACGAGACTAGTTGAAATATATATGGAGGTTGTTAGACCTGTGGTGGTAGAAAGTGACTTTGAAATTGATGAAGTAAAGTCGGTGATGAAAGTTATGTGGATAGTTACGTGGAAGAATCAACGGAGGATGAAGAGGATGATGAAATTGGGGAGGGATGAGGGAGATCAAAGCTGAGGCGGGGAGGGGGACCGAGGATGATGCGGTTGACAAAGGTAAAGGAAAACAAATGGAAGGCAAAGGCAAAGAAACAAGATTTGCACATAACAAAGGTAAGCGAAAACAAAGCTGCAGAGCCCAATGAAGTTGAAGAACCACTAGTGCATGGATTTTCATCCTCGACTATGATGGCGATGATGTGGAAAGGATGCCTAGGGTTGATGAGTGGGACCTGAACCACACGAACAAGAACATAAAGGTGGTCGAATTTAGGGAAGGTGATGATGAGGATATTGAGTTTGAGTTGGGAATGACATTTTCAATGTCGATGAAGTGAAAGCGGCGTGATCGAAATCATGGTATCAAACATGGAAGGAAGGTGTATTTCAAGAAAAACACATCGATAAGATCAAGCAAGGTGTGTGGAGCCATGTACATGGTACTTCTATCTTTATGAAAGGTCAAAGAGAACTCACATTTAAAATTACTAGGTTACAAAAAGTCCATACTTGTAGTAGAGAGTGGGATAATTATTGTATAAATGCAGAGTGGATTGCCAAAAAATATGAAAATGATCTTTGGATGAATCAACATGGGGATTAGATCGGTTTTATACTAAAGTAGTTAAATATTTGGATATTGGAGTATCGAGGAGCCTAGCATCTGAGCTAAGAAAAAAGCGATGAGAAGCATTGAAGGTAGTCTTTGAAGAGGAGTATGGTAGTTACGGACTATCTTTTGAGCTCGGAAAAGCCATGCACAGGAGTACTTGTATTTTGAAGAAGCGAGAAACGGAAAAAAGGACAAGAGACTTAGGTGATTCTTGAGGTTTTATATACATGTCTCCAACCACTAAAAAGAAGGATTCAAGGTGGGGTGTAGACCCTTTGGTGGGGCTTGATGGATGTTTTCTCGAAAGGACCGTATGGGGTCGATTATTGACTGCGATTGGTGTTGACCCAAACAATGGGATGTGGCGGTTGCTTGGGCCATTGTTGAATCTGAGAACACTCGGTCTTGGACTGGTTTATGAACTTGTTGGTGGGTCGATCTTGGGATTTCAAATGATGGAGGTGGACATTCATTTCGGATAAACAAAAGGTATAAACATCTCTACTTTTCTATATACTTTTCATTTAGTAGATGTTTGTGATTAGTACTTTAGAAGATGTGATTTATGATTATATCGATTATTTCATTAGTGTTGATCCGGGGTTTGATTAATGCTTTAGAAGATGTGGTCCCAAGTCTTTGAACACAGAACATTGTGTTATGCATTTGTATAGAACTTTGGCAAAAGCATAAAGGCTGGATTAAGGAAATTGGTGTGGAATCTTGCCAAAGCTACAAATCAATATGTCTTTCAAAAGCGATGGATGTGTTACATAAAGAGGATAAGAGTGCATTTGAATGGTTAGCTCTAAGCCACCCTTTCGATTGGAGTAGGTCTCATTTTAACACCATATGTAAAAAGTGGCATGTATGTCGATAATCATTGTGAGGTATTTAATAGCAAAATTAAAAAGCTAGAGTGAAACCAAGTAATAGGGTGTCTAGAAGAATTTGAGATTATATTGCATGAATAGGATTGTTAATGGGAGAGATATGATGATGAAACATAATGGTGTAGTGTGCCCTAGAATAGCTAAGAAGATAGAAAAATGGAAAAGAAAGGTGAGGGGTGGATTGATCATTGTGGTCGGTGGTGGTGGGAGGTTTACGGTGTGATGACTTACGGGGGTCATTCATTTGTTGTGAATTTGGGAAAAAATACATGCACTTGTAGGAGGTGGGAATTATCTGGAATACCATGTGCTCATGCAATATCATGCATTTACAAAATAGGACATGATCCATACACATATGTACATGAGTGTTTAACAAAGGACATGTATCTAAAGGTTTACAGTCACAACATTGAGCCTATAAAACACAAAGATGAGTGGGATCATCTTTGGGCTTTCCCCACCTTTGCCACCGATTAAAAATACTCACGTGGGTAGGCCTAAACTTGTTAGGAGGAAAGGTAATGATATTCCACAATCAAATCCAAAAGGTACAAGGTTGAAGAGGAAAGGAACATCACTGAAATGTGGATTTTGCAAGGAATGGGGTCACAATGCAAGAAGGTGTCCTCAAGTAAGTTAAGTGTGTGTTTCTATGATTATTTTATCAAGATCATATATATGGAATTTAATATATTTCTGTGTCTTGATTTTCAGAAACTCAATAAGCAATCATCTCAACCCCCTCTAGAAAGTCAATCATCTCAACCTCTTCCAAAGTCTAAGAGGGCAAAAAGGGTTCACAATACTAGGCAGACTCATACTCAAGCTTCTCAACCAATGACATCAACACATGAGCCAAATAACATGAATGTGGATCAAGATGGTGGTTCTACGTGGCAAGAGTGGAATCCATTACTGAGAGAGTAGCACGAAATGTCTCGGTGATATATTACAACCCGAGGAATTCATATGGAAGGAAAACAATGTACAACACTTGGAGACCTTGAAGGCTGCGGCCGGATCCAAAAGAGAAGCTCGGTTTAGGAAACCAACCCGGTGGAGGGCCTAATGCTGATTAATAGATATGAGATGGGGTTTTGGGCTTTTTTGTGGTACTAAGCTTATATGGATGTATATATCCGGTTTAGGGGATTTTGGGAATCAACTTAAAAGGTACATTATATGTATGTTTTTGTGGATAGTATGCATATTTTATGGATAGGATGATGCTCGGTTTATGTTTTTGTGGATAACTTGATGTTGTTAGGCAATGACAACAAGCTGTTATTAATTGCCTCGATTTATGGATTGTCTTTGGGGATTAATTTGGTAATTGAATGGCGATACCGGTTCCTTTATGATCACGGTGTGTGTAGTGTGTGTTTGCGGTGTTTACGTATATGTGTTTGCGCAGTGTGTGTTTTAGTGTGTGTATGCGGTGTTATCTGGTGGCCAATTGATGTGTAGGCTCTGTTTTGGGCAATTGCGGTTTTGTTGTTTACATTTATGCATTTTGTGCATTAATACCCTTGATGTGCATTTGTGAAACAATCTGCAAAGGTTAAAAGGTGCGAGTATCATAAATTGCACACTGACCATAAACAAGAAATTGCGTGATTGATTACAACCACTATATTTGCCCATACATTACAACATGTTCATTCAAATAAATTGCCCATACATTACAACCACTAAATTACCTACAAAAGATGCCCAACAATTACCTTTCCTCCTACATTTCATAAGTCGACTAATTTCTACAAAACAAGTTATATAATCAAAACATAATCACAATCAAACATTGAAATATAACCCGGTGATTAATTTACCAAAGCATAATAACAAATTACATTCATCCATAAAAGGGAATCAAATTTTACAATATTTTGTGTTGCAACCAAAAAGTTCCACCAAAATATATAGTTAACCAACCATGTTTGTGGACTCTGATAGACATCCATCCAAATTTAACCATGTTTGTAGACTCTGATTTACATCCATCCTAATATACACCCATCCAAATTAAACCATGTTTATGGACTCGTATATAAACATAGACAATGTACCAAAAAGATACGTGGACTCGTAAACAACCAACCAAAAAAAATTATTCCCAAAATATACCCAATAGAATGAAATTCATAAATTATCCTCCTATTGACATGATTTCTTTTTTTTTTCTCTCAATTCTTCTAAACACTGTCTGGTGATACATTTTTTCCCATAGGTGAATGTAACTCCACTACTCTTTTCTTGACTTGAAGTATCTATGTGAACTCAACCTTGTCATTCCCTCTGTCCCACTGGAATGTTTGGCATTGTAGGAGTCTGCGATTACAGTCGACCTCACACACTGATCCTTATTCTTTGTTTCATAATTCCCCTTATACTCATAAATTGCACACCAGCCATAAACAAGAAATTGCATCAATTGATTACAACCACTATATTTGCCCATACATTACAACATGTTCATTCAAATAAATTGCCCATACATTACAACCACTAAATTACCTACAAAAGATGCCCAACAATTACCTTTCCTCCTACATTTCATAAGTCAACTAATTTCTACCACTATATTACTAGAACCCAATTACGCCTTTGTTGATTACGGAGAACCCAAGTTGCTCGGTAGAACCCAAGTTGCTTGTTTTCAACTCTCGAGGGTGGTTCATCCTTGGCCAGAGATAAACCTAAAATAAAAATTGCAATCCAAGTTGCGGTCAGCGAACAAATTGCAAACCTTGCCTAGTTTTTGGACCATTTAGAGATCATCTTTCACGACTTTGATTTGACATCAAAATTCTCTAATCTTCTTATTAATCCGGTATTACTTCCTTGAGCGCTCACACATTGGAGGATCACCCAAGCGAAATAATTACAACCACCGTGCCCATCTTCACACCAATCTGGACAACCAAAGAATCTTCTACCTAGGCATTGTTTGAGCTTCTCCATTTGTCTTCATCTTTGCTTTTCTTCATGCACCAAGAGTTTCGATCCATGAGCCCTAATTTTTTTTTGATCGATTTTCTAAGATCGTTTGTTGTTTGCTTCTTGAATGACTATGTAATTGCGTTGAGAAGATAAAGAATATCTAAAAGTCCGAAATACCCTTCTTGTGTGGATCGTGCCTTAGCGGTCATTTTTAATAGGTTAAGTGTGTAAAGTGTGCAATCTGTTATCAATAAGTAAAGTATGGGGTGTACTTAGACACCTTTTTCACTTTGGGGTGCAAATATCAACACCGGAGTAAAGTTTAGGGTGCAATTTGTCTTTTAGTCTTAATTTTTTTAGGGTTAAATTTTGTGCATAACAAATTAAATCATCATTATTTTAAGTATTTCATAAATAGTAATTTTTACATTTATTATTTTATTAATTATATTTTTGTTATGTTTAGACTAAACAAATTAAACGTGACAACAAAACTTTTCCTTAATTATAATTATTGTAATGCTTAATAAAAAGTTATGGACCCGTAAGTTCAGTCAAATATTGAGTATAAAATAAATTTCGGGTCAAATTTTGAGTCCAAATTTTGAATCTTAATTTATTATAGGTTCACCAAAAGGTCATCATTTAATTTGTTATTGTTTACTAACTTAATTCTTTGTACGCAGATAAATTATTTCAAGTATCACATTCAAATATGTGGGAATAATTTATTTATATATATGAAATTAAAATAGTAACCAATGATATATCCAATCATTATCTTTTAGGTTAACTTGTGATGATTTGTTATAACTCAATAAAAGACTATTGAGCTAGTGATTTGAGATATTGTTTGAATGGTCGATTCAGATTTATAATTTGACCTAAATTTTATTTCAAACTCAAAATTTGACTCGAATTATTACACTAAGACTTAATGTGGTATTATTTTTTGGGTACATTTTCACTTTAATGAGAATAATATGATATAAGGATAAAAGTTATTTTTAAATATTTATTCTAATTGGTTAATGTTTGTGATTATTTTGTTTATTTAGTTAGTGGTCATGGTGCTTATAGTGTGCATTCTGTTTCATGCAACATGAACTACTTTAATGTTTAATTGTACTATGAAGATCAGTTTGTTACTAAGGAGGATGGATCATGTGTTTATGAGGGTGGAAGGAAAGAAAATTATAAGGGGGCTGATGGAGATTACTTTAATGTTGACAGGTTGGTGAAGTTGGTAAAACACTTAGGGTATAAAAGAAACTTTGTTATGTATTTCAAATTGACAGTGTTTAGTTCGAAGAATGGTTTAGAACTTATTCATGATGACAATTGTGTAAGACTACTAATTGAAGAAGCTCTAAAAACTGCAATAAGGGATGTGGTTAATGTCATAGATGAGGAAACACATAAGCATACAGATGATTCAAGTGATGATAGTGCTGAGGATAATGATAAGGAGTTAAGTGATGCTAGTGATGATGATGGGAATGAGGAGTTGATAAATATAAGGAAATAAAAGGAAGATATAAAAAAAACAAAACAACAAGAGTTGGTTGTGCAATGTGAAGTAAACATTGATGAAGAATTGGTGACTTACAAGTTAAGGAGGTTGGGGCTCCACATATCCCAAAAGAGCAGTATGGGGCCTCAAGTACTGTTAAAGGTAATGCCTCCTCTAAATTAGATACATGTAATGCCTCCTTTAAAAAAACAAATGTGGATGTTGGTACACAAAAGAGCAATAGCAGGGGGAAAAGACTAGAAAACCTAGAAATCCAATAATGTAGAGGTTAAAGAGGTTGAAGTTGAACCAACATTTTCATATGATAAAGATGAATTGGGGTTTAGGACAAAATGAATGAAGCCTTAGGTAGGAAATGAAGAAGATTTTTATGATCAGATTCCTCTGAGTGGTGATTCTAGTAGTAATAATTAATGGGAAGTAGAGGAGCCACAAAGGAAAGAGAAAAGAGTTCTTCCGGCATATAATCCAAACACTCTAATGTATGGAAACTACTGTAATTATGTAGTTGGTTATGGAAAGGGAATATATTATTCTATAAATGAAAAAACAAGAATACAAACAAAGTGATCCAATAACTGTCTATGGGGGTTATGGGCTAGTTATGTGCCAAGGGATAAAATGTTTTAAATTAAATCATACAATGAGAAACATTATTGTGTGATAAAAATAAGGATTATGATTGTTAGTTCTAGATGGTTGGTTGACAAGTTTGGGGGTACCATAAGAGCAAAATCAAGGATGAGATTAAAGGAATTTGCAGGCTGCAATTAAACAAAGGTTTGGACTCCAATCATCATTACCTCAGTGTCAACAAGTAAAGAGATTGACTTTAAGTGAAATAAAGAAAATCTTGAAGGAGCATTAAGCTAAAGTCTGGGAGTATAAAAATAAGATTATAGCTACAAATCCTGGTAGCACAGTCCAAATTATATGTGATGGAGGCATTCCACCTAGATTCCAGATAATGTATATTTATTTTAAAGTTATGAAACAAAATTGGTTGGAGGGATGCAGACACATAATAAGGCTTGATGGTTGTTTTTTAAAGACATACTGTAGGGGTGAGTTGTTGTCTGTTATTGGTAGGGATATAAACAACCAAATGTTCTCAATTGCTTGGGCAGTGGTTGAAAGTGAAAACAAGGATTTTTGGAGTTTTATGAGTCTATTGCTTGAGGATGTCGGCCTATAATTAGGTAGAGGATAAACATTGATAATTGACCAACAAAAAGGTACATTTACTATATTATTTTAACATTGGATTTGTTGTTATATTACTGGTAATAATATTATGTTATATTAGTACTAAACTTGTTTTTGTTGTTTTACTGCAAGGGTTTGATGTTTGCCATACAATAGTTTTTGTCAGAGGCAGAGTATAGATGTTGTGCAATACACATCTATACTAATTGGAGAAAGAAATTCCCGAGAGCAACCTTAAAGCTGATGTTTTGGAGAGCAGACAAGGACAATAATCCTCATGATTTCATAAAGGCAATGATTGACATTAGGAATGAGAGTAAGGATGATCGCATTCTTCTTTTAAATATTCCTCCTAAGCAGTGGAGCAATACATTTTTTCTTGTGAAACCAAATGTGATGTTGTGACTAATAATGTGTATAAATGTTTTAATAGTTGGATCTTAGAGACTAGGTATAAACCACTACGAACTATGTTTGAAGATATAAAAATAGAAGTCATGGGTAGAATTCATTCAAATAGAGATGAGATGCGAAAACTAGAGGGGAAGTTATGTCTTAGGGTTAAGACAAAGGTTAATATGGCCATTGAGTTAACTAAAAACTGTGATTATGACTGGGGTGAGGGGCACAAGTTTGAAGTGTTTGATATGAGTGGGAAATAAAAGGTAGACATAGAGCTTAGGTCTTATATATGTGGGGTATGACAGTTATCTGGCATTCCTTGCCACAATTGAGCAATTGGAGTCCTTCGCATGGAACAACCAATTAAGGACTATGTTGATTCCTGCTACTAGGTAGAAACTTATCTGAAATCATATAAACACTTATTAATTAATCCAATGGGGGGTTCAAATGAATGGCCTCCTACCAACATGACAATATTGTTGCTTCCACCAACCAAGAGAATAGCAGACATATCTAATAAAAATAGGAGGAAGGATCCTAATGAAGAGCCTAAGAGTAAGACTAAGTCATCTAGGAAAGGGACACTTGTTAGGTGCTCTATGTGCAAAGAGTATGAGTATAACAAATTAGGTTGTAAGATGATACCAATTGAACAAACAAGGACTGAACCTACCCCACAAGCTACTGGAGAACCAAGGACTGAACCAAGGTTTTCTAAGCTAAGGGTAAACTATTTTAAAACCAAATGTATGTGGACCATCTGCAGGTGCAAGTGAAACTCCTACAAGGGCAACAAGTGAAACTCCTAAAATGGCAACAAGTGAAGGTGGACCATCAAACAATAAGACAAGCGTTTGGAAAGTAAAGGGTAGAAGAACTCATGTCCATTGAAAGTGAAGTGATTAAAGTGAACCTATTATGTTGAAGTGTCTGATAGTTAGTTTTAATGAAGTTGGTGAATGTAGATCATGACTTGATAATACTTATGGAATTAAACAGTGGTTTATTAGTTGACTTTAAATGTTATTATGTATGTATTTGTTGGCAATTTTAATTGAAGGAGGATGTATGAATGTATTAGACACATTTATGTTGTTCTAACTTGATGACAATTTATTAATGGTATATTTTGGTTGGTACTTGTGCTTTGGTTATGTTTTGCAGTTGGTAATTGAATGAATGGTTGTGTTTATGACACATGTATGGCTCTATTAAGCTGTTGTACTTGAATGAATGGTTCTTTTATGGTTATGCTTATAGGAGTTGGTAATTGAATGAATAGAGCAGTCAGTAATTAAATAAGTGGTTCTGACATGGAACAATTGTTCTTTGTTTTGTTTTTGGCATATGACTTGTTATGTTTTAAGTAAGACAACTATTGTGTTTTGGTTACAATTGTTCTTAATTTTTGCTATGCATACAATGAAGTATAAAAAAACACAATTTAACCATGACAAATATTTCCAAATATTAACATCTTCTGCATTTCAATTAATTACCATTACATCTTTCCTATCACCATTGTAAGACCCCAACTTATTATTAATGAAATTTAATTTTCTCTATTTATTATTTTGAAATAGTAAGGGTTGATTTGATTAATGTGGATAGTTATGGGTAAAATACATTAAATATTTCAAAATAAGCAATTGGTTATAAAATATTCATTGTCATTTTGGAATATTCGTTTGGTCGTGGAAATATTCTTTGTGCTTGGGAATATTAAATCTGACGGTAGCTAGATTTTTGAGGCCCCATATTGAAAAGCGATTGGATGAAGAAAACGACAAATATAAGTTGTTTAAAAATAACTGGCGTGAATTTACAGCTAATATCGTTAAAAATACTCGGCCGGTTAAAACACAAGAAGATACTCAGTATTGCACCAATTATTGATTTTTACGTAAGAAGGCACTACTCAATAATGGTTATAGTAATTCTTATTCGGTATTTTATTGATTTAATAATTATCTGCGTTGATATTTTATATTCTTGTTGTTTCAATAATTGTCATTTTACATGTATTTTTCATTATCGAAGCAATAATTCATATTATCTAAAAAATATTATTAGATAACATTATTGCAATGTCTAGAAAGTTACATCTAAAGAGAGGTTTGGTCACCTAATCAAGGCGCCAAGAAAGAGAAATTCTTATTGGAAAGCCCTCTTTAGGAAACCGCCTGGTTGTCAAGATTGTGATTACGTAATATTATTTGTGAATAATTAATTATTGATTTATATAATGAGGAAAATATTGATTTTATGTGGATATAGATGGAGAAAATTTTTAATGTGACAATTGTTGAAAATTAATATTTTATCTTTTTTCGATAAAATAATTCATTTAAATATATTATTTTAATAATATATTAACGGTGATATTTTATAATGAATGTGGGATATATGAGTATATGAGGAGGAAGAGTATTTTTGTGGCATTAAAAGTTTAACACATATTTTGTGTGTTGGTGGACACAATTATTGGTGAAATTTGATTATAGCTTGTAAAATCGTCTAGTTTATGGATTTGATCAATTTCATTTGGAATTTGGAAAAAACGTTCTTACGTAAAGTTGTAGATAATTGAATTTCCTATAAAAATACGCGTGATTGAATTTTACGACAAAAGGGCTATTTATTGTGAATTATTGAAGTTCAAGCTCAAATAATTAATTTTGAAGTTTTAAATATTTTAATAAGAAAAACGTTTTTTTTTAGTTAGGCAAGGTGAGTCACTCTTGGTGGCTGATGGTTTGAATCAGATTTTGGGTGCGTAGGAATTTAATAAATATATATTATTATTTTATTAAATTTTTCGCTTTTGGTGTTCTAAAGCATTTTCCTATAAATAGAGTCTTAGGTTAGAATTGAAAATCACACCGTAAATTGAAGTTTTCTCTCTATATTATCGAGTTTATTCTTGTAAGTATTTTGAATATACTTTGAGTATTGCTATATCTGCAAGTTCAAGTTTCATAGCCTTTATATCCGGTATTCCGGTTAAAGATTTGTCTTTTCCGAGGTAAGGGATATTATTTTTTTCAGTAATGATATTATTTCTTCAATATCATTATGTGAAATATTGATCTCAAGTTTTTATCAAATTTAGAACTTTGGTGTCGGAGTTCTTATTCACGATACTGGCCTTTATTCACGATATCTGACACTATTATTCACTTGAATACGGCATTATTCATCGAAAAATAAAAATTTTCCTTTTCATCTAAAATATCTATTGTGGATACTAGCTTTGATTGTATCCATGTTTTGATCATTCTTGAATTTTACACCACTATGATTATTTTTGAGGTATTTTTGAACATGGATAAAACAAAGTACTAATCCTTAATCCTTAATCCTTGTCATTTTGTTTCAATTGGATTCGTTTCTTTAAAAATATTTTCATCATCCTCGGTCTTAAATGATGATATTATTGAATATCTTTGGCTTGTAGTACAAAGATGAATGATTCGATGAATATCTTTGACGTAAAAGCAAAGATGAGCAGTGTTTAGATGAACATGACTAATTAATGATGAATATCTTTGGCTGTGTAGTGCAAAGATGAATATTTGATTCGGATATATATTGATTGATGTTACAGGGATAAAAGATGAGCGATGAACTTTTAAATTCATACATGAAGATAGTAGTTTGCATTCTCTACTTAACTTTTCTAATGAATTATTATTTCACTGCGAATATTGATTTAAAATTTGTTTCTATTGTATTCTATTAGATTTTTTCCATGTGAAGACTAACGATAATTTGTTGTATATTATCTTAGTCATAATATTTTTTGGGCTAGTTGAGCTCACCCTTTTCTTTTTTGTTCTATTTTTATTCTCGGGAGGCGAGAATATAGCGAAGTACGCAGTCTGGGTATGAAATGAAGGTTAGAGAGAGTTGTTTAGTAGTCCTCACCATTTTGTAAAATAATGTATACCTATTTTGGGGCGTCGCGGTTGGTATCGAGCTTAGGATATGATCTCTGGCGGAGATCGGGAATAGAACTAGGAGGGAGAGACGATTAAATCCTTCGCTAGTAGTGTGTCCTACCTAAGCTTATTTGTTAGTTGGTCAAGATATAGGGATATTATGTGATATATTGATTTCCTTAATTAACCCTTTTTATGACAAAGATTTGAGAATGTCGATTGTGAATATTAACAATGGAAATGAGACCGTGGAAACGCTTTATACTCACCAACGAGGAGAACGTGCAACAACAGTGGCAATGTTCCTCCCGTGAACAACGCCTAATCGAAAGCAGATGATGAACGAGGGATGTTTAGAAGCTTTTTGCGGTTCATACAAAAATCGACGAAAAGAGACTCGTGTTCAAAATACAAGAGAAATGATAGCAATTCACGGGTTGTCACGGCCAAGCGGTTCAAAGTGTTGGGACCACCGAATTTAAGGAAAGCCGGATCCGATCATGGCGGAAACATGGGTCAAGCAAATTACCAAGATATTCGATGTCTTGGGATGCACGGAAAGAACAGAAGGTTCCATTCGCCACCTTTATGTTCCGTGCATGGCGAAAGCGTGACTCTTGGTGGGAGTCGTGAAGCGTACTCCATCCGACCAAAAGATAGAAATTTCCCAAAAAAACATCTTCACGCTTCATGAATAGTACTCGTGAATAAGAACTCGTGAATAAGTAACTCGCATGAATAGTAACTCGTGAATAAGAACTCATGAATAAGTAACTCATGAATAAGTAACCCGACATGAAAAAGTTCCAAATTTGATAAAAAATTTCAACCAATATTTCAAAGATAATGATATTGAAGAAATAATATCATTCGAGAAGAAAATAACATCCCTTACCTCGAAAGATTAGTACTTCTAATTTGGAATACTGGGATATAGTCTTTGAAGGAACTTCAGCACCGCCTAACAATATTCAAAGTATACTCAAAATACTCACAAGAATACGCCGATAATATAGAGAGAAAACTTGAGCTTTTGGTGTGATTTTCAATTCTAACCCAAGACCCTATTTATAGGAAATCGCTTAGAACAAAAGCAGAAAATTTAATAAATTAATAATATAATTATATAAATTTCTCACGCATGCCTAGAATCTGATTTCAGCCATCAAACACATGCCACATTCTAGAAAAAGTAAGAAAAACGTTTTTCTAATTTTAAATATTTTAAACTTCCAAAAATCAATTATTTCGGAGCTTCGGAACTTCAATAATTCATAATAAATAGCCCTTTCATCAGAAAATTCGAATCTTGCGAGTTTTTATAGGAAATTCAATTCTCTACAACTTTGCAGAAGAAAGTTTTTCCAAATTCCAAATAGAAATTGACCGAAATCCATAAACGGTCGATTTTACAAGCTATAATCAAATTTCAGTCAATAAATGGGGTCCAATGAGACATGTTTAACATGTTTTAAACATTTATTGCAACAAAAATACTCTTCCTCCTCGTATACTCATATATCCCACATTCGTTGTAAAAATATCACCATTATTATATTATTAAAATATAATAATATATTTAAATGAATTATTTTATCGTAAAAGATAAAATTTCAATTTTCAACAATTGTCACATTAAAATTTTCTCCATCTATATCCACATAAAATCAATATTTTCCTCATCATATGAATCAATAATTAATTATTCACAAATAATATTACGTAATCACAATATCGACAACGAGGCGGTTCCAGGAAAGATGGGGCTTTCAATAAGAATTTCTCCTCTCTCGCTAGCGCAATTAGGTGACCAAACCTCTCCTTAGATGTAACTTTCTAGACATTTCCAATAATGTTATCTAATAATATTATTCAGATAATATGAATTATTGCTTCGATAATGAAAAATATTGTGTAATAACGACAATTATTGAAACAACAAAGAATATAAAATATCAACGCAAAGAATTATTAAATTAATAAAATATCGTAACAATTAATTATCGTGTAACCATTATTGAGTAGTGCCTTCACGTAAGAATCAATAATTGGTGCAATACCTGTGTCCCACCGTGTTTTAACCAACCGAGTATTTTAACAAGATTATCTGCAATAACTACTACCGTTATTTTTAAACAACTTATATTTGTCGTTTTCTTCATCCAATCGCTTTCACATGGGGCCCACACATGGTCTGCTTGCCGTCCGCATTTAATATTCCCCGACAAGCATTTAATATTCCACGACCAAACGAATATTCCTAAACAACAATGAATATTTTATAACCACTTGCTTATTTTCAAGTATTTGCGTGATTTTACCCTTTAACTATCCACATTAATCAAATCAACCCTTACTATTTCAAAATAATAAATAGAGAAAATTAAATTTCATTAATAATAAGTTGGGGTCTTACAACCTCCCTCCTTATGAAATTTCGTCCTCGAAATTGGACGACGCACACAGTGTTTGAAAAGGTGAGGATACCTCGCTTTCATTTCCGTTTCAATTCCTGTGTCATTTCTTCTATATAGCATGATTCTTCCACAAAACTTTAACTTGTGGTATGACCTTTCTTGGCGTAGGGACATGCTCCTTCCTATCTAAGATCTTGATGTGTACCTCCTCATACGTTAAGTCTTGGCTATCTCGTCCTGGCTCTAACTCAATAACGTGGTTTGGGTCTTTCATATATTTAATAAGTACGATATGTGAAACACATTATGAACACGAGATATACTCGGAGGTAACGCGAGTCTATAAGCTACATTTCCTACTCGGTCAAGAATTTGAAATGGACCAATAAATCGTGGATCGAGCTTTCCTCTCTTCCAAACTCGTAACTCCCTTCCATGGAGCAACTCGCAACAATACATGATCCCCTACACTAAATTCTACGTCCTTTCGATGAAGATCCGCATAACTCTTTTGTCGATCTTGTGCCATTTGTATACGTTGTCAAATCATCTGGATCTTTTCCGTAGTCATACGTACCAACTCGGGTCCCAATAATGTGTTCCCACTTCCATTTCGGAATCTCAAGTGGTTGCAACGGACCCTTAGGTACTAGATGCTCCGCCTTTACACGTTGACAAGTTAAACACATTGAGATAAACTTTGCAATCTCTCTCTTCATATTGTTCCACCAAAATGTATGTCGAAGATCACGATACATTTTAGTACTTCCAGGATGGATTGCAAATGGTGTATTGTGTGCCTCCATCATAATCTTCAGACTTCAAATCGAGTCGTTTAGAACACAAAGTCTCAGAGTGGACTCAAGTATTCCTTCTTCATCAATTCTCGCCCTAATAGCTCCTTCTTGTATTTCTTTCTTCTTCATACGCATCGCTCCTGCCCGGTGGCTTGAGCAACCTTAACTTTTTCTATTAAAGTTGGCTCTATGCGTATACTTGACATCATCGCACTCGTTCCTACATATGATCTTCTACTCAACGCGTCAGCTACCACGTTCGCTTTTCCAGGATGGTATTGAATAGTGTGGTCGTAGTCTTTCAATAGCTCTAAGAAACGTCGCCGCCGCGATGTTGAGTTCTTTTGAGTGAAGAAATATTTAAGGCTTTTATGGTCCGAATATATCTCCACTTTCTCCCCATATAGATAAGTGCCTCCATATCTTTAGCATGCAAAACGATCGGGCCGCTAACTCTAGATCATGAGTAGGATAATTCCTCTCATACTTTTAAGTTGTCATGAGGCATAAAGCTATGACTTTCCCACGTTGCATGAGAACACATCCTAACCCTTTGCTGAAGCATCATTTGTGACGCCCCCAAAATAGGTATACACAACACCATTCTCCGAGTCGCCAAATATATGGTACGAAAAACAACTACAACTTTATTACAACAATTGTCGGCAAAATACAACAACACATATCTTTGTGAGTTTGGATACAAATATATACCAATCAGAAGACGTCACAATGACACCTTACATAAAGGTATAGTCAAAAGCTGTTTTAGAAATTAGAATCTTTGGGAAGTGCTCAAGAAACCTTCGTACATGGGAGGCCATGCTTTTAGGTTATGGTAGATATCATATGGCCACGTAATTATCCTTGGTTGACCCAATAGACCCTAAAGAAAAACAAGAAGATTACTATCGTATTCTTCCCAATGGTGAGTCTTCTCTTGACATATCATTATCTCCACTGCCTCTAATTGGGTATTATACTCCAAACAAACACCAAGATTATATAAGTAGTGCTTGTAAATATACT
This sequence comes from Panax quinquefolius, assembly GCA_020205615.1. NCBI lineage: Eukaryota > Viridiplantae > Streptophyta > Magnoliopsida > Apiales > Araliaceae > Panax > Panax quinquefolius. The sequence goes on along the minus strand of CM035169.1, from coordinate 26,855,214 downwards.
CAAAGAAGTGGATGAGCACAACCATGTCTTATGATAACACGAGGTTGTATGTCATTAGACATCTTGTATGATAGTGACAAAACACCCTTCCAAAGTTGGGTTTACTCACCCTATTTAATTCACCAAAATAACTATTAAATGATGTATAAAATACAAACACACTAAAGCCCTCAATAAAATTATTTTCATGCCCTTTTAGGAGAACCTCAACAACTATAGACCACCGTTCTATTTCCTTGTTATCCCCGGGCCAACCCAAATTTACACTTTTATTACACGAAAAGAATTGTGAAACAAAAGGGTGAGCACAACTAGCTCAATAAAGAATATTATGACTAAAGATAAATAAATTATCAATAGTCTTCATCAAGAATGAATCGTAGATTTAGAACATATGGTAGATGATAAAACTTTTCAACCATAGTTGCAATGAACGAAAGCAATCCATTAAAAGAGTCAAATAGACTATAAAGTCTATTGTCTTCTCCACGTTAAAAGTCCACCAACAATATTTTATCCTCGTAACATCAATCAACAGGTTCCTTTCCACAATCATATGAATAACTCATAATCATAATTGTGATTCTAAATTCTCTTCTCATCCAGACGAAGATAATTTTCATTACCTATCTTTACCGAAACATCAAATATCATGGTTATACCAAATCATAGTTCCTGCTCATAATCATACTAATAAATTCATCTTTTGCACTAATTCGTCAAAGATATTCATCAACAATTCATTACAAAGCTAAAGATATTCAACAACAAGTCATCTTTGCATTACGAGCAAAAGATATTCATCAATAATTCATCTTTGCACTACAGGCTAAAGATATTCAACAACAGGTCATCTTTGCATTACGAGCCAAAGATATTCATCAATAATTCATCTTTGCACTACAGGCTAAAGATATTCAACAACAGGTCATCTTTGCATTACGAGCCAAAGATATTCATATATCAAAGAAATACATAATCATTTCAGAAGTTATATAACAATAATTATAACCATGTTGATCAATTCACCTTTGCACTTAAGTTAAAAATATTCAATTGTAAATTCAATGGTCATGATCATACCAGTCAACAATTCAACTTTTGCACTACTGGCCAAAGAGAACCTATGGTCACGATCATACCAATAATCTACCCATCTTTACACTCAAGTCAAAGAGAAATATCATCATTAGGGTTATAAGAATGTTATATAAAAACAATATAATCAAAACATGGTTTTAATTTCAAGAGTAAGATTCATAAATCAACGATAATTTGGTCAGAGAAGAAACCAATTTTATTGTGAATAGTACCGTGAATGAATAGTAACTTTCGTGAATAGTAACTCATGAATAAGAACTCGTGAATAAGAACTCATGAATAGTAACTCGTGAATAAGAATCGTGAATAGTAACTCATGAATAGTAACTCGTGAATAAGTAACTCATGAATAAGTAACTCCAAGCATGAAAAAGTTCCAACCAATATTTCAAAGCATAATGATATTGAAGAAATAATATCATTTGAGAAGAAAATAACATCCCTTACTATCCCTTACAATCCCTTACCTCAAAAGAGCAAAGACTTTAACCTGGATATCGGATATAATATTTGAAGGAAACTTGCAGACCGATGAATATCAACTCACCAAGTATCTAAATACTCACAAAATACACTCAATAATCTAAAGAGAAAAGAGAGAAACTTATGTTTCGGTGTGATTTTTAATTCTAACTTAGCCTCTATTTATAGGAAAATGTTAAGACGTCAAGCAGCATTTGATTGAAACTTTGATGGCTTTACTCGCTACTATTCCACCCACCAAAAATCAGCCATCTTCCCTAACAACCAAGAGTGGGGCCCACTCAATTCTAGAATTTTCCACCAAAACCTAATTTTCTAATCGCCACCTCTTAAAATTCATAACAAATCATCGTTCATTTTAACGGTTCAAAATTTGTGGACATATACTCAACTTATGTATGTATAACATACCCAAAATTACCACAATCCAGCGGTCGGATTAAAAATTATAACCCCCATGATATATCTCAAAACCCCGATTTGATTTTTAACACCTACAATCCGATAAAATATCGATAAAACACCTCAACATTAATTCCTTCATTAATAACCACATAAATAAATCCATCATTTATATTCATATAAAATAAATATTTCCTTATCATATGAATCAATAATTAATTATTCACAAATAATATTATGTAATCACATTTATGACAACCAGTCGTTCCTGGGAAAGAGGGGCTTTCCAATAAGAATTTCTCTCATCTGGCGCAAGCAATTAGGTGACCAACCTCTCCTCGATGTAACTTTCTAGACATTGCCAATAATGTTATCTAATAATATTATTCAATTAATATGAATTATTGATCCGATAATGGAGATATCTTGTGTTGACAATTATTGAACAACAATAATATAAAATATCAACGCATCAATTATTGAATCAATAAAATAAAATATTGAACAGTAATTACTATAACAATTATTGAGTAGTGCCTTCTCACGTAAGAATCAATAATTGAAAAATATCGTGTAATCTGCGTGCTATCTCTTGTCAACAACGCCAGACATTACTTTACTTTACCAACGGGTATTCCAACAAGTGTTAACTGTAATAATAATTACGCCGTTATTTATAAAAACTCAAATTTGTCGTTTTCTCCATCCGACAGTTATTCTGTTATGGGGCCCACAAATGACTGCGCCGTCGTACGAATATTCTCCGACAGAAAAAATATTCCACGACCAAACGAATATTCCCCGACAACAATAAGTATTTTATAACCACTTGTGTATTTTGAAAAAAAATTCATATATCACCCTTAACTTTAACTTTTATCAATTTAACCATTTACTGAATAGTAATTATAAGAAAAATTGAATACTTTTATTTCATAAAAATTCGGTCTTACAATCTCCCCTCCTTATGAAATTTCGTCCCCAAAATTTACGCACACGGTATTTCAAAGAGTTGAGAATACCTTGCTTTCATTTTGATTTCATCTTTCACATCATCATGATTTTTCCATTGCTCATCTCCCGTATTTGGATATCATTCTAGAATACGACTTCAAAACAAGGGTTAATTTAACAAATTAATATATCACATAATATCCCGATATTATGATCGACCAACAAATAAGCTTAGGTAGGACACACTAATGAAGGATTTACTCATCTCTCCCTCCTAGTTCTATTCCCCGATCTCCGCCAGAGATCATATCCTAAGCTCGATACCAATTGTGACGCCCCCAAAATAGGTCCATTCCATCCAACCCATTCTCGAGTCGCCAAATATATGGTATTTAAAAAACAACTACAACTTTATTACAACAATTGTCGTGCAAAATACAACAACACATACGTATCTTTGTGAGTTTGGATACAAATATATACCAACCAGAAGACGTCACAATGACACCTTACATAAAGGTATAGTCAAAAACCATTTTAGAAATTAGAATCTTTGGGAAGTGCTCAAGAAACCTTCGTATATGGGAGGCCATGCTTTTTAGGTTATGGTAGATATCATATGGCCACGTAATTATCCTTGGTCAATCTAATAGACCCCTAAAGAAAAACAAGAAGATTACTATCGTATTCTTCCCAATGGTGAGTCTTCTCTCGACATATCATTATCTCCACCGCCTCTAATTGGGTATTATACTCCAAACAAACACCAAGATTATATAAGTAGTGCTTGTAAATATACTCGGCAAGTGGATGATGAGCACAACCATGTCTTATGATAACACGAGGTTGTATGTCATTAGACATCTTGTATGATAGTGACAAAACACCCTTCCAAAGTTGGGTTCGCCTTTCACCCTATTTAATTCACCAAAATAACTATTAAATGATGTATAAAATACAACACACTAAAGCCCTCAATAAAATTATTTTCATACCCTTTTTAGGAGAACCTCAACAACTATAGACCACCGATTCTATTCCCTTGTTATCCCCGGCCAACCCAATGCCTACACACTTTTATTAATTCGAAAAGAATTGTGAAACAAAAGGGTGAGCACAACTAGCTCAAGAAAGAATATTATGACTAAAGATAAATAAATTATCAATAGTCTTCATCAAGAATGAATCGTAGATTTAGAACATATGGTAGATGATAAAACTTTTCAACCATAGTTGCAAATGAACGAGCAATCCATTAAAAGAGTCAAATAGACTATAAAGTCTATTATCTTCTCCACGTTAAAAGTCCACCAACAATATTTTATCCTCGTAACATCAATCAACAGTTCCTTTCCACAATCATATGAATAACTCATAATCATAATTGTGATTCTAAATTCTCTTCTCATCCAGACGAAGATAATTTTCATTACCTATCTTTACACGAAACATCAAATATCATGGTTATACCAAATCATAGTTCCCTGCTCATAATCATACTAATAAATTCATCTTTGCACCACAGTCAAAGATATTCATCAACAATTCATTACAAAGCTAAAGATATTCAACAATGGTCATCTTTTGCATTACGAGCAAAAGATATTCATCAATAATTCATCTTTGCACTACAAAGCTAAAGATATTCAACAACAAAAGTCATCTTTGCATTACGAGCCAAAGATATTCATCAATAATTCATCTTTGCACTACAAAGCTAAAGATATATTCAACAATGTCATCTTTGCATTACGAGCCAAAGATATTCATATATATAAAAGAAATACATAATCATTTCGGAAGTTATATAACAATAATTATAACCATGTTGATCAATTCACCTTTGCACTTAAGTTAAAAATATTCAATTGTAAATTCAATGGTCATGATCATACCTACCAACAATTCAACTTTTGCACTCATGGCCAAAGAGAACCTATGGTCACGATCATACCAATAATCTACCCATCTTTACACTCAAGTCAAAGAGAAATATCATCATTAGGGGTTATAAGAATGTTATATAAAAACAATATAATCAAAACATGGTTTTAATTTCAAGAGTAAGATTCATAAATCAACGATAATTTGGTCGAAGAAGAAACCAATTTTATTGTGAATGAATAGTACCGTGAATAGTAACTCGTGAATAAGAACTCATGAATAGAACTCGTGAATAAGAATCTTCATGAATAACTCGTGAATAGTAACTCGTGAATAGTAACTCATGAATAGTAACTCGTGAATAGAATAAGAACTCGTGAATGAATAGTAACCCCGAAAAACATGAAAAAGTTCCAACCAATATTTCAAAGATAATGATATTGAAGAAATAATATCATTCGAGAAGAAAATAACATCCCTTACTATCCCTTACAATCCCTTACCTCAAAAGAAAAAAAGACTTTAACCGGATATCGGATATGATTATTTGAAGGAAACTTGCAGACCGATGAATATCAACTCACCAAGTATCTAAATACTCACAAAATACACTCAATAATCTAAAGAGAAAAGAGAGAAACTTATGTTTCGGTGTGATTTTTAATTCTAACTTAGCCCTCTATTTATAGGAAAATGTTAAGCTTATCAAGCAGAAGACTTGACACCAGTAACTTTGATGGCTTTACACCGCTACTATTCCACCCACCAAAAATCAGCCATCTTCCCCAACAACCAAGAGTGGGGCCCACTCAATTCTAGAATTTTCCACCAAAACCTAATTTTGAATCGTTACCTCTTAAAATTCATAACAAATCATACGCTCATTTTTAACGCAGTTCAAAATTTGTGGACATATACTCAACTTATGTATGTATAACATACCCAAAAATTACCACAATCCAAACGGATCGGATTAAAATTATAACCCCGCAATATATCTCAAAACCCCCGATTTGATTTTTAACACCTACAATCCGATAAAATCTCGATAAAACACCTCAACATTAATTCCTTCATTAATAACCACATAAATAAATCCATCATTTATATTCATATAAAATAAATATTTCCTTATCATATGAATCAATAATTAATTATTCACAAATAATATTACGTAATCACATTTATGACAACCAGCAGTTGCTCCCGGGAAAGAGGGCTTTCAATAAGAATTTCTCTCTCATCGGTGCGCCGCAATTAGGTGACCAAACCTCTCCTCGATGTAACTTTCTAGACATTGCCAATAATGTTATCTAATAATATTATTCAATTAATATGAATTATTGATCCGATAATGGAGATATTGTGCGGTGACAATTATTGAACAACAATAATATAAAATATCAACGCATCAATTATTGAATCAATAAAATAAAATATTGAATAAAGAATTACTATAACAATTATTGAGTAGTGCCTTCTCACGTAAGAATCAATAATTGAAAATATCGCGTAATACCGTGCTTCTTGTGCAACAACGCGTATTACTTACTTTTTTTACCAACCGGTATTCCAACAAATTAGTTAATAACAGAATAATTACGCGTTATTTATAAAAACTCAAATTTGTCATTTTTCTCCATCCAACGCTTATTTCGTTATGGGCCCATAATGATCGCTGGCCGTCGCATTTAATATTCTCAAACGGAAAAAATATTCCACGACCAAACGAATATTCCCAAACAACAATAAGTATTTTATAACCACTTGTGTATTTTGAAAAAAATTCATATATCACCCTTAACTTTAACTTTTATCAATTTAACCATTCTTGAATAGTAATTATAAGAAAAATTGAATACTTTTATTTCATAAAATTTGGGGTCTTACAATCTCCCCACCTTATGAAATTTCGTCCCTAAATTTACGTATTGGTATTTCAAAGAGTTGAGAATACCTTGCTTTCATTTGATTTCATCTTTCCTGTCATCATGATTTTTCCATTGCTTTCATCTCTCGTATTTTGAGATATCATTCTAGAATACAACTTCAAAACAAGGGTTAATTTAACAAATTAATATATCACATAATATCCCGATATTATGATCGACCAACAAATAAGCTTTAGGTAGGACACACTAGCCAAGGATTTACTCATCTCTCCTCCTAGTTCTATTCCCCGATCTCCGCCAGAGATCATATCCCTAAGCTCGATACCAATTGTGACGCCCCAAAATAGGTCCATTCCATCCAACCCATTCGAAGTCGCCAAATATATGGTACTGAAAAAACAACTACAACTTTATTACAACAATTGTCGTGCAAAATACAACAACACATATCTTTGTGAGTTTGGATACAAATATATACCAATCAGAAGACGTCACAATGACACCTTACATAAAGGTATAGTCAAAAACCTGTTTTAGAAATTAGAATCTTTGGGAAGTGCTCAAGGAAACCTTCGTATACGGGAGGCCATGCTTTTAGGTTATGGTAGATATCATATGGCCACGTAATTATCCTTGGTTGACCTAATATAACCCTAAAGAAAAACAAGAAGATTACTATCGTATTCTTCCCAATGGTGAGTCTTCTCTTGACATATCATTATCTCCATTCGTCTCTAATTGGGTATTATACTCCAAACAAACACCAAGATTATATAAGTAGTGCTTGTAAATATACTCAAAGAAGTGGATGAAAGCACAACCATGTCTTTATGATAACACGAGGTTGTATGTCATTAGACATCTTGTATGATAGTGACAAAACACCCTTCCAAAGTGGGTTCGCTTTCACCCTATTTAATTCACCAAAAATAACTATTAAATGATGTATAAAATACAACACACTAAAGCCCTCAATAAAATTATTTTCATACCCTTTAGTGGAGAACCTCAACAACTATAGACCACCGATTCTATTCCCTTGTTATCCCCGGGCCAACCCGGCCTACACTTTTATTACACGAAAAGAATTGTGAAACAAAAGGGTGAGCACAACTAGCTCAGTAAAGAATATTATGACTAAAGATAAATAAATTATCAATAGTCTTCATCAGTAATGAATCAGAGATTTAGAACATATGGTAGATGATAAAACTTTTCAACCATAGTTGCAGCGGAACGAGCAATCCATTAAAAGAGTCAAATAGACTATAAAGTCTATTGTCTTCTCCACGTTAAAAGTCCACCAACAATATTTTATCCCTGTAACATCAATCAACAGTTCCTTTCCACAATCATATGAATAACTCATAATCATAATTGTGATTCTAAATTCCTCTTCTCATCCAGGACGAAGATAATTTTCATTACCTATCTTTACCTGAAACATCAAATATCATGGTTATACCAAATCATAGTTCCTGTTCATAATCATACTAATAAATTCATCTTTGCACCACGGGTCAAAGATATTCATCAACAATTCATTACAGGCTAAAGATATTCAACAACAGGTCATCTTTGCATTACGAGCAAAAGATATTCATCAATAATTCATCTTTGCACTACAGGCTAAAGATATTCAACAATGTGTCATCTTTTGCATTACGAGCCAAAGATATTCATCAATAATTCATCTTTGCACTACAAAGCAAAGATATTCAACAACAGGTCATCTTTGCATTACGAGCCAAAGATATTCATATATCAAAGAAATACATAATCATTTCAGAAGTTATATAACAATAATTATAACCATGTTGATCAATTCACCTTTGCACTTAAGTTAAAAATATTCAATTGTAAATTCAATGGTCATGATCATACCAACCAACAATTCAACTTTTGCACCATCGGCAAAGAGAACCTATGGTCACGATCATACCAATAATCTACCCATCTTTACACTCAAGTCAAAGAGAAATATCATCATTAGGGTTATAAGAATGTTATATAAAAACAATATAATCAAAACATGGTTTTAATTTCAAGAGTAAGATTCATAAATCAACGATAATTTGGTCAGAGAAGAAACCAATTTTATTGTGAATAGTACCCGTGAATAGTAACTCGTGAATAGTAACTCGTGAATAGTAACTCATGAATAGTAACTCGTGAATAGTAACTCGTGAATAGTAACTCATGAATAGTAACTCGTGAATAGTAACTCATGAATAGTAACCCCGACATGAAAAAGTTCCAACCAATATTTCAGCATAATGATATTGAAGAAATAATATCATTTGAGAAGAAAATAACATCCCTTACTATCCCTCATAATCCCTCACCTCAAAAGAAGCAAAGACTTCTAACCGGATATCGGATATGATATCAAGAAGGAAACTCAGACCGATGAATATCAACTCACCAAGTATCTAAATACTCACAAAATACACTCAATAATCTAAAGAGAAAAAGAGAAACTTATGTTTACGGTGTGATTTTTAATTCTAACTTAGCCCTCTATTTATAGGAAAATGTTAGCACGTCAAGCAGAGATTTTGACCAGAACTCCGATGGCTTTACTCGCTACTATTCCACCCACCAAAAATCAGCCATCTTCCCCAACAACCAAGAGTGGGGCCCACTCAATTCTAGAATTTTCCACCAAAACCTAATTTTGAATCGATTACCTCTTAAAATTCATAACAAATCATACGTTCATTTTAACGGTTCAAAATTTGTGGACATATACTCAACTTATGTATGTATAACATACCCAAAAATTACCACAATCCAACTGGTCGGATTAAAAATTATAACCCCATGATATATCTCAAAACCCCGATTTGATTTTTAACACCTACAATCCGATAAAATACTTCGATAAAACACCTCAACATTAATTCCTTCATTAATAACCACATAAATAAATCCATCATTTATATTCATATAAAATAAATATTTCCTTATCATATGAATCAATAATTAATTATTCACAAATAATATTACGTAATCACATTTATGACAACCAGTTGTTCCTCAGGAAAGAGGGCTTTCAATAAGAATTCTCCTTCTTGGCGCAATTAGGTGACCAAACCTCTCCTTGATGAGAACTTTCTAGACATTGCCAATAATGTTATCTAATAATATTATTCAATTAATATGAATTATTGATCCGATAATGGAGATATCATGTGTTGACAATTATTGAACAACAATAATATAAAATATCAACGCATCAATTATTGAATCAATAAAATAAAATATTGAACAAGAATTACTATAACAATTATTGAGTAGTGCCTTCTCACGTAAGAATCAATAATTGAAAAATATCATGTAATACCGTAAGGCCATCGCAACAACGCTGTAGCGTATTACTTTACTTTACCAACGGGTATTCCAACAAGTGTTAATCAGTAACGATTACGCCGTTATTTATAAAAACTCAAATTTGTCGTTTTCTCCATCCGGCGCTTATTCATTATGGGGCCCATAAAATGATCTTGGCCGCGTTTAATATTCTCCGACGCCAGAAAAAATATTCCACGACCAAACGAATATTCCTCGACAACAATAAGTATTTTATAACCACTTGTGTATTTTGAAAAAAAATTCATATATCACCCTTAACTTTAACTTTTATCAATTTAACCATTTCTTTGAATAGTAATTATAAGAAAAATTGAATACTTTTATTTCATAAAATTCGGTCTTCTGATCATTTGTAGATAACAAATCCATCCAAGAACCGGATGGTATTGTTGTAACAGTCTTAGAAATAAGTCTCCTCTTAAGCTCTTGGAAACTTTTCTCGCATTCTTCGCTCCAAACGAATTTTGTATCCTTCCGAAGTTAATTTGAGTTAATGGAGTAGCGATTTGAGAAAACCCCTTCCACGAATCTCCGATAATAACCAAATAAGCCCAAAAGCTACGTCTTGATCACCGACTTCGGTTGCTCCCAACTTCAGATTGCTTCAATCTTCACGGATCAACAGATACTCCATGTTTCGACACCACGTGCCCAAGGAATGCTACTTCCTCGCCGTAACTCGCATTTCTTTAATTTGGCATATAGTTTGTTTTCACGAAGCCTTTGGAGTACCAACTTCAAATGGTGCTTCATGATCTTCACGACTTTTTGAATATATAAGGATGTCATCAATAAAGACAACAACAAACGGATCCAAATATTCCTTGAATACTCGGTTCATCATATCCATGAAAGTCGTTAGAGCATTAGTCGATCCGAAAGACATGACTAAGAATTCATAATGCCCGCATCGGAGTTCTAAAGGCGTTTTGGAATATCCTCGATTCTAATCTTCATTGATGATATCCGGAAGCGAATATCGATTTTGAAAAGAATTGTGCCCCTTGCAATTTGGTCAAACAAGTCATCAATACGAGGTAGAGGATACCTATTCTTGATGGTGACATGGTTCAATTCCCGATAGTCAATAAAGTAAAGATACTCCTCCGTCTTTCTTCTTTACAAATAAAGCAGGAGCACCCGAGGAGATGTCTTGGGGACGAATGAAACCGATGTCCAACAATTCTCGTAGTTGGACCTTTAACTCTGAAGTTCAATAGAGCCATTCGATATGGGGTTTTAGAAATGGGCTTTGTGCGAGTTCAAGATCAATAAAGAATTCAACTTCACGTTCGGGGTAGACCGAAGTTCTTCTTGAAATCGTCGGGAAAGTCAATAACAACAGGAATATTATTCAAATTTGACGTGTCTTTATTCAAATCCATAACATGGGCTAAAAAGCTTGACATCCGTTTTTCAATAAACGAATAGCTTTATGATTAGATATGACGTTGATTGATTTTAATGGTTTAGTTGCTTGAATTCGCATAACAGTTGGTTAGGAATATGAAAACTAACAACCTTACGAAAACAATCAATTTTGGCATGATGAGTAGTTAACCAATCAATCCCTAAAATAACATCAAAAGCAAAGTATCTTTAAAGAGATAAGGTCAGTGTAAGGTGATGGTGCCAACTTGAATCAAACAAGATTTATAAATAGTGGATGTGATGAAAGTTTCTCCTAAAGGAGTTTCCACAGATAGGTCAAAGTCTAATTTCTCCGAGTCAAGTTTAAACGTTGAGCACATGCAGGAGAGATAAATGAATGGGGTACCGTTATCAAGTAAGGTATAAACTTCGCAAGAATTTATAAATAGCTTACCCGTGATCACCTCGTTTGGGTTCTCGCATTATGACGATCACAACAAACGCACTTCCGGAATCGTTGACTTTGACTTTTTTCGGGACGATCTTTTGAGTCACCGTCCCCCTGAACTAGGTTTCGCTCTGGTACAATCTCGAGCGATATGTCCTTCCTTTCCACAATTATAGCATACCTTTGAATCTGTGTGGCGGTTTGGATCGATATGTCCTTCTTTTCCGTGATTTGTAGAATATATATGACCGGTGGTCGTTCTCCTCCCTTAGAACCGATTCTTTGCCAAGACCGCTCGTCTTCACATGGTCGTTGTTAAATCTCCTCTTTTAAAATCTCTCCCCGACTTTCTTCTTCTATTTTCATGGCTATGATTACCACCGAGTGGTTACCATTTTTGTCCATCTGCTTTTCTTTCCATTTTGGTTATCATTATTCATTGATCGCTATCTCCTGTACGATCCTCGGTTATGGTCCTCATTGACCGTACTCGTTATCTCGCTTCTAATAATTGAGCCACATTTTACAACATCCGAATAGAGAGAAAATTTATGAGAAATGAGATATTGTCGTATCTTGGGTTTCAAACCTCTCAAAAACATCCGCTTATACGTTCCTCATTCTCCACCAAATGAGGTGCAAACACGGATAACTCGCAAACTTTGCCTCGTCTTCGAGACGCCGTCATGTTGTTTTGTTCTAATCGATGAACTCCACTTCCTTCATAAGATTTAACACTTTCGGAAAGTATTTGTCATTAAATAATTTCTCAAATGTCTCCCCTAGACATCCGAAAGTCTTATTTGGATGGGTACGCTTCACGCACTCCACCAAGTGAGTCGCGCGCCGCCACGGAACATAAAGGTGGCGAATGGAACCTTCTGTTTTTTAGTGCATCCCAAGACATCGAATATCTTGGTAATTTGCTTGACCCATGTTTCACGCCATGATCGGATCTCGGCTTTCCCTTAAATTCGTGGTCCCAACTCTTTGAATCGCTGCACGTGACAACCCATGAATTGCTATCATTTCCTCTGTATTTTGAACACGAAGTCTCCTAAATTCGATTTTTGCATGAAGCGCAAAAAGCTTCTAAACATCCCTCGCTCATCATCTCGCGGTGGTGTTGTTCACGGGAGGAACATTGCCGACTTGTTGCACGTTTCTCCTCGTTGGTGAGTATGAGCATCTCCACGGTCTCATTTCCATTGTTAATATTCTCATTCGACATTCTCAAATACCGCCATAAAACAAGGGTTAATTAAGGAAATCAATATATCACATAATATCCTTATATACTGACCAACTAAAAAAATAAGCTTAGGTAGGACACACTAGCGAAGGATTTATGTGACGACCCCAAAATAGGTCCATTCCATCCAACCCATTCTGAGTCGCCAAATATATGGTACGAAAAAACAACTACAACTTTATTACAACAATTACTGCGGCAAAATACAACAACACATATCTTTGTGAGTTTGGATAAAATATATACCAACTCAGAAGACGTCACAATGACACCTTACATAAAGGTATAGTCAAAAACTATTTTAGAAATTAGAATCTTTGGGAAGTGCTCAAGGAAACCTTCATACATGGGAGGCCATGCTTTAGGGTTATGGTAGATATCATATGGCCACGTAATTATCCTCGGTTGACCTAATAGACCCCAAAGAAAAACGAGAAGATTATTATCATATTCTTCCCAATGGTGAGTCTCTCTCGACATATCATTATCTCCAATCGCCTCTAATTGGGTATTATACTCCAAACAAACACCAAGATTATATAAGTAGTGCTTGTAAATATACTCAAGAAGTGGATGAGCACAACCATGTCTTATGATAACACGAAGTTTGTATGTCATTAGACATCTTGTATGATGATGATGAAAACACCCTTCCAAAGTTGGGTTCGCCTCACCTCTTTAGTGGAGAACCTCAACAACTATAGATTCACCGCTTCTATTCTCATATCCCCGCTCTATTCAACCCAAACTACACTTTTATTACCCGAAAGGAATTATGAAACAAAAGGGTGAGCACAACTAGCTCAAGAAAGAATATTATAACTAAAGATACATAAATTATCGATAGTCTTCATCAATAATAAATCGTAGATTTAGAACATATGGTAGATGATAAAACTTTTCAACCATAGTTGCAATGAACGAGCAATCCATTAAAAGAGTCAAATAGACTATAAAGTCTATTGTCTTCTCCACGTTAAAAGTCCACCAACAATATTTTATCCTCGTAACATCAATCAACAGCCTTTCCACAATCATATGAATAACTCATAATCATAATTGTGATTCTAAATTCTCTTCTCATCCAGATTTAAGATAATTTTCATCACCGTCTTTACCTCAAACATCAAATATCATGGTTATACCAAATCACGTTCTTGTTCATAATCATACTAATAAATTCATCTTTGCACCACTACTCGCCAAAGATATTCATCAACAGCGATTCATCTTTACACTACAAAGCAAAGATATTCAACAACAGTCATCTTTGCATTACGAGCCAAAGATATTCATCAATAATTCATCTTTGCACTACAGGCTAAGATATTCATCAACAAGTCATCTTTGCACTACGAGCCAAAGATATTTATACATCAAAGAAATACATAATCATTTCAGAAGTTATATAACAATAATTATAACCATGTTGATCAATTCACCTTTGCACTTAAGCTAAAAATATTCAATTGTAAATTCAATGGTCATGATCATACCAACCAACAATTCAACTTTTGCACCATCGCCAAAGAGAACCTATGGTCACAATCATACCAATAATCTACCCATCTTTACACTCAAGTCAAAGAGAAATATTATCATTGTGGTTATAAGAATGTTATATAAAAACAATATAATCAAAACATAGTTTTAATTTCAAGAGTAAGATTCATAAATCAACGATAATTTGGTTAAAGAAGAAACCAATTTGTCATGAATAAGACTCGTATTCATACATAGTACCGTATACGCAGCATAAGAACTCCTCGATACCTAAAAAGATAAAGTTTCATAATAAAATTCATATCCATATTTATAACACCTTAATCCAAATGTTATAAATCACTTAGAAATCTCATAATCTAATATTATTAATATTACAATAATATTTTAATCATTTCTAAAACTTATAAACAATTTAATTAAATTGTTTACACTTTACTAATTAATGCATTTAATCATCATAAAATGCCTAACTCATAAGATTTCATCACCAATAACCAAAACCCTCATCAAAAATCAGATATACCTCATATATGATTCTCAAGCCATAAAATCATATTTTCCAATTTTTTTACTTCACATAACATATTTAATTCATTTACTCATAACTAGAATATTTTCATGAAAAATACCAAATCAGTTCCAAAAATATTTCTTTTCTGGGATTTAGCATAACATAGTCCCATATTGAATATATATTTTTCTCAAAATTTTAAAAATTCATTTACTATTTTTCATATGGCCAAAACCATTTAATATTTAAACATTTATCATAAATTATACTTTTATCCAACAATTTGAAATTTACACGGTATACTGATATTATATAGATGTACTCCCAATAAAATTTTCATCAATTTTGGAGTTAATCACAAGGAGTTATAAGTTGTTACTTTTAAAATAGTATTTTCTCATAAAATCCATAACTCCTAATCTATACATCCAAAAATCACCATTTTTGGACACAATCTACAAAACTCATCAAAATATCATTTCAAATTTTTCCAGAATTTTTGAAGGTCGGAAAAATACAAAACTGAAAAACATAATCACCCTTAAAATCTCTTACTATCCCTTACCTCAAAAAAAGTAAAGATTTGACCGAATAACGCCGAATCTAACTTGCACCAGATAGCAATACTCAAAGTATACTCAAAATACTCACAAGAATACGCCGATAATATAGAGAGAGAAAACTTCAGCTTTCGTGTGATTTTCAATTCTAACCCAAGACCCTATTTATAGAAAACGCTAGAACACCAAAGCAGTAAAATTTAATAAAATATTAATATAATATATATTAAATTCCTACGCCCACTCGACCATCCGACCATCTGAATTCAGCCACTAATAATGACAAAAAAAAAAACGTTTTTGTTATTAAAATTAATTAAAACTTTCAAAATCAATTATTTTAACTTCTAACTTCAATAATTCATAATAAATAGCTCTTTTATCAGAAAATTCGAATCTCATGAGTTTTTATAGGAAATTCAATTTCTACAACTTTTCGTAAGAAAGTTTTTCCAAATTCCAAACAAAAATTGACCAAAATCCACAAACGACGACGATTTTTTAAATTGCTATAATCAAATTTCAACCAAGAAATGGGGTCCACCGACACATAAAACATGTTTTAAATATTTTTTGGTAACAAAATATTCTCTTCCTCCACATATACTCATATATCCCACATTCATCGTAGAAAATATCATCATTAATATATTATTAAAATAATATATTTAAATGAATTATTTTATTAAAAAAGATAAAATATTAATTTTCAACAATTGTCACTTTAAAAATTTTCTCCATCTATATCCACATAAAATAAATATTTTTCTCATCATAAAATCAATAATTAATTATTCACAAATAATATTACATAATCACAATATCGACAACCAGCAGCTCCTGAGAGCAGGGGCTTTCCAATAAGAATTTCTCTCATCATGCGCAATAATTAGGTGACCAAACCTCTCCTCAGAGATGTAACTTTCTAGACATTGCCAATAATGTTATCCAATAATATTATTCAGATAATATTAATTATTGTCTCGATAATGGAAAAATCATCGTTCGTGACAATTATTGAAACAACAATAATATAAAATATCAACGTAGCAATTATTGAATCAATAAAATAAAATATCGAACAAAGAATTACCGTGAACAATTATCGAGTAATGCCTTTTACTGAAAAAAAAAAAAATTATCATGCTTCATGAATAGTACTCGTGAATAGTAACTCGTGAATAGTAACTCATGAATAAGAACTCGTGAATAAGAACTCGTGAATAAGAATCGTGAATAAGAACTCATTAATAAGAACTCATTAATAGTAATTATAAAAAAATTGAATACTTTTATTTCATAAAATTTGGGGTCTTACAATCTCCCCTCTATATGAAATTTCGTCCCGAAATTTACGTATGCACTGTATTTCAAAGAGTTGAGAATACCTTGCTTTCATTTTCAGATTCTATATCCCCCGTCATCACGATTTCTCCATTGTTCATCTCTCCGTATTTCGAGATATCATTCTAGAATACAAATTTCAAAACAAGGGTTAATTTAACAAATTAATATATCACATAATATCCCGATATTATGATCGACCAACAAATAAGCTTTAGTAGGACACACTAGCGAAGAATTTACTCGCTCTCTCCTCCTAGTTTTATTCTCGATCTCCGCCAGAGATCATATCCCTAAGCTCGATATTAATGTAACGACCCCAAAATAGGTCCATTCCATCCAACCCATTGTGAGTCGCCAAATATATGGTATTTAAAACAACTACAACTTTATTACAACAATTATCGCGGTAAAAATACAAAAAACACATATGCTATGAGTTTCGATACAAATATATACCAATCAGAAAGCACGCCACAATGACACTTTACATAAAGGTATAGTCAAAAACTGCTTTTAGAAATTAGAATCTTTGGGAAGTGCTCAAGGAAACCTTCAAAATGGGAGGCCATGCTTTTAGGTTACGGTAGATATCATATGGCCACATTAATTAGTCGCCCAATAATAAAGAAAAAAACGAGAAGATTACTATCATATTCTTGGTACTTCTCGACATATCATTATCTCCACTGCCTCTAAGTATTATACTCCAAACAAACAACAAGATTATATAGTAGTGCGTAAATATAAATACGTATACACAACACCCATATCGAGTCGCCAAATACATGTAGTAAACAACTACAACTTTATATTACAATGAGTTTGAATACAAATATTATCTTCTAGACAATATCCATACTCAAATAAATCCCCATCATAATTATTGATTCATTATTTTACAAAAATGGTGAGGACTACTAAACAACTCTCTCTAGAACCTTCATTCCATACCCCGACTAAGACTCGCTACATTCTCGCCTCCCGAGAAGAAAAATGGAACAACAAGGAAAAGGGTGAGCTCAACTAGCTAAAGAAGAATATTATGACTAAGATAATATACAACAAATTATCGTTAGTCTTCAACAGGAAAAATCTAATAGTAATACAATAGACAACAAATTTTAAATCAATATTCGCAATGAAATAATAATTCATTGTAAGAGTTAAGTAGAGAATGAATTCTACTATAATCTATGAATTTAATGACCCATCATCAAAATTTTATCCCTCGTAACATCAATCAATATTCATCTCAAATCAAATATTCATCAATGCATATATGCCAAAGATATCAAATATTCATCTCTGCTCATCTTTGCACTACAAAAGCCAAAGATATTCATCAATTGGTCATGTTCATTTAAACACTGCTCATCATCTTTGCACTACAAAGCCAAAGATATTCTTCAGAAATCATTCATCTTTGCACTACATGTGCCAAAGATATTTAATAATATCATCATTTAAGATCGAGGATGATGAAAAAATATATATTTTTTAAAGAAACGAATCCAATTGAAACAAAATGACAAGGATTAAGGATTAAGGATTCGTGACTTGGTTTTATCCACGCCCAAAAATACCTCAAAAATAATCATAGTGGTGTAAAATTTAAGAATGATCAAAACATGGATACAATCAAAGTTAGTATCAAGAATAGATATTTTGGACAAAAAGAAGAAATTTTATTTTTCTATGAATAGTGCCCGATACGTGAATAAGGTCAGATACGTGAATAAGGCCGTGATACGTGAATAGTAAATCCGACACCAAAAGATAGAAATTCCACAAAAAACATCTTCACGCTTCATTAATAGTACTCGTGAATAAGAACTCGTGAATAAGAACTCATGAATAAGAACTCGTGAATAAGAACTCATGAATAAGAACCCGTGAATAGTAACCCGACATGAAAAAGTTCCAAATTTGATAAAAACTTCAGATCAACATTTCAAAGATAATGATATTGAAGAAATAATATCATTACGAAAAAAATAATATCCCTTACCTCGAAAAGATCAAGATTTTAGTTAAATACCAGGATATAAGGTGTCAATGACTTGAACTTGCACCGTATAGCAATACTCAAAGTATACTCAAAATACTCACAAGAATACGCCAAAATATCGAGAGAATATAGAGAGAAAACTTCAGTTTCGGTGTGATTTTCAATTCTAACCCAAGACCCTATTTATAGAAAACGCTTAGAAACACCAAAGCGTAAAATTTAATATAATAATAATATATATTATACAAATTTTCATAGCCCACATCTTGAATCTGAATTCACCACCATGCACATGTTAAATGAGTTTCAAAAAATGGAAAAACGTTTTGTAATTAAAAATATTTTAAACTCCCAAAATCAATTATTTTGAACTTTTGAACTTCAATAATTCATAATAAATAGCCCTTTCATCAGAAAATTTGAATCTCATGAGTTTTTATAGGAAATTCAATTTCTACAACTTTGCAGAAGAAAGTTTTTCCAAATTCCAAACAAAAATTGACCGAAATCCACAAACCAAGCGATTTTATTGTGCTATAATCAAATTTCTACCAATAAATGGGGTCCACCAACACACAAAACATGTTTTAAACATTTATTGCAACAAAAATACTCTTCCTCCTCATATACTCATATATCCCACATTCATTGTAAAAATATCACCGTTAATATATTATTAAAATAATATATTTAAATGAATTATTTTATCGTAAAAAGATAAAATATTAATTTTCAACAATTGTCATTTTAAAAATTTTCTCCATCTATATCCACATAAAATCAATATTTTCCTCATCATATAAATCAATAATTAATTATTCACAAATAATATTACGTAATCACAATATCGACAACCAGTGCGCTCCTCAGAAAGAGGGGGCTTTCCAATAAGAATTTCTTTCATGGCGCCGCAATTAGATGACCAAACCTCTCCTTGTAGATGTAACTTTCTAGACATTGCCAATAATGTTATCTAATAATATTATTCAGATAATATAAATTATTGCTTCGATAATGAAAGATATCGTGTAAATGACAATTATTGAAAACAACAACAATATAAAATATCAACGCAAAGAATTATTAAATCAATAAAATATATCGAATAAAGAATTATCGTAACCATTATCGAGTAGTGCCTTCTTCACGTAAGAATCAATAATTGGTGCAATACCGTAATGCTATCGCTCAACAACGCGTATTAGTGTGTTTTAACCAACGGGTATTCCAACAAAGATTAATCGGTAAGAATAACTACGCCTGTTATTTAAAAACAACTTATATTTGTCGCTTTTTTCATCCAATCGCTTTCACATGGGGCCCACACATGGTCAAGGCCGTCGCATTTAATATTCCCGACAAAGCATTTAATATTCCACCACCAAACTAATATTCCCCGACAACAATGAATATTTTATAACCACTGCTTATTTTGAAATATTTCATGATTTAACCCTTAACTATCCACATTAATCAAATCAACCCTTACTATTTCAAAATAATAAATAAAGGAAATTCCTTTTATTTAAAAATTTTGGGTCTTACAACCTCCCTCCTTATGAAATTTCGTCCCTCGAAATTGATGACGACTCGTGTGTTTTCAAAAGGTGAGGATACCTCGCTTTCATTTCCGCTTTCCAATTCCCTGTGTCATTTCCTCTATAGCATGATTCCTCCACAAAACTTTAACTTGTGGTATAACCTCATGGCGTAGGGACATGCTCCTTCCTATCCAAAATCTTGACAGTACCTCCTCATACGTTAAGTCTTCTGGCTATCTCGTCCGGTTTCTAACTCAATAACGTGGTTCGGGTCTTTCACATATTTTTTAATATGAGATATGTGAAAACACATTATGAACACGAGACATACTTGAGGTAACGCAAGTCTATATAGGCTACATTTCCTACTCGGTCAAGAATTTGAAATGGACCAATAAATCGTGGATCGAGCTTTCCTCTCTTCCCAAATCTTATAACTCCCTTCCACGGAGCAACTCGCAACAATACATGATCCCCTACATTAAATTCCACGCCCTTTCGATGAAGATCCGTGATAACTCTTTTGTCGATCTTGTGCCGCTTTTTGTATACGTTGTCGAATTATTGGATCTTTTTCAGTCATCATACGATTAACTCGGGTCCCAACAATGTTGCTTCACCCACCTCATCCCAACATATCGAGAACGACATTTTTGTCCATATAATGCTTGAATGGAACCATGCCTATATTTGTTTAATAACTATTGTTGTATGAGAATTCCACCAATGGCAAGTACTTATCCCAACTTCCTTTGAAATCTAGGACACAGAGTTTTAATATATCTTCAAGAGTTTGAGTAGTCCTTTTCGATTGCCCATCCGCTTTGAGGATGGTATGCCAAATCAATCGTGAAATTGCGCTCCATAGCTTTTTGCAAACTAACCCAAAATCATGAAGTGAATCTTGGGTCACGATCTAAAACTATGGATACCGGCATGCCATGCAATCTCACAATCTCATTTACGCATATACGAGAAAGACGTTCAAGGAATAAGTCTCTCGATTCAGAAGAAATGAGTAGACTTGGTTAATCTATCAACAATAACCCAAATCGCATCTATGCCTTGAGAAACCTTGGGAAGATTAGTAATGAAATCCATGGTAATGTGTTCCCACTTCCATTTCAAAATCTCAAGTGGTTGCAATGGACCCTTTAGGCACAAGATGCTGCCCGCTTTACACGTTGATAAGTTAAACACATCGAGATAAACTTTGCGATCTCTCTCTCATATTGTTCCACCAAAATGTATGTCAAGATCATAATACATTTTAGTACTCCCGTGATGGATTGCAAATGGTGTATGTGTGCCTCCATCATAATCTTGTACTTCAAATCGAGTCGTTAGGAACACAAAGTCTAGAGTGGACTCAAGTATTCTTCTTCATCAATTCTCGCCCTAATAGCTCCTTCAGATTTCTTTCTTCTTCATACGCGATCAACCGGCAAGCCCGGTGGCTCGAGCAACCTTAACTTTTTCTATTAAAGTTGGCTCTACGCGATACTTGACATCATCGCACTCGCTCCGCAAGATATGATCTTCTACTCAACGCGTCACTACCACGCTCGCTTTCCAAGATGGTATGGTCGTAATATGTGCTTTGAAATGAGTCTCTCGAGTTCTTGAAAATCTTCCCACATTCCTCGCTCCATTCGAATTTTGTATCTCTACGAGTCATTCAATAAGTTAATGGAATAGCGATTCGAGAATATCCTTCAACGAATCTCGATAATAACCAACTAAGCCTAGAAAGCTACGATTTCGATAATCGACTTAGGTTGTTTCTCAATCGTGACTCATATCCCAATCTTGGATAAGACGTCACAATGACACCTATCGCTTTACTATCGCATCTAATATGACGCCCCTATAGAGAGTTCGCTTAGGTGAATTCCACAAAGGAAGTCACAAGATAAAGGCTTAGGTACCAAATTTATATTGAATTTTTAACTCAAGTTCAATAGAGCCATTCGATATGAGATTTTAGAAATGAGTTTTGTACCGGTTTAAAGTCGATACAAAATTTAATATCGCTTGGGAGTAAGCCAAGAAATTCTTCAGAAATACGCCAGAAAAATCAATAACAACAGAATATTATTCAAATCGACGTGTCTTTATTCAAATCCATAACATGGACTAAGAAAACTCGACATCCGTAATAAACGAATGACTTCATGGCTTGATATGAAAATGTTTGACTACAATGGTTTGATTGCTTGAATTCAATAACAAAGTTGCTTAGGAATATGAAAACTAACAACCTTACAAAAAAGCAATCAATTTGGCATGATGAGTAGTTAACCTTAAAATCACATCAAAAACAAATATCTCTATAGAAATAAGGTTATGTGTAATGTGATAGTGCCAACTTGAATCAAGCAAGATTTATAAACAAAGTGGATGTGATGAAAGTTTCTCCTAACTGAGTTTCCACAGATAGGTCAAAGTCTAATTTCTCCGAGTCAAGTTTAAACGCTGAGCGCAAGTAAGAGAGATAAAAGAATGGGTAGAACCGATATCTAGTAAGGTATATACTTCGCAAGAATTTATAATCGACTAACCCGTGCTAACTTCGTCGGGTTTCGTGATTTTGACCGGCCACGACAAACGCCTTCCCTAATCGTTGACTTTGACTTTTCCGGGATGATCTTTTGAGTCACCGTCCCTCATTGAACTAGGTTTCATATATATAATCTCGAGCGATATGTCCTTCCTTTCCACAATTATAGCATACCTTAAACTGTTAGGGGCGTTTGAATGATATGTCCCTCTTTTCCGCATTTGTAACATATGACCGGTGGTCGTTCTCCTCCCTTAAAACTAGTTGCTATAGGGCGCCGACGCCTTCACATGGTCGTTGTTGAATCTCCTCTTTTAAAATCTCCTCCCCACTCGCTTCTTCTATTTTCATGGCCACGATTACCACCGGAGTGGTGGTTACCGCCTTTGTTCGTATTCTTCTTTCTCCGCCGGTTATCGTTATTCGATGATCGCTATCTTCTAGATGATCCTCGGTTATGGTCCTCGGTTGAACGCATTTCGTTATCTCGCCTAACAACCGAGCCCCGCTGACAACATCCGAATAGAGAGAAAATTTATGAGAAATGAGATAATCGACGTATGTCGGGTTTCAAACCTCTCGTAAACATCCGCACACACGCTCCTCATTCTCCACCAAATGAGGTGCAAACTCGATAACTCCGCGAACTTCGCCGCATCTTTGGGACACCGCCATGTTATTCTCGCTTCTAGTCTAATAAACTCCACTTCCTTCATACGATTTAATACTTTCGTGGAAGTACTTGTCATTGAACTGCTTCAAACGTCTCCCACGACACGCCGCCGAGTGCAAAATGGATGGGTACGCTTCACGATTCCCACCAAGAATCGCTTCGCCACTTTAACATAAAGGTGGCGAATGGAACTTTCTTCTCTCCGCATCCCAAGACATCGAATATCTTGGTAATTTGTTTGACCCACGCCTCCGCCTTTAATCGGATCCGCTTTCCTGCACTCGTGGTCCCAACTCTTTGAATCGTCATTCGTGACCACTCGTGAATTGCTATCATTTCTCCTCGTATTTTGAACACGAAGTCTCCTCGTCTCGATTTTGCATGAATCGCAAAAGCTTCTAAACATCCCCTCGCTCATCATCTCGCCAGTGGTGTTGTTCACAGGAGGAACATCACCACTGTTGCAGACGTTCTCCTCGTTGGTAAATACAGCATCTCCATGGTCTCATTTACTCCATCGTTAATATTCTCATCGACATTCTCAAAAACTATCATAAAACAAGGGTTAATTAAGGAAATCAATATATCACATAATATCCCCTATATATGACCAACCAACAAATAAGCTTAGGTAGGACACACTAGTCAAGGATTTACTCCTCTCTCCTCCTAGTTCTATTCCCCGATCTCCGCCAGAGATCATATCCCTAAGCTCGATATTAACCGTGACGCCCCAAAATAGGTATACACAACACCCATTCTCGAGTCGCCAAATACATGGTACAAAAAGCAAACTACAACTTTATTAATACAAATGTCGTGTGAAATACGACAATATATCTCGTGAGTTTAAATATAATATTGTCTTCTAGACAATATCCATACTCAAATAAATCCCCATCATAATTATTGATTCATTATTTTACAAAATGGTGAGGACTACTAAACAACTCTCTAGAACCTTCATTCCATACCCCGACTAAGACTCGCTACATTCTCGCCTCCCGAGAAGAAAAATGGAACAACAAGGAAAAGGGTGAGCTCAACTAGCCCAAAGAAGAATATTATGACTAAGATAATATACAACAAATTATCGTTAGTCTTCAACAGGAAAAATCTGATAGTAATACAATAGACAACAAGTTTTAAATCAATATTCGCAATGAAATAATAATTCATTAGAAGAGTTAAGTAGAGAATGCAAACTACTATCTATAATCTATGAATTTAAAAGTTCATCATCAATATTTTATCCTCGTAACATCAATCAATATATATCTCGGAATCAAATATTCATCTTTGCACTACAGCCAAAGATATTCATCAATTGGTCATGTTCATTTAAACACTGCTCATCTTTGCACTACGTGCCAAAGATATTCTTCTGGCCAATCATTCATCATCTTTGCACTCATCGTGCCAAAGATATTCTTAATATCATCATTTAAGACTACGTGCCAAAGATATGAAATAATATATATTTTTCGAGGACGATGAAAAATATTTTAAAGAAACGAATCCAAAGGAAACAAAATGACAAGGATTAAGGATTAAGGATTCGACTTGGTTTTATCCACGTCCAAAAATACCTCAAAAATAATCATAGTGGTGTAAAATTCAAGAATGATCAAAACATGGATACAATCAAAGTTAGTATCAAGAATAGATATTTTGGACTTAAAAGAAGAAATTTTATTTTTCTATGAATAAGATCAGATACGTGAATAGTGTCAGATACGTGAATAGTGCCAGATAACGTGAATAGTAACTTTCTACACCAAAAGATAGAAATTCCACAAAAAACATCTTCACGCTTCACTTAATAGTACTCGTGAATAAGAACTCGTGAATAAGAACTCATTAATAAGAACTCGTGAATAAGAACTCA
This sequence comes from Panax quinquefolius, assembly GCA_020205615.1. Lineage (NCBI taxonomy): Eukaryota > Viridiplantae > Streptophyta > Magnoliopsida > Apiales > Araliaceae > Panax > Panax quinquefolius. The sequence goes on along the minus strand of CM035169.1, from coordinate 26,829,458 downwards.
TGAATAAGAACCCATGAATAGTAACCCCCTACATGAAAAAGTTCCAAATTTGATAAAACTTCAGATCAACATTTCAAAGATAATGATATTGAAGAAATAATATCATTACGAAAAAAAATAATATCCCTTACCTCAAAAGATCAAGATTTCTAATGAATACCTGATATATAAGTCAATGGAACTTGCACCGTATAGCAATACTCAAAGTATACTCAAAATACTCACAAGAATACGCCAAAATATCGAGAGAGAAATAGAGAGAAAACTTCAGCTTTTCGGTGTGATTTTCAATTCTAACCCAAGACCCTATTTATAGAAAACGCTTAGAACACCAAAAGTAAAATTTAATATAATAATATTATATATAAACAATTTTCATAGCCCACATCTTGAATCTGAAAACACCAGCCACACATGTTAATGAGTTTCAAAAATGGAAAAAACGTTTTTTGTAATTAAAAATATTTTAAACTCCAAAAATCAATTATTTTGAACTTCAGAGCTTCAATAATTCATAATAAATAGCCCTTTCATCAGAAAATTCGAATCTCATGAGTTTTTATAGGAAATTCAATTCTCTACAACTTTGCAGAAGAAAGTTTTTCCAAATTCCAAACAAAATGACCGAAATCCACAAACAGGCGATTTTATTGTGCTATAATCAAATTTCATCAATAAATGGGGTCCACCAACACACAAAAACATGTTTTAAACATTTATTGCAACAAAATACTCTTCCTCCTCATATACTCATATATCCCACATTCATTGTAAAATATCACCGTTAATATATTATTAAAATAATATATTTAAATGAATTATTTTATCGTAAAAAGATAAAATATTAATTTTCAACAATTGTCATTTTAAAAATTTTCTCCATCTATATCCACATAAAATCAATATTTTCCTCATCATATAAATCAATAATTAATTATTCACAAATAATATTACGTAATCACAATATTGACAACGTGCAGTTCCTCTGAGAAAGAGGGCTTTCCAATAAGAATTTCTTCATACCTGCGCAGCAATTAGATGACTCAAACCTCTCCTTAGATGTAACTTTCTAGACATTGCCAATAATGTTATCTAATAATATTATTCAGATAATATAAATTATTGCTTCGATAATGAAAGATATCGTGTAATGACAATTATCAAACAACAACAATATAAAATATCAACGCAAAGAATTATTGAATCAATAAAATATCGAATAAAGAATTATCGTGTAACCATTATTGAGTAAAGGCCTTCTTCACGTAAGAATCAATAATTGGTGCAATACCGTGTGCTACATCGCTCAACAACGCAGATTAGTGTGTTTTAACCACGGGTATTCCAACAAGATAATTGTAATAACTACGCTGTTATTTAAAAACAACTTATATTTGTCGTTTTTTCATCCAATCGCTTTCGTTATGGGGCCCACACATATGGCTCGCTGTGGCCGCATTTAATATTCCCCGACAAAGATTTAATATTCCACCACCAAACTAATATTCCCCGACGATAATGAATATTTTATAACCACTGCTTATTTTGAAATATTTGCAGATTTAACCCTTAACTATCCACATTAATCAAATCAACCCTTACTATTTCAAAATAATAAATAAAGGAAATTCTTTTATTTAAAAATTTTGGGTCTTACATATCTTTGTGAGTTTGGATAAAATATATACCAACCTGTGTACGTCACAATGACACCTTACATAAAGGTATATTCAAAAACTATTTTAGAAATTAGAATCTTTGGGAAGTGTCTCGAAACCTTCGTATATGGGAGGCCATGCTTTTAGGTTATGGTAGATATCATATGGCCACGTAATTATCCTCGGTTGACCAATAGACCAAAAAGAAAAGCGAGAAGATTACTATCATATTCTTCCCAATGGTGAGTCTTCTCGACATATCATTATCTCCACTGTCTCTAATTGGGTATTATACTCCAAACAAACACCAAGATTATATAGGTAGTGCTTGTAAATATACTCGAAGTGGATGAGCACAACCATGTCTTATGATAACACGAGTTTGTATGTCATTAGACATCTTGTATGATAGTGACAAAACACCCTTCCAAAGTTGGGTTCACACCACCTCTTTAGGGAGAACCTCAACAACTATAGACCACCGTTCTATTCCTTGTTATCCCCGCTCAACCCAACCTACACTTTTATTACCCGAAAGGAATTTGAAACAAAAAGGGTGAGCACAACTAGCTCAAGAAAGAATATTATAACTAAAGATACATAAATTATCGATATTCTTCATCAATAATAAATCGTAGATTTAGAACATATGGTAGATGATAAAACTTTTCAACCATAGTTGCAGTTGAACGAGCAATCCATTAAAAGAGTCAAATAGACTATAAAGTCTATTGTCTTCTCCACGTTAAAAGTCCACCAACAATATTTTATCCCCGTAACATCAATCAACAGCCTTTCCACAATCATATGAATAACTCATAATCATAATTGTGATTCTAAATTCTCTTCTCATCCGTGACTAAGATAATTTTCATCACCGCCTTTTTACCGAAACATCAAATATCATGGTTATACCAAATCACAGTTCTTGTTCATAATCATACTAATAAATTCATTTTTGCACCACTTTACGGCCAAAGATATTCATCACAGATTCATCTTTACACTACAGGATAAAGATATTCAACAACAGGTCATCTTTGCATTACGAGCCAAAGATATTCATCAATAATTCATCTTTGCACTACAGGCTAAGATATTCATCAACAAGTCATCTTTGCACTACGAGCCAAAGATATTTATACATCAAAGAAATACATAATCATTTCAGAAGTTATATAACAATAATTATAACCATGTTGATCAATTCACCTTTGCACTTAAGCTAAAAATATTCAATTGTAAATTCAATGGTCATGATCATACCAACCAACAATTCAACTTTTGCACCATCATGGCCAAAGAGAACCTATGGTCACGATCATACCAATAATCTACCCATCTTTACACTCAAGTCAAAGAGAAATATTATCATTGTGGTTATAAGAATGTTATATAAAACAATATAATCAAAACATAGTTTTAATTTCAAGAGTAAGATTCATAAATCAACGATAATTTGGTTAAAGAAGAAACCAATTTGTCATGAATAAGACTTCGTATTCATACATAGTACCGTATAATCGCATAAGAACCTCTATACCTAAAAGATAAAGTTTCATAATAAAATTCATATCCATATTTATAACACCTTAATCCAAATGTTATAAATCACTTAGAAATCTCATAATCTAATATTATTAATATTACAATAATATTTTAATCATTTCTAAAACTTATAAACAATTTAATTAAATTGTTTACACTTTACTAATTAATGCATTTAATCATCATAAAATGCCTAACTCATAAGATTTCATCACCAATAACCAAAACCCTCATCAAAAATCTGATATACCTCATATATGATTCTCAAGCCATAAAATCATATTTTCCAATTTTCTTACTTCACATAACATATTTAATTCATTTACTCATAACTAGAATATTTTCATGAAAAATACCAAATCAGTTCCAAAAATATTTCTTTTTCTGGGATTTAGTATAACATAGTCCCATATTGAACATATATTTTCTCAAAATTTTAAAAATTCATTTACTATTTTTCATATGGCCAAAACCACCGAATATTTAAACATTTATCATAAATTATACTTTTATCCAACAATTTGAAATTTACACGGTATACTAATATTATATAGATGTACTCTCAATAAAATTTTCATCAATTTTGGAGTTAATCACAAGGAGTAATAAGCGGTTACTTTTAAAATAGTATTTTCTCATAAAATCTATAACTCCTAATCTATACATCCAAAAATCACCATTTTTGGACACAATCTACAAAACTCATCAAAATATCATTTCAAATTTTTCCAGAATTTTTTGAAGGTCCGGAAAAATACAAAACTGAAAAACATAATCACCCTTAAAATCTCTTACTATCCCTTACCTCAAAAGAGTAAAGATTTCGACCGAATAATACCGAATCTAACTTGCACCGTCAGAGATAGCAATACTCAAAGTATACTCAAAATACTCACAAGAATACGCTCGATAATATAGAGAGAGAAAACTTCAGTTTCTGGTGTGATTTTCAATTCTAACCTAAGCACCCTATTTATAGGAAAATGCTTAGAACACCAAAGTTAGTAAAATTTAATAAAATATTAATATAATATATATTAAATTCCTACGCCCACTCTGACCATCCGACCATCTGAATTCAGCCACTAATAATGACAAAAAAAAAAAAACGTTTTTTGTTATTAAAATTAATTAAAACTTTCAAAAATCAATTATTTTAACTTCTAACTTCAATAATTCATAATAAATAGCTCTTTTATCAGAAAATTCGAATCTCACGAGTTTTTATAGGAAATTCAATTCTCTACAACTTTTTAGAAGAAAGTTTTTCTAAATTCCAAATAAAAATTGACCGAAATCCACAAACGGACGATTTTACAGCCTATAATCAAATTTCAGTCAAGAAATGGGGTCCACCGACACATAAAACATGTTTTAAATATTTTTGGTAACAAAAATACTTCTCCTCCACATATACTCATATATCCCACATTCATCGTAAAAATATCATCATTAATATATTATTAAAATAATATATTTAAATGAATTATTTTATCAGAAAAAGATAAAATATTAATTTTCAACAATTGTCACTTTAAAAATTTTCTCCATCTATATCCACATAAAATAAATATTTTTCTCATCATAAAAATCAATAATTAATTATTCACAAATAATATTACATAATCACAATATTGACAACTGTGCAGCTTCTCTGAGAAAGAGGGGCTTTCCAATAAGAATTTCTCTCATCTTGGCGCAATTAGGTGACCAAACCTCTCCTTAGACAGAACTTTCTAGACATTGCCAATAATGTTATCCAATAATATTATTCAGATAATATGAATTATTGCTCCGATAATGGAAAATATTGCTCGTGACAATTATTCAAACAATAATAATATAAAATATCAACGTAGCAATTATTGAATCAATAAAATAAAATATCGAATAAAGAATTATTGTAACAATTATCGAGTAATGCCTTCAAAAAAAAAAAATTATCATGCTTCATGAATAGTACTCGTGAATAGTAACTCGTGAATAGTAACTCATGAATAGTAACTCGTGAATAGTAACTCATGAATAGTAACTCGTGAATAGTAACTCATGAATAGTAACTCATGAATAGTAATTATAAAAAATTGAATACTTTTATTTCATAAAATTTGGGGTCTTACAATCTCCCCTCTATATGAAATTTCGTCCCCGAAATTTACGTACCTGGTATTTCAAAGAGTTGAGAATACCTTGCTTTCATTTCAGATTCTATATCCCCTGTCATCATGATTTCTCCATTGTTCATCTCCTGTATTTCAGATATCATTCTAGAATACAGCTTCAAAACAAGGGTTAATTTAACAAATTAACATATCACATAATATCCCGATATTATAATCGATCAACAAATAAGCTTAGGTAGGACACACTAGCGAAGAATTTACTCATCTCTCCCCTCCTAGTTCTAATCTCGATCTCCGCCAGAGATCATATTCCTAAGCTCTGATACCAACTGTGACGACCCCAAAATAGGTCCATTCCATCCAACCCATTGTGAGTCGCCAAATATATGGTACGAAAAACAACTACAACTTTATTACAACAATTATCGTGCAAAAATACAAAATACAACAACACGTGATCTGCTTTTAGAAATTAGAATCTTTGTGCCCCAAGGTTAGGTATATACAACACCCATTGACCCAATAGACTCTAAAGAAAACGAGAAGCCAAATCCCAATGGTGAGTGACATATCATTATCTCCAAAAAGTATTAACTCCAACAACCAAGATTTATAATACAAATATAGTCGCGTGACGAAATAGGTATACACAACACCCATATATCGCCAAATACAATGAGTTTAAATATAATATTGTATTATCTTCTAGACAATATCCATACTCAAATAAATCCCCATCATAATTATTGATTCATTATTTTACAAAATGGTGAGGACTACTAAACAACTCTCTCTAGAACCTTCATTCCATACCCCGACTAGTACGCTACATTCATTCGCCTCCCGAGAAGAAAATGGAACAACAAGGAAAAGGGTGAGCTCAACTAGCCCGAAGTAAAGAATATTATGACTAAGATAATATACAACAAATTATCGTTAGTCTTCAACAGGAAAAATCTAATAGAATACAATAGACAACAAATTTTAAATCAATATTCGCAATGAAATAATAATTCATTAGAAGAAGTTAATCTAGAGAATGCAAACTACTATCTATCCTCAGAACATCAATGTATGAATTTAAAAGTTCTTCGTCTATCTTGTAGCCAAAGATAACATCAATCAATATATATCCGAATCAAATATTCATCTTTGCACTACAGCCAAAGATATTCATCGATTGGTCATGTTCATTTAAACACTGCTCATCTTTGCACTACGGGCCAAAGATATTCTTCGAAATCATTCATCTTTGCACTATGTGCCAAAGATATTCCATAATATCATCATTTAAGACCGAGGATGATGAAAATATTTTTTTTTTTAAAGAAACGAATCCAAATTGAAACAAAATGACAAGGATTAAGGATTAAGGATTCGTACTTGGTTTTATCCACGCCCAAAAATACCTCAAAAATAATCATAGTGGTGTAAAATTTAAGAATGATCAAAACATGGATACAATCGAGTTAGTATCGAGAATAGATGTTTTGGACGAAAAGAAGAAATTTTATTTTTCGATTGAATAAGTGCAGACACGTGAATAAGTGTCAGATATCGTGAATAAGGCCGTATACGTGAATAAGTAACTCGACACCAAAAGATAGAAATTCCACAAAAACATCTTCACGCTTCCATGAATAGTACTCGTGAATAGTAACTTCGTGAATAAGAACTCATGAATAGTAACTTCGTGAATAGTAACTCATGAATAGTAACCCATGAATAGTAACCCGACATGAAAAAGTTCCAAATTTGATAAAAACTTCAGATCAACATTTCAAAGATAATGATATTGAAGAAATAATATCATTACGAAAAAAATAATATCCCTTACCTCGAAGAAAGATCTTTAGTTGAATAATAGGATATAAGCTATGACTTGAACTTGCACCGTATAGCAATACTCAAAGTATACTCAAAATACTCACAAGAATACGCTTTCAAAATATCGATAGATATATAGAGAGAAAACTTGATTTACGGTGTGATTTTCAATTCTAACCTAAGCACCCTATTTATAGGAAATTGCTTAGAACACCAAAGCAGAAAATTGAATATAATAATATTATATATAAACAAAATTCATACGCCCACATCTTGAATCTGAATTCAGCCACCATGCACATGTTAAATGAGTTTCAAAAATGGAAAAAACGTTTTTGTAATTAAAAATATTTTAAACTTTCAAAAATCAATTATTTCGGAAATTCAGAGCTTCAATAATTCATAATAAATAGCCCTTTCATCAGAAAATTCGAATTTCGCGAGTTTTTATAGGAAATTCAATTCTCTACAACTTTGCAGAAGAAAGTTTTTCCAAATTCCAAACAAAATCGACCGAAATCCACAAACGGGCGATTTTTGTGCTATAATCAAATTTCTATTAATAAATGGGGTCCACCAACATGTTTAACATGTTTTAAACATTTATTGCCAACAAAATACTCTTCCTCCTCATATACTCATATATCCCACATTCGTTGTAAAAATATCACTAGTTAATATATTATTAAAATAATATATTTAAATGAATTATTTTATCGAAAAAGATAAAATATTAATTTTCAACAATTGTCATTTTAAAAATTTTCTCCATCTATATCCACATAAAATCAATATTTTCCTCATCATATAAATCAATAATTAATTATTCACAAATAATATTACAGAATCACAATATTGACAACCGTGCAGCCTTCAGAGAAAGAGAGGGGCTTTCCAATAAGAATTTCTTCTTCGGGCGCCGCAATTAGATGACCAAACCTCTCCTTACGTAACTTTCTAGACATTGCCAATAATGTTATCTAATAATATTATTCGGATAATATAAATTATTGCTTCGATAATGAAAGATCTTTGTGTAATGACAATTATCAAACAACAACAATATAAAATATCAACGCAAAGAATTATTGAATCAATAAAATATTGAACAATAATTATCGTAACCATTATTGAGTAGTGCCTTCTTCACGTAAGAATCAATAATTGGTGCAACCGGTGTGCATCTCTTGTTCAACAACGCGTATTAGTGTGTTTTAACCACCGGGTATTCCAACAAAGATAATAGCAGTAACAACTACGCCGTTATTTAAAAACAACTTATATTTGTTGTTTTCTTCATCCAATCGCTTTCAAGTTATGGGGCCCACACATGGTCGCTACTGTCGCATTTAATATTCCCGACAAAGATTTAATATTCCACGACCAAACGAATATTCCCCGACGATAATGAATATTTTATAACCACTTGCTTATTTTGAAATATTTGCGTATTTAACCCTTAACTATCCACATTAATCAAATCAACCCTTACTATTTCAAAATAATAAATAAAGGAAATTCCTTTTTATTTAAAAATTTTCGGGGTCTTACAACCTCCCCTCCTTATGAAATTTCGTCCTCGAAATTGACGTACGTACCTGGTGTTTCGAAAAGGTGAGGATACCTCGCTTTCATTTCCGTTTCCAATTCCCGTGTCATTTCTCTATAGCATGATTCCTCCACAAAACTTTAACTTGTGGTATAACCTTTCTTAGTAGGACATGTGCTCCTTCCTATCCAAAATCTTGACAGGTACCTCCTCATACGTTAAGTCTTCGGCTATCTCGTCCGGTTCTAACTCTATAACGTGGTTCGGGTCTTTCACATATTTACGAAGTACAGATATGTGAAACACATTATGAACACGAGACATACTCGGAGGTAACGCAAGTCTATAGGCTACATTTCCTACTCGGTCAAGAATTTGAAATGGACCGATAAATCGTGGATTGAGCTTTCCTCTCTTCCCAAATCTTGTAACTCCCTTCCATGGAGCAACTCGCAACAATACATGATCCCCTACATTAAATTCCACGTCCTTTCGATGAAGATCCGCATAACTCTTTTGTCGATCTTGTGCCGTTTGTATACATTGTCGAATCATTTGGATCTTTTCGGTAGTCATACGTACTAACTCGGGTCCCAACAATGTTGCTTCACCCACCTCATTCCAACATATTCGAGAACGACATTTTGTCCATATAATGCTTGAATGGAACCATGCCTATATTTGTTTAATAACTATTGTTGTATGAGAATTCCACCAATGGCAAGTACTTATCCCAACTTCCTTTGAAATCTAGGACACGAGTTTTAATATATCTTCAAGAGTTTGAGTAGTCCTTTTCGATTGCCCATCCGTTTGAGGATGGTATGCCAGCCGAATCGTAAATTCGTGCCCATAGCTTTCTGCAAACTAACCCAAAATCATGAAGTGAATCTTGGGTCACGATCTAAAACTATGGATTTGGCATGCCATGCAATCTCACAATCGCATTTACGCACATACGAGAAAGACGTTCAAGGAATAAGTCTCTCGATCGGTAAGAAAATGAGTAGACTTGGTTAATCTATCAACAATAACCCAAATCGCATCTATGCCTTGAGAAACCTTGGGAAGATTAGTAATGAAATTCCAGGGTAATGTGTTCCCACTTCCATTTCAAAATCTCAAGTGGTTGCAATGGACCCTTTGGCACTTGATGCTGCGCCTTTACACGTTGATAAGTTAAACATCTCGAGATAAACTCTGCGATCTCTCTCCTCATATTGCTCCACCAAAATGTATGTTGAAGATTATAATACATTTTGGTACTTCCGAGATGGATTGCAAATGGCGTATTGTGTGCCTCCATCATAATCTTGTACTTCAAATCGAGTCGTTAGGAACACAAAGTCTAGAGTGGACTCAAGTATTCTTTATCAATTCTCGCCCTAATAGCTCCTTCTCAGTACTTTCTTCTTCATACGCATCAACTCGAGATTCGGTGGCTCGAGCAACCTTAACATTTTCTATTAAAGTTGGCTCTGTCGTATACTTGACATCATCGCACTTTTCGTTCAAGATATGATCTTCTACTCAACGCGCCGCCTACCACGTTCGCTTTCCGGGATGGTATGATCGAATATGTCTTTGAAATGAGTCTCCTCTTGAGTTCTTGAAGCTCTTCCCACATTCCTCGCTCCATTCGAATTTTGTATCTCTACGAGTCAATTTGCGTTAATGGAATAGCGATTCGAGAATATCCTTCAACGAATCTCCGATAATAACCAACTAAGCCTGAAAGCTACGTATTTCGATTAATCGACTTAGGTTGCTCTCAATCGTGACTCATATCCCAATCTTGGATAGACGTCACAATGACACCTATCGCTTTCTTATCGCATCGAATATGACGTCCCCTACAGAGAGTTCGGCTTAGGTGAATTCCACAAAGGAAGTCACAAGATAAAGGCTCGGTACCAAATTCTATAGTTGAATTTTTAACTCACGAAGTTCAATAGAGCCATTCGATATGAGATTTTAGAAATGAGTTTTGTCCAGGGTTTAAAGTCGATACAAAATTTAATATCGAGCTTTGGGAGTAAGCCAAGAAATTCTTCAGAAATACGTCGGGGAAAAATCAATAACAACAGAATATTATTCAAATCGGCGTGTCTTTATTCAAATCCATAACATGGACTAAGAAAACTTGACATCCGTAATAAACGAATGACTTCATGGCTTGATATGAAAATGTTTGACTACAATGGTTTGATTGCTTGAATTGAATAACAAAGTTGCTTAGGAATATGAAAACTAACAACCTTACAAAAGCAATCAATTTGGCATGATGAGTAGTTAACCTTAAAATCACATCAAAAGCAAATATCTCTATAGAAATAAGGTTAACGGTAATGTGATAGTGCCAACTTGAATCAAGCAAGATTTATAAGCAGTGGATGTGATGAAAGTTTCTCTAACGGAGTTTCCACAGATAGGTCAAAGTCTAATTTCTCCGAGTCAAGTTTAAGCGTTGAGTGCAAGTAAGAGAGATAAAAGAATGGGTAGAACCGATATCTAGTAAGGTATATACTTGCAAGAATTTATAATTGATTAACCCGTCTAACCGTTCGGGTTCCTTGCATTTTGACCCGATCACGACAAACGCTCTTCCGGAATCGTTGACTTTGACTTTTACGAGACGATCTTTTGAGTCACCGTCCCATTGAACTCAGTTTTATATCTTATCTAATCTCGGCGATATGTCCTTCCTTTCCACAATTATAGCATACCTTAAACTGTTAGGCGGTTTGAATGATATGTCCCTCTTTCCGCATTTGTAGCATATAATGGGTGGTCGTTCTCCTCCCTTAAAACTAGTTGCTCTTGGGCCGACGTCTTCACATGGGTAGTTGTTGAATCTCCTCTTTTAAAATCTCCTCCCGACTCGCTTCTTCTATTTTCATGGCCACGATTACCACCAGAGTGGTTCCGCCTTTGTTCGTATTCTTCTTTCTCCATTTGGTTATCGTTATTACGATGATCGCTATCTTGTGTATGATCCTGGTTATGGTCCCTCGGTTGAACGTACTCGTTATCTCGCTCTAACAACTGAGCCCTGTTGACAACATCTGAATAGAGAAAAAATTTATGAGAAATGAGATACTGACGTATGTCGGGTTTCAAACCTCTCAGAAACATCCGCGTCATACGTTCCTCATTCTCCACCAAATGAGGTGCAAACCTGGATAACTCCGCGAACTTCGCCTCGTACTGGGACACCGTCATGTTATTCTGCTCTAGTCTAATAAACTCCACTTCCTTCATATGACGAATACTTTCAGGGAAGTACTTGTCATTGAAGCTGCTTCTCAACGTCTCCCATGACATCTTTGAGTGCGGTTGGATGGGTACGCTTCTGCAATTCCACCGATGTCTGCCTCGCCACGGAACATAAAGGTGGCGAATGGAACTTCTGTTCTCCGTGCATCCCAAGACATCGAATATCTTGGTAATTTGTTTGACCCACGTCTCGCCTTAATCGGATCCGGCTTTCCCTGCATTGCAGTGGTCCTGACTCTTTGAATCGCTTGGTTTGTGACCACTCGTGAATTGCTATCATTTCTCTCGTATTTTGAACACGAGTCTCCCCTCGTCGATTTTGCATGAGCTGCAAAAAGCTTCTAAACATCCCTCGTTCATCATCGCTTTCGGTGGTGTTGTTCACGGGAGGAACATTACCAACTGTTGCACGTTCTCCTCGTTGGTAAATCTGAGCATCTCCATGGTCTCATTTACTCCATTGTTAATATTCTCGGTCGACATTCTAAAAACTATCATAAAACAAGGGTTAATTAAGAAATCAATATATCACATAATATCCTATATCTTGACCAACTAACAAATAAGCTTAGGTAGGACACCTTTAGCGAAGGATTTACTCGTCTCTCCTCCTAGTTTTATTCCCAGATCTCCACTGGAGATCATATCCTAAGCTCGATATTAAGCTGCGACGCCCCCAAAATAGGTATACACAACACCCATTCGAGTCGCCAAATACATGGTACATGAAATAACTGACTTGATAACTTTATTATTAAAACGACAATATATCTTGTGAGTTTAAATATAATATTATCTTCAGACAATATCACATACTCAAATAAATCCCCATCATAATTATTGATTCATTATTTTACAAAATGGTGAGGACTACTAAACAACTCTCTCAGAACCTTCATTCCATACCCCGACTAGTACTCGCTACATTCTCGCCTCCACGAGAAGAAAAATAGAACAACAAGGAAAAGGGTGAGCTCAACTAGCCCAAGTAAAGAATATTATAACTAAGATAATATACAACAAATTATCGTTAGTCTTCAACAGGAAAAATCTAATAGAATCTGATAGACAACAAATTTTAAATCAATATTCGCAATGCGGAAATAATAATTCATTAGAAGAGTTAAGTAGAGAATGAATTCTACTATAATCTATGAATTTAAAAAAGTTCATCATCTATCTTTTATCCCTGTAACATCAATCAATATATATACGGAATCAAATATTCATCTTTGCTTTTCTGAGGCGAAGATATTCATCGATTAGTCGTATTCGTTTAAACACTGTTCATCTTTTTTTACTGGGCGAAGATATTCTTAATCATTCATCTTTTGCACTACGGTGGGGAATATCTTTGGCTGTAGTGCGAAGATGAGCAGTGTTGAGATGAACATGGCCGTGATTAATATCTTTGGATGAATATCTTTGAACATGACATGATGAAATGGCTGTGAAAGATGAGATATTTGATTCGAGATGTATATTGATTGATATTCACGAATGAGGCGATGAACTTTTAAATGAACATGATCTTTAGTTGCGAATATTGATTTAAGTGCAAAGATGAATAATTTGATTCGGATGTGTATTGATTCTGAGCTAAGCATTGTTTCCAGTGAATAAAGGAAGGTTTAGAAAGGATTGTTTAGTAGTCCTCACCATGTAAAATAATGTCGATAAATGTGATGAGGATTTGTTGAGATATGATATTATGCAGAGATAATGTTTGTATTTAAACTCACGATTTCTTTGTTGTAATAATAAAGTTGTAGTTGTTTACGTACCGTATATTGACAACTTCGAGAATGGGTGATATACTATTTTGAATGTAATTATGAACTTGGGATATGATGCTGATGGAATGAAGCAGGAAGAAGTGAAATCTCACCTGTTGAGCTAGACGTGAAGTTGATGAAGGAATTAATGTTGTTTAATGAGGCAGTGAAATGGGAAAGTTTCGAAGTTGGCGGAGGCATTCCTCATGGTCGGTGAGAATGAATGATGATCAGATGACTGTGTCGAGGAGGAAATGATAATGAGCGGAATGATGGTGGCGTTGGGACCACGTGAAAAGTCTCAAGTGAAAATGTGCAAATCATCCAGATTCGATGCTTAGCGGAGGAACGAAGGAGTATTATCGATGAAAAGTTGGCGAAAGATACTCTTGGGTTGAAATAAGAAATGTTAATCGGCGAGAAAGTGGCACGGTGTTGCGTATGAAGAAGTGGAGTTCGAGTTAGGCGAAAGCGGCAGTGTCGCGTGTCTGTTGCAAAATTGCGAGTTAGGCGGTTTACTGAGATTTTGGCGAGAGAATGAAGCGGAATGTGGAGGCGATGCATTGTTTGAAACGACATCGTCGATAATCAGAATCGTGGCTTTCTCTTTGAATGTTTGAAAGGGGCGAGATAACGAGTGATCATCGAACAGCGACCATGTGAAGATCACTGCGAGCGATCAGCGGATAACAGGGAGGCAAAGAGACCATCGAGAAATGGTAACCAAGGTGGTAATGCCAGGTACGAAAAAGCGGTGAAGAAGAAGAGATTTAGCTTGACTATGAAGGCGGCAGTCTGGCTGAGCGGTTCGAGGAGATGACCGTAACGGTCATAGCTTGAAAACTGAAAAAAGGACATGTCGATCAAAATGCCCTATTATAAATTGCTATAGTTGTCTACTTGCGATTATGTCGGCTTATTATAGCGAATCTCTGCGAGTTCAGACAGTATTTATAAACTTTCGGGAACATCATGTTGTGTTTGATCAAATGCGTGAAACGCGGTGATTCACGGATTGATTTACTTCATTCGCTTTAACCTTCTTGAAATCTGTTTGATTGATTTTAAGTTGATTGCGTGTGAACTACACATTGACCTTATCTCTTCAAAGATACTTGCTTTTGATGTGATTTACAAGATTGATGATTTAACTTATCATGCATTTGCAAATCTTTTTTTCGTAAGGTTGTTAGTTTTCATACTCTAACAATTTTGGGGTTATTGATCAACTGATGTTTAAAATCAATCCTGATCAGTTTATAAATAAAAATTTTTTAAATAAAAGGAATTTCCTTTATTTATTATTTTGAAATAGTAAGGTTGATTTGATTAATGTGGATAGTTAAGGGTTAAATCATAAATATTTCAAAATAAGCAAGTGGTTATAAAATATTCATTTTTTGTCGGGGAATATTCGTTTGGTGAATAAGTGGAATATTACGTCTTTGTCGGGGAATATTAAATGCGAATGGCCTTGACCGTAATGTGGGCCCATGTGAGGAAGCGATTGGATGAGGAAAGCGACAAAGTTTGGGTGGTTATAAATAGCAGGCGTAGTTATTCTGATTAAAAGGCATTGGAATATCCGGTGGTTAAAATCTGATGTCTGGCGTGGTTGCCGCGATGGCGCGCGGTATTGCTGCAGTATTGTTGAATTATTGATCCTTACGTGAAGGCCTTTACTCGATAATTATTCCACGGTAATTCTTATTCGATAGTTTATTTTATTGATTGATAATTCTTTGCGTTGGTATTTTATATTATTCTTTGTTTTGATAATTGTCCTTTTTGCAGTATTTCCCATTATCGGATCGATAATTCATATTATTTGAATAATATTATTAGATAACATTATTGGCGATGTCTAGAAAGTTACATCTAAGGAGAGGTTTGGTCACCTAAATTGCGCGCGATGAGAGAGATCCTTATTGGAAAGCCCCTGCTCTGAGGAGCGACTGGTTGTCGTAAATGTGATTACGTAATATTATTTGTGAATAATTAATTATTGATTCATATGATAAGAAATATTTATTTTATATGAATATAAATGATGGATTTATTTATGTGGTTATTAATGAAGAAATTATTGTTGAGGTGTTTTATCGGTATTTTATCGGATTGGAGGTGTTAAAAATCAAATCGGGGTTTTGAGATATATTCTTGGGGTTATAATTTTTAATCCAAATGGAGTTGGATTGTGGTAATTTTGGGTATGTTATACATACATAATTGAGTATATGTCCACAAATTTTGAGCCAGATTAAAAATCTTGCGAATGATTTGTTGTGAATTTTAAGAGGTGTCGGATTAGGAAATTAGGTTTATAATTGATTTTGGTGGAAAATTCTAGAATTGAGTGGGCCCCACTTGTGGTTGGTGAAGAAATGTGCTGAATTTTATTTCAAATGTGGTGGGTGGCAATAGTAGCGGTAAAGCCATCGGTGGCGGTCGAAATGCTTGACGACTAACGTTTTCTATAAATAGAAATTTAAGTTAGAATTGAAAATCACACGAAACAAAGTTTTCTCTCTTTCTCTCTCTATATTATTGGCGTATTTTGTGAGTATTTAGATACTTTGAGAGTTCTTTATTCGGTCTGAGTTTCATTCGACATCACTTGAGCCTTTCCTTAGGAAATCTTGATTCTTTGAGGTAAGGGATATTATTTTTTTCGTAATGATATTATTTCTTGATATCATTATCTTTGAAATATTGATCTGAAGTTTTATCAAATTTGGAACTTTTTCATATCGGGGTTACTATTCATGAGTTCTTATTCACGAGTTTCTTATTCATGAGTTCTTATTCACGATTCTTATTCACGAGTCTTATAAATGAAGCGTGAAAATGTTTTTTGTGGAATTTCTATCTTTTGGTGTCGAGATTCTTATTCACGTATCGGCCTTATTCACGTATCTGACCTTATTCATCGACCTTTAAAATAAAATTTCTTCTTTTAAGTCCAAAATATCTATTACGGATACTAGCTTTGATTGTATCCGTGTTTTGATCATTCTTGAATTTTACACCACTATTATTATTTTTGAGGTATTTTTGGGCGTGGATAAAACCAAGAATCTGAATCCTTAATCCTTAATCCTTGTCATTTTGTTTCTTTGGATTCGTTTCTTTAAAAATATTTTCATCATCCTCGGTCTTAAATGATGATATTATTGAATATCTTTGGCTGTAGTGCAAAGATGAATGATTCTGAAGAATATCTTTGGCTTTTGTAGTGCAAAGATGAGCGGTGTTTAAATGAATGAAGATGAGCGGTGCATGTGATGATGAATATCTTTGGCCTTTAGTGCAAAGATGAGCAGTGTTGAGATGAACATAATGGATTGATGAATATCTTTGGCTGTAGTGCAAAGATGAATATTTGATTTGAGATGAATATTGATTGATGTTACGAGGATAAAATATTGATGATGGTTTATTAAATTCATAGATTATAGTAGATTTCATTCTCTACGTAACTCTTACATGAATTATTATTTCCATTGCGAATATTGATCGAAACTTGTTGTACATTGTATTACATCATTTTTTTCCTGTTGGAGACTAACGATAATTTGTTGTATATTATCTTAGTCGTAATATTCTTCTTGGGCTAGTTGAGCTCACCCTTTTCCTTGTTGTTCCATTTTTCTTCTCGGGGAGGCGAGAATGTAGCGAGTCTTAGTCGGGGTATGGAATGAAGGTTACAGAGAGAGTTGTTTAGTAGTCCTCACCATTTTTGTAAAATAATGTATCGATAATTATGATGAGGATTTATTTGAGTATGGATATTGTCTAGAAAGATAATATTTGTATTTAAACTCACGGTATATATTGTTATTTCACAAACATTTGTATTATTGAAGTTGTAGTTTGTTTCTTGTACCATGTATTTGGCGACTCGAGAATGGGTGTTGTGTATACCTATTTTGGGGCGTCGCGTTTAATATCGAGCTTAGGGATATGATCTCTGGCGGAGATCGGGGAATAAAACTAGGAGGGAGGCGAGTAAATCCTTATTAGTGTGTCTACTAAGCTTATTTGTTGGTTGGTCGTATTATAGGGGTATTATGTGATTTGTTAATTTATTTAATTAACCCTTGTTTTATGATAGTTTTTTTAGAATGGGCTGCTTTTGAAGCGTTAACAATGGAGTGAATGAGATCGTGGAACACCTCTAATCGCCATGACGAGGATAATGTGATGTCGGTGAAGAAAAGAATTAGAGATATCCATGTGGTGAGTGAAGAATTGATAGTTGCTTTTAGAGATAATCGCGGAGGTAACGGTGAGAGTGAGGAAGAAAGAGGAAGAAGAGGTACTGAAGAGAGTTTATTAGAGGTATTTTATGATCGAAATATAGAATTGCAAAATCGTATTCATGAGTTAGAAGAAGCGAGGCTAAAAATTGCGAGGCGATCGTGGAGCAAAAGGATCTGACGATTCAAGCTTGTGTTACGATCGTGATCTTGAGCGAAGCACTCTTTGGCGAGTATAAGATGATAAAAAGTGGAATACGGTGAAAGAAGAAATAAGCGAGCAGTGAGAATGAGTGATGCATGGGTAAAAAGGCGCACGACAGCGTTGATATTATGGAAGAGATGTCGATCTAAAAAGAAGATTTAACGATGGCGGGAAGGCGTCGGCGTGACATCGGCACCATCGACAAATTCTAGGGAAGAAGCGATCGCCCGGTTAGATCTTCTACGAGATGTGGAGAGGAGGGACATATAAGGTCAAAGCTGTTGAAAGCCTTCAGGTATGCTATAATTGTGGAAAAAGAAGGACATATCGCTCGAGATTATGCGATATCGAAACCAGATCCAGCGTGAATGGTGACTCAAAAGGATGTCCGAGAAAAGTCGAAAGTCAGCGGTTCTTGGAAGGCGTTTGTCGTGGCCAGAAGTCGAATCGAGGAACACGAGCGAAGTTAGCACGGGTTAGTTAATTATAAATTCTTGCGAAGTTTATACCTTCTTGAATCTGGGTTCTACCCATTCTTTTATCTCTCTTGCTTTGCGCTCAGCGTTTGAACTTGACTACGGAGAAATTAGACTTTGACTATTTATGGAGACTCAGTTGGGAGAAACTTTCATTACATCGTTGTTTAAAAATCTTGTTTGATTCAAGTTGGCACCATTACCTTACATTGACCTTATCTCTTTAAAGATATTTGCTTTTGATGGGATTGATTGGTTAACTACTCATCGTACCAAAATTGATTGCTTTTGTAAGGTTGTTAGTTTTCATATTCTAAGCAACTTTGTTATTGAATTCAAGCGATCGAACCATTGTAGTCAAACATTTTCATATCAAGCCATGAAGTCGTTCGTTTATTACGGATGTCGAGTTTTCTTAGTCCGTGTTATGGATTTGAATAAAGACACGTCGATTTGAATAATATTCTTGTTGTTATTGATTTTTTCTGATGTATTTCTGAAGAATTTCTTGGCTTACTCCCAAAGCACGATATTAAATTTTGTATCGACTTTGAACGGTACAAAACTCATTTCTAAAATCTCATATCGAATGGCTCTATTGAACTTGAGGAGTTAAAAATTCAACTATAAATTTGGTACTGAGCCTTTATCTTGTGACTTCCTTTGTGGAATTCACTAAGCGCGACTCTCTATAGGGGCGTCGTATTAGATGCGATAGTAAAGCGATAGGTGTCATTGTGACGTCTTTATCAAGATTGGGATATGAGTCGCGATTGAAACAACCTAAGTCGATGTCGAAATCGTAGCTTTCTGAGGCTTAGTTGGTTATTATCGGAGATTCGTTGAAGGATATTCTCGAATCGCTATTTCATTATCATGGTGACTTCGTAGAGATACAAAATTCGAATGGAAGCGAGGAATGTGGGAAGAGCTTGAAGAACTCGAGAGGAGACTCATTTAAAGCACGTGTTACGACCATGCCATCTGGAAGCGAGCGTGGTGGCGGCGTGTTGAGTAGAAGATCGTATCAAATCTGAGTGCGATATTGTCAAAGACTAATTTCGTATAATTTACAAATAATAGAGATGGAGATGAAAACTCTAGGTACCAGCGTGATGATATCTGAGTATAATCGACTTTAATCGATAAAGTTAAAAGGCATTGAAGCTACTACTTGGGTGATGAATTTGAAGAAGGAGGGTGCGAAGTTGTTATTTTCAAAAGCGAGAATCGGTGAGGTGAGGAAAGCTCGAACCTTGATTTATTAATCCATTTGAAATTCTCGATCGAATAGGAGCGTGGCCTATAGACTCGTTTTACCACCAAGTATGGCGTGTTCATGCGCGTTTTTCACGTGTCGATGTTACGTAAATATGTGGGACGACCCAAAACACGTCATTGAGATAGAAGCCAGGACGAGATAGTAGAAGACTTAGCGTCTGAGGAGGTACTGTCGAGATTTTGTAGAGGAAAGAACATGACCTATGTCTGGGGTTATACCATAAGTTAAAGTTTTGTGGAGAAACCATCTTTATTGAGGAAATGACACGGGAGTTGGGAAGCGAAAATGAAAGCGAGGTATCTTTACCTTTTGAAACACACCAGTGCGTCACGTCGATTTCGAGGACGAAATTTCATAAGGAGGGAGGTTGTAAGACCGAAATTTTTTTAAATAAAATGAATTTCCTTTATTTATTATTTTGAAATAGTAAGGGTTGATTTGATTAATGTGGATAGTTAAGGGTTAAATCATAAATATTTCAAAATAAGCAAGTGGTTATAAAATATTCATTTTTTCGGGGAATATTCGTTTGGTGGTGGAATATTAAATCTTTGTCGGGGAATATTAAATCTGACAGCCTTGACCATAATGTGGGCCCATGTGAAGCGATTGGATGAGGAAAGCGACAAAGTTTGGGTGGTTATAAATAAGCAGGCGTAGTTATTCTGAATTAAGGCGTAGTTATTCTGAGTTAAAGGTGTTGGAATACCCGGTGGTTAAAATCGATGTCTGGCGTGGTTGCTTGCGATGGCACTGCGGTATTTGCGGTATTGTTGAATTATTGATCCTTACGTAAGAAGGCCTTTTTCGATAATTATTCCACGGTAATTCTTATTCGATAGTTTATTTTATTGATTGATAATTCTTTGCGTTGGTATTTTATATTATTCTTTGTTTTGATAATTGTCCTTTTTATGATATTTCCATTATCGGATCGATAATTCATATTATTTGAATAATATTATTAGATAACATTATTGGCGATGTCTAGAAAGTTACATCTAAGGAGAGGTTTGGTCACTAATTTGCGCATGATGGAGAGATCCTTATTGGAAAGCCCCTTCTCTGAGGAGCGACTGGTTGTCGTAAATGTGATTACGTAATATTATTTGTGAATAATTAATTATTGATTCATATGATAAGGAAATATTTATTTTATATGAATATAAATGATGGATTTATTTATGTGGTTATTAATGAAGAAATTATTGTTGAGGTGTTTTATCGGTATTTTATCGGATTGGAGGTGTTAAAAATCAAATCGGGGTTTTGAGATATATTGCTTGGGGGTTATAATTTTTAATCAAATAGTTGGATTGTAGTAATTTTGGGTATGTTATACATACATAAGTTGAGTATATGTCCACAAATTTTGAGCAGATTAAAAATGCCACGAATGATTTGTTGTGAATTTTAAGAGGTGTCGGATTAGGAAATTAGGTTTATAATTGATTTTGGTGGAAAATTCTAGAATTGAGTGGGCCCCACTTGTGGTTGGTGAAGAAATGTGCTGAATTTTATTTCAAATGTGGTGGGTGGCAATAGTAGCGAGTAAAGCCATCGGTGGTGGTCGAAATGCCTTGGTGAACTAACATTTTTCTATAAATAGAAATTTAAGTTAGAATTGAAAATCACACGAAACAAAGTTTTCTCTCTTTCTCTCTATATTATTGGCGTATTTTGTGAGTATTTAGATACTTTGAGAGTTCTTTATTCGATCTACAAGTTTCATTCGACATCACTTGAGCCTTTCCTTAGAAATCTTGATTCTTTGAGGTAAGGGATATTATTTTTTTCGTAATGATATTATTTCTTGATATCATTATCTTTGAAATATTGATCTGAAGTTTTTATCAAATTTGGAACTTTTTCATGTCGGGGTTACTATTCATGATTAGATTCTTATTCATGAGTTCTTATTCACGATTCTTATTCACAGTCTTATTAAGTAAGCGTGAAAATATTTTTTGTGGAATTTCTATCTTTTGGTGTGAGATTCTTATTCACGTATCTGGCCTTTATTCACGTATCTGACCTTATTCTTATACGGCCTTTATTCATCGAGAAAAATAAAATTTTTCTTTTAAGTCAAAATATCTAATACGGATACTAGCTTTGATTGTATCCGTGTTTTGATCATTCTTGAATTTTACACCACTATGATTATTTTTGAGGTATTTTTGGACGTGGATAAAACCAAAATACGAATCCTTAATCCTTAATCCTTGTCATTTTGTTTCCTTTGGATTCGTTCTTTAAAAATATTTTTCATCATCCTCGGTCTTAAATGATGATATTATTGAATATCTTTGGCTTTTGTAGTGCAAAGATGAATGATTTCTGAAGAATATCTTTTTGGCTGTAGTGCAAAGATGAGCGGTGTTTAAATGAACATGGCCAAGTGATGAATATCTTTGGCCTTTAGTGCAAAGATGAGCAGTGTTGAGATGAACATATTGGATTGATGAATATCTTTGGCACATGTAGTGCAAAGATGAATATTTGATTTGAGATGAATATTGATTGATGTTACGAGGATAAAATATTGATGATGGTATTAAATTCATAGATTATAGTAGATTTCATTCTCTACGTAACTCTTACATGAATTATTATTTCATTGCGAATATTGATGCGAAACTTGTTGTCTATTGTATTCTATCAGATTTTTCCTGTTGGAGACTAACGATAATTTGTTGTATATTATCTTAGTCGTAGTATTCTTTCTTGGGCTAGTTGAGCTCACCCTTTTCTTGTTGTTCCATTTTTCTTCTCGGGAGGCGAGAATGTAGCGAGTCTTAGTCGGGGTATGGAATGAAGGTTCTAGAGAGTTGTTTAGTAGTCCTCACCATTTTGTAAAATAATGTATCGATAAATGTGATGAGGATTTATTTGAGTATAGATATTGTCTAGAAGATAATATTTGTATTTAAACTCACAGATTTCTTGTTGTAATAATAAAGTTGTAGTTGTTTACGTACCGTGTATTTGGCGACTCGAGAATGGGTTGGATGGAATGGACCTATTTTGGGGTAAATCACGGTTAATATCGAGCTTAGGGATATGATCTCTGGCGGAGATCGGGGAATAGAACTAGGAGGGAGGCGGGTAAATCCTTATTTAGTGTGTCTACTAAGCTTATTTGTTAGTTAGTGAAGTATATAGGGATATTATGTGATATATTGATTTCCTTAATTAACCCTTATTTTATGATGATGGTGAGAATGTCGTGAGAATATTAATAGTGGTGTAAATGAGGTAGTGGAGATGCACAACCATGCTTAACTGCGAGGAGAGCGTCTGAGCAGTGGCGATGTACCTCTGTGAATAACACCTTTGGCGAGATGATGAGCGAGGGGATGTTTAGAAGCTTTTTTTGCGGATTCATACGAAAATCGAGACGAGGAGACTTCGTGTTCAAAATCTGAGGAGGAGATGATAGCGATTCACGGGTGGTCACGAAAGCGGTTCAAAAGTTGGGACCACGAGTGCAGGAAAGCGATCCGATCGTCATGGCGGAAACATGGGTCAAACAAATTACCAAGATATTCGATGTCTTGGGATGCTCACGGCGAAACGAGAAAGTTCCATTCGCTACTTTTTGTCGGGGAATATTGGTTTGGTCGTGGAATATTAAATGCGTTGTAAAGGGGAATATTAAATGCTGACGGTAGCCGACCGTGTGTAAGCCCATGTGAAGCGATTGGATGAGGAAAGCGACAAATATAAGTTGGTTAAAAATAACGAGCGTAGTTATTCTGAATTAAAGGCATTGGAATACGGTGGTTAAAATCGATGTCTGGCATTGGTTGCGATGCTTTACGGTATTTTGCAGTATTGTTGAATTATTGATCCTTACGTGAAGGCCTTTACTCGATAATTTTTCACGCAGGTAATTCTTATTCGATATTTTATTTTATTGATTGATAATTCTTTGCGTTGATATTTTATATTATTGTTGTTTAATAATTGTCTTTGCCATGCATTATCTCCATTATCGGATCAATAATTCATATTATTTAAATAATATTATTAGATAGCATTATTGGCAATGTCTAGAAAGTTACATCAGGAGAGGTTTGGTCACTTTAATTGCGGCGCCCGATGAGGAGAGATCCTTATTGGAAGCCCCTCTTTCTGAGGAGCGGCTTTGGTTGTCATAATTGTGATTACGTAATATTATTTGTGAATAATTAATTATTGATTCATATGATAAAGAAATATTTATTTTATGTGGATATAAATGATGGATTTATTTATGTGGTTATAAATGAAGAAATTAATGTTGAGGTGTTTTATCGATTATTTTATCGGATTGGAGGTTTTAAAAATTAAATCGGGGTTTTGAGATATATTGCGGGGGTTATAATTTTTAATCCAAAGAGTTGGATGGTGGTAATTTTTGGGTATGTTATACATACATAAGTTGAGTATATGTCCACAAATTTTGAGCCAGTTAAAATGCACGAATGATTTGTTGTGAATTTTAAGAGGTGTCGAATTGAGAAATTAGGTTTATAATTGATTTTGGTGGAAAATTCTAGAATTGAGTGGGCCCCACTTGTGGTTGGTGAAGAAATGTGCTGAATTTTATTTCAAATGTGGTGGGTGGCAATAGTAGCGAGTAAAGCCATCGGTGCTTGGTCGAAGTCTGCTTGGTGGGCTAACATTTTCTATAAATAGAAATTTAAGTTAGAATTGAAAATCACACGAAACAAAGTTTTCTTTCTTTCTCTCTCTATATTATTGGCGTATTTTGTGAGTATTTAGATACTTTGAGGTTCTTTATTCGGTCAAGTTTCATTGACATCACTTAGGCCTTTCCTTAGAAATCTTGATTCTTTGAGGTAAGGGATATTATTTTTTTCGTAATGATATTATTTCTTGATATCATTATCTTTGAAATATTGATCTGAAGTTTTATCAAATTTGGAACTTTTTCATATGGGGTTACTATTCATGAGTTCTTATTCACGAGTTCTTATTCACGAGTTCTTATTAATGATTCTTATTCACGAGTTCTTATTCACGAGTACTATTAATGAAGCGTGAAAATGTTTTTTGTGGAATTTCTATCTTTTGGTGTCGAGATTCTTATTCGCGTATCTGGCCTTTATTCACGTATCGACCTTATTCATAGAAAAATAAAATTTCTTCTTTTAAGTCAAAATATCTAATACGGATACTAGCTTTGATTGTATCCGTGTTTTGATCATTCTTGAATTTTACACCACTATGATTATTTTGAGGTAGTTTTGAACATGAATAAAACAAAATCTGAATCCATAATCCTTAATCCTTGTCATTTTGCTTCCTTTGGATTCGTTTCTTTAAAAATATTTTCATCATCCTCGGTCTTAAATGATGATATTATTGAATATCTTTGGTTTTGTAGTCACAAAGATGAATGATTTCTGAAGAATATCTTTTGTAGTGCGAAGATGAGCAGTGTTGAGATGAACATGGTAGGTGATTAATATCTTTGGCTGTAGTGCGAAGATGAGCAGTGTTTAAATGAACATGACCCGGTGATGAATATCTTTGGCTGTAGTGCAAAGATGAATATTTGATTCGGATGTATATTGATTGATGTTCTGAGGGGATAAAAGATGGCGATGAACTTTTAAATTCATACATAGAAGATAGTAGTTTGCATTCTCTACTTAACTCTTTTAATGAATTATTATTTCATTGCTGAATATTGATTTAAAATTTGTTGTCTATTGTATTCATTAGATTTTTCCTGTTGAAGACTAACGATAATTTGTTGTATATTATCTTAGTCGTAATATTCTTCTTGGCTAGTTGAGCTCACCCTTTTCCTTTTGTTCCATTCTTCTCGGGAGGCGAGAATATAGCGAAATCTGAGTCGGGGTATGGAATGAAGGTTTTAGAAAGGATTGTTTAGTAGTCCTCACCATTTTGTAAAATAATGTATCGATAAATGTGATGAGGATTTATTTGAGTATAGATATTATGCAGAAGATAATATTTGTATTTAAACTCACAGTTTCTTGTTGTAATAATAAAGTTGTAGTTATTTACATACCATGTATTGACAATTTCGGAATGGGTGATGTATACCTATTTTGGGGCGTCATGATATATCTTGTGAGTTTAAATATAATATTGTCTTACAGAAGCAATATCCATCATGCAAATAAATCCCCATCGTAATTATTGATTCATTATTTACAAAATTAAAGTGAAAATAGTTAACATTCATCTGAACCTTCATTCCATGGAATATCATCATTTAAAGGCGAGGATGATGAAAAATATTTTTTTTTTTTTAAACGAATCCAGATGAAGAAAAATGAAAGATTAAGGATTAAGGAAATTCTTGGTTTTATCCGGGCCAAAAATACCTCCAAAATAATCATATCATTTTAAAATTTAAGAATGATGAAAACATGGATACAATCGAAGTGAAGTATCCGAATCGAGATGTTTTAGACGAAGAAGAAATTTTATTTTTTTTTAAAGAATAAGTCGTAAATATCGTGAATAGTGGTCATTATCGTGAAATAGAATGAAGTATCGTGAATAGTAACGTGAATAAGTAAGACACCAAAAGATAGAAATTCCACAAAAACATCTTCACGCTTTCATGAATAGTACTCGTGAATAGTAACTTCGTGAATAGTAAGCTTCATGAATAGTAACTTCGTGAATAGTAACTCATGAATAAGTAACCCATGAATAGTAACCCGAGCATGAAAAAGTTCCAAATTTGATAAAAACTTGGATCAACATTTCAAAGATAATGATATTGAAGAAATAATATCATTACAAAAAAAATAATATCCTTACCTCGAAAGACAAGATTTCTTAGTTGGAAAACAGGATATAGGCTATGACTTGAACTTGCACCGTATAGCAATACTCAAAGTATACTCAAAATACTCACAAGAATACGCTCGATAATATAGAGAGAAAACTTTGATTTACGGTGTGATTTTCAATTCTAACTAAGCACCCTATTTATAGGAAATTGCTTAGAACACAAAGCGAAAATTGAATATAATAATATTATATATAAACAAAATTCATACGCCCACATCTTGAATCTGAATTCAGCCACCATGCACATGTTAAATGAGTTTCAAAAATGGAAAAAACGTTTTTGTAATTAAAAATATTTTAAACTTCCAAAAATCAATTATTTCGGAACTTCAGAGCTTCAATAATTCATAATAAATATCCCTTTCATCAGAAAATTGAATCTCGCGTGTTTTTTATAGGAAATTCAATTCTCTACAACTGCGGAAGAAAGTTTTCCAAATTCCAAGCAGAAATAATGAAATCCACAACAGGCGATTTTACTGAAATTATAATCAAATTTCGATCGATAAATGGGGTCCACCGACATGTTTAACATGTTTTAAACATTTATTGCAACAAAATACTCTTCCTCCTCGTATACTCATATATCCCACATTCGTTGTAAAAATATCACCAGTTAATATATTATTAAAATAATATATTTAAATGAATTATTTTATCGAGAAAAAGATAAAATATTAATTTTCAACAATTGTCATTTTAAAATTTTCTCCATCTATATCCACATAAAATCAATATTTTCCTCATCATATAAATCAATAATTAATTATTCACAAATAATATTACGAGAATCACAATATTGACAACCGAGCGGTTCAGGAAGAGGGCTTTCAATAAAATTTCTTCTTCTTTGGCGCGCAATTAGATGACAAACCTCTCCTTAGGCGAACTTTCTAGACATTGCCAATAATGTTATCTAATAATATTATTAGGATAATATAAATTATTGCTTCGATAATGAAAGATCTTTGTGTAATGACAATTATTGAAACAACAACAATATAAAATATCAACGCATGACAATTATTGAATCGATAAAATCTTTGAGCGGTAATTACGTAACCATTATTGAGTAGTGCCTTCTTACGTAAGAATCAATAATTGGTGCAATCACGGTATCTTCTTTGTTCAACAACGCAGCGTATTAGTGTGTTTTAACCCTTAGGGTATTCAACGATGATAATTGTAACAATAACTTCTGTAGTTATTTAAAAAACTTATATTTATCGTTTTCTTCATCCAATCGCTTTCCGTTATGGGGCCCACACATGGTCTGTGTCGTAAATACGAATATTCCCAAGCGATCTGAATATTCCACGACAAACGAATATTCAGAAGCGATAATGAATATTTTATAACCACTTTGCTTATTTTGAAATATTTGCGTATTTAACCCTTAACTATCCACATTAATCAAATCAACCCTTACTATTTCAAAATAATAAATAAAGGAAATTCTTTTTTATTTAAAAATTTGAGGGTCTTCATATATCTTTGTGAATTTGGATAAAAATATATACCAGTGTGTACGTCGCGATGACACCTTACATAAAGGTATAGTCGAAAAACTATTTTAGAAATTAGAATCTTTGGGAAAGTGCTCAAGGAAACCTTCGTATACATGGGAGGCCATGCTTTTAGGTTATGGTAGATATCATATGGCTACGAAATTATCCTCGGTTGATTAATAGACCCCAAAGAAAACGAGAAGATTACTATCATATTCTTCCCGATGGTGAGTCTTCTCTTGACATATCATTATCTCCATTTGTCTCTAATTGGGTATTATACTCCAAACAAACACCAAGATTATATAGGTAGTGCTTGTAAATATACTCAAAGCAAGTGGATGAAGCACAACCATGTCTTATGATAACACGAGTTTGTATGTCATTAGACATCTTGTATGATAGTGACAAAACACCCTTCCAAAGTTGGGTTCGCACGCCTCTTTAGGGAGAACCTCAACAACTATAGACCACCAGATTCTATTCCTTGTTATCCCCTTTTCAAACTTGGCTACACTTTTATTACACGAAAGGAATTGTGAAACAAAAGGGTGAGCACAACTAGCTCAAGAAAAAGAATATTATAACTAAAGATACATAAATTATCGATAGTCTTCATCAATAATAAATCGGAGATTTAGAACATATGGTAGATGATAAAACTTTTCAACCATAGTTGCGGTTGAACGAGCAATCCATTAAAGAGTCGAATAGACTATAAAGTCTATTGTCTTCTCCGCGTTAAAGTCCACCAACAATATTTTATCCTGTAACATCAATCAGCGGTTCTTTTCCACAATCATATGAATAACTCATTATCATAATTGTGATTCTAAATTCCTCTTCTCATCCGGAATGAAGATAATTTTCATCACTGTCTTTACGAAACATCAAATATCATGGTTATACCAAATCACGGTTCTTGTTCATAATCATACTAATAAATTCATCTTTGCACCACGGGCCAAAGATATTCATCAACAGTTCATCTTTACACTACGTGCTAAAGATATTCAACAATGGAGTCATCTTTGCATACTGAGCCAAAGATATTCATCAATAATTCATCTTTGCACTCTGAGGCTAAGATATTCATCAACAAGTCGTCTTTACTTCTGAGCCAAAGATATTTATACATCAAAGAAATACATAATCATTTTGGAAGTTATATAACAATAATTATAACCGTGTTGATCAATTCACCTTTGCACTTAAGCTAAAAATATTCAATGGTCATGATCATACACCAATCAACAATTCAACTTTTGCACCATTGCCAAAGAGAACCTATGGTCACGATCATACCAATAATCTACCCATCTTTACACTCAAGTCAAAGAGAAATATTATCATTAGGGTTATAAGAATGTTATATAAAAACAATATAATCAAAACATAGTTTTAATTTCAAGAGTAAGATTCATAAATCAACGATAATTTGGTCAAAGAAGAAACCCGATTTATCATGAATAGTACCCGTATTCATCATAATAATATCGTCGTAGTAACCTCGACCGAAAAGATAAAGTTTCATAATAAAATTATATCCATATTTATAACACCTTAATCCAAATGTTATAAATCACTTAGAAATCTCATAATCTAATATTATTAAAGAAATATTTCAACATAATGATATTGAAGAAATAATATCATTTGAGAAGAAAATAACATCCCTTACCTCGAAAGATTAGTACTTAATTTTGGAATCTGGGATATAGTCTTTGAAGGAATACTCTAACAATACTCAAAGTATACTCAAGAATCGCTCGATAATATAGAGAGAAAACTTGGTTTACGGTGTGATTTTCAATTCTAACCTAAGCACCTATTTATAGGAAATTGCTTAGAACACAAAAGCGAGAAAATTTAATAAATTAATAATATAATTATATAAATTTCCTCGCATGCCTAGAATCTGATTTCAGCCATCAAACACATGCCACATTCTAGAAAAAGTAAAAAAAAACGTTTTTCTAATTTTAAATATTTTAAACTTCTAAAATCAATTATTTGAACTTGAACTTCAATAATTCATAATAAATAGCCCTTTCATCAGAAAATTCAAATCTTGCGAGTTTTTATAGGAAATTCAATTCTCTACAACTTTGCAGAAGAAAGTTTTCCAAATTCCAAATAAAAAAATTGAAGAAATCCACAAGCAGGCGATTTTACACATTTATAATCAAATTTCGGTCGATAAATGGGGTCATGAGCATGTTTAACATGTTTTAACATTTATTGCAACAAAAATACTCTTCCTCCTCGTATACTCATATATCCCACATTCGTTGTAAAAATATCACCATTATTATATTATTAAAATATAATAATATATTTAAATGAATTATTTTATCGAGAAAAAGATAAAATTTCAATTTTCAACAATTGTCACATTAAAATTTTCTCCATCTATATCCACATAAAATCAATATTTTTCTCATCATATGAATCAATAATTAATTATTCACAAATAATATTATAGAATCCTGATATGTGATGACGAGGCGGTTCGAGGAAGAGGGGCTTTCGATAAAATTTCTTCTTCTTTGGTAGCATGATTAGGTGACCAAACCTCTCCTTAAGATAGAACTTTCTAGACATTGCCAATAATGTTATCTAATAATATTATTAGGATAATATGAATTATTAGCCGATAATGAAAAATATTGTGTAATGACAATTATTGAAACAACAATGATATAAAATATCAACGCGACAATTATTAAATCGATAAAATCTTTGAGCAGTAATTCTGTAACCATTATTGAGTAGTGCCTTCTTACGTAAGAATCAATAATTGGTGCGATCTGGTATCTTCTTGTGTTTAACCACCAAGAGTATTTTAACAATGATATTGCAGTAACAACTTCTGTTGTTATTTTTAAACAACTTATATTTGTCGTTTTCTTCATCGATCGCTTTTTAGTTATGGGGCCCACACATGGCTGCTTGTAGTAAATGCGAATATTCACAAGCGATCTGAATATTCCACGACCAAACGAATATTCCCAACAATGATGAATATTTTATAACCACTTGCTTATTTTGAAGTATTTGCGTATTTTACCCTAACTATCACATTAATCAAATCAACCCTTACTATTTCAAAATAATAAATAGAAAATTAAATTTCATTAATAA
The DNA here is from genome assembly GCA_020205615.1 of Panax quinquefolius. Taxonomy (NCBI): domain Eukaryota; kingdom Viridiplantae; phylum Streptophyta; class Magnoliopsida; order Apiales; family Araliaceae; genus Panax; species Panax quinquefolius. The sequence goes on along the minus strand of CM035169.1, from coordinate 26,797,982 downwards.
TAAGTTGGGGTCTTACTGACCTCCCTCCTTATGAAATTTCGTCCTCGAAATTGGCGTACGTATACTGGTGTTTGAAAAGGTGAGGATACCTCGCTTTCATTTAGTTTCAATTCGGTCATTTCCTCTATAGCATGATTCCTCCACAAAACTTTAACTTGTGGTATGACCTTTCTTGGCGTGGGACATGCTCCTTCTATCCAAGATCTTGGCGGTACCTCCTCATACGTTAAGTCTTAAGCTATCTCGTCAGGTTCTAACTTCGATAGCGTGGTTTGGGTCTTTCACATATTCTGAAATACGGATATGTGAAACACATTATGAACACGAGACATACTCGGAGTAGTAGCGAGTCTATAGGCTACATTTCCTACTCGGTCGAGAATTTGAAATGGACGATAAATCGTGGATTGAGCTTTCCTCTCTTCCCAAATCTTGTAACTCCCTTCCCGTGGAGCGACTTCATGACAATCATGATCCCCACACTAAATTCCCGTCCTTTCGATGAAGATCAGCATAACTCTTTTGTCGATCTTGTCTTGGTTTGTATCGTTGTCGAATCATTTGGATCTTTTAAAGTGATCATACGTACCAACTTCGGGTCCCCCAACGATGTTGCTTCACCCACCTCGTCCCAACATCTTTGGAGAAGCGACACTTTTCGTCCATATAATGCTTGAATGGAGCCACACTATACTTGCACGATAACTTTGTTGTTGTAGGAGAATTCCACCGATGGTAAATACTTATCCCAAGCGCCCTTGAAGTCAGGACCACGAGTCTTAATAAATCTTGAGAGTTTGAATAGTCCTTTTCGATTGTCCGTCAGGTTTGAGGATGGTATGCGAAGCCCGAATAAATAAATCCGTGCCCGTAGCTTTTTTTGCAAGCTAACCCAAAATCTTGAAGTGAATCTTGGGTCACGATCAAAACTATGGATCTGGGCATGCCATACTGACCTCACAATCTCATTCACGTACATACTAGCAAGGCGTTCAAGTGAATAAGTCTCCGTGTCGGCAAGAAATGAAAGCGAGACTTGGTTAATCTATCAACAATAACCCAAATAGCATTGATGCCTTGAGAAGCAAGTAGGAAGACCATGTGAAATCCATGGTAATGTGTTCCCACTTCCATTTGAATCTCAAGTGGTTCAGCGGACCCTTAGGTACTAGATGCTCGCCTTTACCGTTGACAAGTTAAACACATTGAGATAAACTTTGCAATCTCTCTCTTCGTATTGTTCCACCAAAATGTATGTCGAAGATCACGATACATTTAGTACTTCGAGGATGGATTGCAAATGGTGTATTGTGTGCCTCCATCATAATCTTGTACTTCAAATCAGTCGTTAGGAACCTGAAAGTCTAGAGTGGACTCGAAGTATTCCTTCTTCATCAATTCTCGCTTAGGAATAGCTCCTTCTTGTACTTTCTTCTTCATACGCATCATTTCCGGATTCGGTGGCTTGAAAGCGACCTTAACTTTTTCTATTAAAGTTGGCTCTGTCGTATACTTGACATCATCGCTTTTCGTTCCTGCATATGATCTTCTACTTTCAATAGCGTCGGCTACCACGTTAAACTTTTCGGGATGGTATTGAATAGTGTGGTCGTAGTCTTTCAATAGCTCGAGCCAGCGTCATTGCTTAGCGTGTTGAGTTCTTTTGAGTGAAGAAATATTTAAGGCTTTTATGGTGGTGAGATATATCTCCACTTTCTCCCCATATAGATAGTGCCTCCATATCTTTAAGCGAAAGCAGCATTGCTTTTGACTCTAGATCATGAGTAGGATAATTCCTCTCATACTCTTTAAGTTGTCATGAGGCATAGGCTATGACTTTCCCCCGTTGCATGAGAACACATCCTAACCCTTTGCACGAAGCATCATTTGTAGATAACAAATCCATCCGAACCGGATGGTATTGTTAGAAGCAGTCTTAGAAATAAGTCTCCTCTTAAGCTCTTGGAAACTTTTCTCGCATTCTTCGCTCCAAGCGAATTTTGTATCCTTAGGAGTTAATTTGAGTTAATGGAGTAGCGATTGAGAAAACCCTTCCACGAATCTCGATAATAACCGGCTAAAGCCAAAAAGCTACGTACTTGATCATGAGCTTGGTTGCTCCCGACTTTGTATTGCTTGATCTTGGCCGGATCAGCGGATACTCCATGTTTTGACACCACGTGCCCGAGGAATGCTACTTCCTCAAGCGAACTTCGCATTTCTTTAATTTGGCATATAGTTTGTTTTCACGAAGCCTTTGGAGTACCGACTTCAAATGGTGCTCATGATCTTCACGACTTTTGGAATATATAAGGATGTCATGATAAAAACAACAACAAAGCTGATCAAATATTCCTTGAATACTCGGTTCATCATATCCATGAAAAGCGGGGAGCATTAGTCGAGTCAGAAAGACATGACTAAGAATTCATAATGCCCGTCCAGGAGTTCTAAAGGCGGTCTTTGGAATATCCTCGATTCTAATCTTGGTGATGATATCGAGCGAAGATCGATTTTGAAAAGAATTGTGCCTTGCCTTACATTTGGTCAAACAAGTCATCAATACGAGGTAGAGGATACCTATTCTTGATGGTGACATGGTTCGATTCAGATAGTCAATACAAAGTCGCATACTCCGTCTTTCTTCTTTACTGAATAAAGCAGGAGCACCCGAGGAGATGTCTTGGGGCCGAATGAAAGCGGAGATGTCCAACAATTCTGTAGTTGGACCTTTAACTCTGAAGTTCAATAGGAGCCATTCGATATGGGGTTTTAGAAATGGGCTTTGTGCGGGTTCAAGATCGATAAAAAATTGACTTCACGTTACGGGGTAGGCAAGGGAAGTTCTTGAAATCGTCGGGAAAGTCGATAACAACGGGAATATTATTCAAATTTGGCGTGTCTTTATTCAAATCCATAACATGGGCTAAGAAAGCTTGACATCAGTTTTTCAATAAGCGAATAGCTTTATGATTAGATATAGCGGTGATTGATTTTAATGGTTTAGTTGCTTGAATTAAATACAACGGGTTGGTTAGGAATATGAAAACTATGACCTTACGAAAACAATCAATTTTGGCATGATGAGTAGTTAACGATCAATCCCTAAAATCACATCAAAAGCAAGTATCTTTAAAGAGATAAGGTCAGCGGGTAAGGTGATGGTGCCAACTTGAATCAAACAAGATTTATAAGCGAGTGGATGTGATGAAAGTTTCTCTAGCGGAGTTTCCACGAGATAGGTCGAAAGTCTAATTTCTCGGTCGAGTTTAAGCGTTGAGCACATGCGGAGAGATAAATGAATGGGTAGCACCGGTATCAAGTAAGGTATAAACTTTGTGAGAATTTATAAATAGCTTACCGTGATCACCTCGTTTGGGTTCTCGCATTATGACCGATCACAACAAGCGCTCTTCCGGAATCGTTGACTTTGACTTTTACGGGGACGATCTTTTGAGTCACAATCCCCATTGAACTAGGTTTTTTACTCTTGTCTGATCTCGGCGATATGTCCTTCCTTTCCACAATTATAGCATACCTTGAGCTGTTGTGGGCGGTTTGAATGATATGTCCCTCTTTTCGCATTTGTAGCATATATGGCCGGTGGTCGTTCTCCTCCTTAGAACCGATTCTTTTTCTTGCCTTTGTCGTCTTCACATAGTCGTTGTTAAATCTCCTCTTTTTAAAATCTCCTCGACTCGCTTCTTCTATTTTCATGGCCATGATTACCACGGAGTGGTTACCATTTTGTCCATCTGTTTCTTTCTCATTTGGTTTATCATTATTACATTGTTGCTTATCTACGATGCGATCTGGTTATGGTCCCTCGGTTGGTAGTACTCGTTATCTCGCTCTAATAATTGAGCCACATTTACAACATCTGAATAGAGAAAATTTATGAGAAATGAGATATTATGCGTGTATGGGGTTTCAAACCTCTAAAAAACATCCGCGTCATCGTTCCTCATTCTCCACTGAATGAGGTCTGCAAAACTGGATAACTCTGCAAACTTTGCCTCGTCTTTGAGACCGTCGTATGTTGTTTTGTTCTAATCGATGAACTCCACTTCCTTCATATAGCGAACACTTTCGGGAAAGTATTTGTCATTAAATAATTCTGAAGCGTCTCCCAAGACATCTTTGAGTCAAAATTTGGATGGAGTGCGCTTCCTGAGACTCCCACCGATGATACGCCTCGCCACGGAACATAAAGGTGGCGAATGGAACCTTCTGTTCTTCGTGCATCCCAAGACATCGAATATCTTGGTAATTTGCTTGACCCGTGTTTTCGCCGTGATCGGATCGGCTTTCCCTTAAATTCTGGTGGTCCCGACTCTTTGAAGCTGCTTTTTTTGTGACAACGTGAATTGCTATCATTTCCTCTCTGTATTTTGAACACGAGTCTCCTCAAATGCGATTTTGCATGAGCTGCAAAAAGCTTCTAAACATCCCTCGTTCATCATCGCTTTTCGGTGGTGTTGTTCACGGGAGGAACATTGCCCGACTGTTGCACGTTCTCCTCGTTGGTGAGTCTGAGCGTCTCCACGGTCTCATTTCCATTGTTAATATTCTCGGATCGACATTCTCAAATCTTGTCGTAAAATAAGGGTTAATTAAGAAATCAATATATCACATAATATCATATATATCTTGACCGACTAAAAAAAATAAGCTTAGGTAGGACACCTTTAGCGAAGGATTTTCGTCTCTCCCCTCTAGTTCTATTCCCGATCTCGCGGAGATCGTATCCTAGCTACGATACCATTGCTGCGCCCCCAAAATAGGTATACATCACCCATTACGAGTTGTCAATACGTAGTGCGAAACAACTACAACTTTATTATTACAACAGTAAAAGCGTGAGTTTGAATACAAATATTATCTTACAGACAATATCTATACTCAAATAAATCCTCATCACATTTATTGATACATTATTTTACAAAAATGGTGAGGACTACTAAACAATTCTTTCTAAAACCTTCATTCCATACCCAGGCTACGTACTTCATTTATATTCTCGCCTCACGAGAAGAAAAATGGAACAAAAAGGAAAAGGGTGAGCTCAACTAGCCCGGTAAAGAATATTATGACTAAGATAATATACAACAAATTATCGTTAGTCTTGACGGGGAAAAATCTAATAGAATCTGATAGAATGACAAATTTTAAATCAATATTCAGCGTGAAATAATAATTCATTAGAAGAGTTAAGTAGAGAATGCAAACTACTATCTTACATGTATGAATTTAAAAGTTCATCATCTATCTTTTATCCTGTAACATCAATCGATATACATACGGAATCAAATATTCATCTTTGCACTCTGGCGAAAGATATTCATCGATTAGTCGTGTTCATCTAAACACATTCATCTTTTACTTTTCTGACGAAGATATTCTTGAGAAATCATTCATCTTTGCACTCTACGGGCGAAGATATTCAATAATATCATCATTTAAATGAGGATGATGAAAAATATTTTTAAAAAAGCGAATCGATTGAAACAAAATGATGAGGATTAAGGATTAAGGATTAGTACTTTGTTTTATCCATGTTCAAAAATACCTCAAAAATAATCATAGTGGTGTAAAAATTGAGAATGATCAAAACATGGATCTGATCAAAGCTAGTATCGAATAGATATTTTGGATGAAAAGAAGAAATTTTATTTTTAAATTGAATAGTGTCAAGTATCGTGAATAGTATTAGTATCGTGAATAGTAACTCAGACACCAAAAGATAGAAATTTCCCAAAAAAACATCCTCACGCTTCATGAATAGTACTAGTCGTGAATAGTAACTAACTCGTGAATAGTAACTCGTGAATAGTAACTCGTGAATAGTAACTCATGAATAGTAACTCATGAATAGTAACCCTTGAGCATGAAAAAGTTCCAAATTTGATAAAAAGTTTCAACCGATATTTGACATAATGATATTGAAGAAATAATATCATTTGAGAAGAAAATAAACATCCTTACCTCGAAAGATTAGTACTTACATTTGGAATCTAGGATATAGTCTTTGAAGGAACTTTGCCGTCTAACAATACTCAAAGTATACTCAAAATACTCACAAGAATCGCTCGATAATATAGAGAGAAAACTTGATTTACGGTGTGATTTTCAATTCTAACCTAAGCACCTATTTATAGGAAAATGCTTAGAAACACAAGCGAGAAAATTTAATAAATTAATAATATAATTATATAAATTTCCTCGCATACCTAGAATCTGATTTCAGCCATCAAACACATGCCACATTCTAGAAAAAAGTAAGAAAAAACGTTTTTCTAATTTTAAATATTTTAAACTTCCAAAAATCGATTATTTTGAGACTTGAACTTCAATAATTCATAATAAATAGCCCTTTCATCAGAAAATTTGAATCTCGCGAGTTTTTATAGGAAATTCAATTCTCTACAACTTTGCAGAAGAAAGTTTTCCAAATTCCAAATAGAAATTGCCAAGAAATCCACAAGCAGGCGATTTTACGGTATAATCAAATTTCGATCGATAAATGGGGTCCATGAGCATGTTTAACATGTTTTAAACATTTATTGCAACAAAAATACTCTTCCTCCTCGTATACTCATATATCCCACATTCGTTGTAAAAATATCACCATTATTATATTATTAAAATATAATAATATATTTAAATGAATTATTTTATCGAGAAAAGATAAAATTTCAATTTTCAACAATTGTCACATTAAAATTTTCTCCATCTATATCCACATAAAATCAATATTTTCCTCATCATATGAATCAATAATTAATTATTCACAAATAATATTCTGAGAATCCTGATATTGTGACGAGGCGGTTCAAGGAAGAGGGGGCTTTCGATAAAAATTTCTCACTTCTTTGGCGTATGATTAGGTGACCAAACCTCTCCTTTGAGCGAGAACTTTCTAGACATTGCCAATAATGTTATCTAATAATATTATTAGGATAATATGAATTATTATAGCCGATAATGAAAAAATTGTGTAATGACAATTATTGAAACAACGATGATATAAAATATCAATATGACAATTATTAAATCAATAAAATCTTTGAGCGATAATTCTTTGTAACCATTATTGAGTAGTGCCTTCTTACGTAAGAATCAATAATTGGTGCAATCTGGTATCTTCTTGTGTTTTAAACCAAAGGTATTTTAACGATATTAACTTGGTAACAACTCTGTAGTTATTTTTAAACAACTTATATTTGTCGTTTTCTTCATTATCGCTTTTAAACGGCATTTGCTTGCAAGTCGCAACGAATACTTATATTTTGTCGAATTTTCAATGAATATTTTATAACCACTTTTAGTTATGGGGCCATTAACACAATCAATCCTTACTATTTCAAAATAATAAATAAAAATTAAATTAATAATATTTGGGGTCTTACACTCTTGGTGGGAGTCGTGAAGTACCCATCCGAATATTCGGCATGTCGACGTTTGAAACTATTTAATGATAAATATATTCACGAAAGTGTTAAATCATATGAATGAATGGAGTTTTATTAACAAAACAACATTGCTTATTTTGAGTTATTTGCGTATTTTTAGCCCTATGGCGGATGTTTCTTAGAGGTTTAATCAAATCGTATCTCATTTCTCTTAAATTTCAAAATAATAAATAGAAAATTAAATTTCATTAATAATAAGTTACCGGAGATAGGGTCAACAAAACAACGATACGCTGGGATCAGATTATGCAGTGGCGAAACCTAGTTATTGGGACGGTGACTCAAAAAGATTATCCAGAAAAGTCAAAGTCAGCGGTTCTGGAAGGCGTTTGTTGTGGTGGTCAAAATCGAGGAACCCAACGAGGTGATCACGGGTAAAATTTCATAAATTCTTATTAAGTTTATACTTTACTTGATACGGTGCTACCCATTCATTTATCTCTCTACTTGTGCTCAGCGTTTAAACTTGACTCAGGAAAAATTAGACTTTGACCTATCTGTGGAAACTCAGTTAGGAGAAACTTTCATCACATCCTTTGTTTATAAATCTTGTTTGATTCAAGTTGGCACCATCACCTTACCTGTTGACCTTATCTCTTTAAAGATACTTGCTTTTGATGTGATTTTAGGGATTGATTGGTTAACTACTCATCATGCCAAAATTGATTGTTTTCGTAAGGTTGTTAGTTTTCATATAACTAACCTTGACTGTTATGCAAATCAAGCAACTAAACCATTAAAATCAATCCTTTATCATATCTAATCATAAAGCTATTCGTTTATTGAAAAGCGGATGTCAAGCTTTTTTAGCCCATGTTATGGATTTGAATAAAGACACGTCAAATTTGAATAATATTCTGTTGTTATTGACTTTCTGACGTATTTCTGAAGAACTTCCGGTCTACCCTAGAGCGTGAAGTTGAATTCTTTATTGATCTTGAACACAGTACAAAGCCCATTTCTAAAACCCCATATCGAATGGCTCTATTGAACCGGGAGTTAAAGGTCCAACTACGAGGAATTGTTGGACATCGGTTTCATTAAATCTAGTACATCTCCTTGGGGTGCTCTGTTTTATTTGTAAAGAAGAAAGGCGGGAGTATGGGACTTTAATATTGACTATCGGGAATTGAACCATGTCACCATCGAGAATAGGTATCCTCTACCTCGTATTGATGACTTGTTTGACCCGATTCTGAGGGCACAATTTTTTCAAAGATCGATCTTCGATTACGGATATCATCATTTGAAGATTAGGCGAGGATATTCCAAAGGCGCCTTTTAGAACTTCGGTATGGGCATTATGAATTCTTAGTCATGTCTTTCGGATTGACTAATGCTCCTACGGCTTTCATGGATATGATGAATCGAGTATTGAGGAATATTTGGATCGATTCGTTGTTATTTTTATTGATGACATCCTCATATATTCCAAAAGTCGTGAAGATCATGAGCACCATTTTGAAATTTGGTACTCCAAAGGCCGTGAAAACAAGCTTTATGCCAAGTTGAAGAAATGCGAGTTACGGCTTGAGGAAGTAGCATTCCTTGGGCACGTGGTGTCGAAACATGGAGTATATGTTGATCCCGGTGAAGATTGAAGCAATATAAAGTGGGAGACAACCAAAAGTCGGTGGTTGAAGTCGTAGTTTTTGGGCTTATTTGGTTATTATCGGAGATTCGTGGAAGGGTTTTCTCGAATCGCTACTCCATTAACTTGATTAACTCGGAAGGATACAAAATTCGTTTGGGGCGAAGAATGCGAGAAGAGTTTCAAGAGCTCGAGAGGAGACTTATTTGGACTTTGTTCTAATAATACCATCTGGTTCGGATGGATTTGTTATCTCTGGCGATGCTTGAGGCAAAGGGTTAGGATGTGTTCTCATCTGGCGTGGGAAAGTCATAGCCTATGCCTCATGACAACTTAAAAAGTATGAGAGGAATTATCCTACTCGTGATATAGAGTTAGCGTGATCGTTTTTTATTAAAGATATGGAGGCACTATCTATATGGGGAGAAAGTGGAGATATATTCGGACCATAAAAGCCTTAAAATATTTCTTCACTAAAAAGAACTTAACATGCGTGCGTGACGTTGGCTCGAGTTATTGAAAGACTACGACCACACTATTCAATACCATCCTGGAAAAGCGAGCGTGGTGGTGGCGCGTTGAGTAGAAGATCATATGCGGGAATGAGTGCGATGATGTCAAGTATATCGCGTAGAGCCAACTTTAATAGAAAAAGTTAAGGTTGCTCAACCCAGGCCAGGTGATCATTATGAAGAAGAAAGTCTGAAGGAGCTATTAGGAAGCGAGAATTGATGAAGAAAGAATACTTTGAGTCCACTCTAGACTTTGTGTCCCTAACGACTACGATTTGAAGTACAAGATTATGATGGAGGCACTGATACACCATTTGCAATCCATCTTGGAAGTACCAAAATGTATCGTGATCTTGACATACATTTTGGTGGAACAATATGAAGAGAGAGATTGCAAAGTTTATCTCGATGTGTTTAACTTATCAGCGTGTAAAGGCGGAGCATCTAGTACCTAAGGGTCCATTGCAACCACTTGAGATTCCGAAATGGAAGTGGGAACACATTACCATGGATTTCGATTCTGGGTCTTCCTACGGTTTCTCAAGGTATCAATGCTATTTGGGTTATTGTTGATAGATTAACCAAATCGCTCATTTCTTGCCGAATCTGGAGACTTATTCCCTTGAGCGTCTTGCTAGTATATATATGTGAATGAGATTGTGAGGTTGTATGGCATGCCTGTATCCATAGTTTGGATCGTGACCCAAGATTCACTTCAAGATTTTGGGTTAACTTGCAAAAAGCTATAGAGCGCAGATTTGCGATTTAGTTCGACATACCATCCTCAAAGCAGACGGACAATCGGAGAGGACTATTCAAACTCTTGAAGATCTATTAAGACTACGTGTCCTAGACTTCAAGAAGGCGGTTGGGATAAGTATTTACCATTGGTGGAATTCTCCTACAACAACAGTTATCGAGCAAGTATAGGTGTGGCTCCATTTGAAGCATTATATGGAACGAAAATGTCGCTCTCGATATGTTGGGATGAGGTGGGTGAAGCAACATTGTTGGGACCCGAGAGTTAATGCGATATGACTCTCGAAAAGATCAAATGATTCGACAGCGTATACAAAGCGGCACAAGATCGACAAAAGAGTTATGCGGATCTTCATCGAAAAGGCGTGGAATTTAGTATTGGGGATCACGTATTGTTGCGAGTTGCTCCATGGAAGGAGATACAATATTTGGGAAACGAGGAAAGCTCGATCCACGATTTATTGGTCCATTTCAAATTCTTGATAAGAGTAGGAAATGTAGCCTATAGACTCGTTACCTACCTCAAGTATGTCTCGTGTTCATAATGTGTTTTTCATATATCGATGCCGTAAATATGTGAAAAGACCGAACCACGTTATAGAGTTAGAGCAGGACGAAATAATAGAAGACTTTACGCGTATGAGGAGGTACTGTCAAGATCTTGGATAGGAAGGAGCATGTCCCTACGCATGAAGATCATACCACAAGTTAAAGTTTTGTGGAGGAATCATCTTTATAGAGAAATGACACAGGAATTGGAAAGCGGAAATGAAAGCGAGGTATCCTCACCTTTTGAAACACCAGTGCGTCGTCGATTTCGAGGGCGAAATTTCATAAGGAGGGAGGTTGTAAGACCCCAACTTATTATTAATGAAATTTAATTTTCTCTATTTATTATTTTGAAATAGTAAGGGTTGATTTGATTAATGTGGATAGTTATGGGTAAAATCATAAATATTTCAAAATAAGCAAATGGTTATAAAATATTCATTGTTGTCGGGGAATATTCGTTTGGTCGTGGAATATTCTTCTTTGTCGGGGAATATTAAATGCGACAGTATGCTTTTTTTGGTGGGCCCTAAAAGCGATTGGATGAAGAAAGCGACAAATATAAGTTGTTTAAAAATAACGGCGTAGTTATTCTGAATTAATCTTGTTAAAAATACTCGGTGGTTAAAACACACGATGCTTATGGTATTGCACCAATTATTGATTCTTACGTGAAGGCCTTTACTCGATAATGGTTACGATAATTATTATTCGATATTTTATTGATTTAATAATTCTTTGCGTTGATATTTTATATTCTTTGTTGTTTTGATAATTGTCATTACGGTATTTTTCATTATCGAAGCAATAATTCATATTATCCGAATAATATTATTAGATAACATTATTGGTAATGTCTAGAAAGTTACATCTACAGGAGAGGTTTGGTCACCTAATTGCTTGGCGTCGATAAGGAAAAATTCTTATTGGAAAGCCCCTCTTTCACAGGAAGCTGCACGGTTGTCGATATTGTGATTACGTAATATTATTTGTGAATAATTAATTATTGATTCATATGATGAGGAAAATATTGATTTTATTTGGATATAGATAGAGAAAATTTTTAATGTGACAATTGTTGAAAATTGAAATTTTATTTTTTGATAAAATAATTCATTTAAATATATTATTATATTTTAATAATATAATAATAATGATATTTTACGATGAATGTGGGATATATGAGTATATGAGGAGGAAGAGTATTTTTTGTTGCAAAAAATATTTAAAGCATGTTTTATGTGTCGGTGGACCCCATTTATTGGTGACATTTGATTATAGCTTTGTAAAATCGTCTGTTTATGGATTTTGGTCAATTTCTATTTGGAATTTGGAAAAACTTTCTTTCTTACGCAAAGTTGTAGAGAATTGAATTTCCTATAAAAACGCGTGAGTTTGAATTTTTACGATAAAAGGCTATTTATTGTGAATTATTGAAGTTACAAGCTCAAAATAATTGATTTTTGGAAGTTTAAAATATTTTAAATAACAAAAACGTTTTTTTATTTTGGTGTGTTACACATGTGTGTTGAAATGAGGTGAATTCAGTTCTTAGAAGGTTAGTGCGTAGGAAAATTTAATTTATATATTAATATTATATTAAATTTTACGCTTTGGTGTTCTAAGCATTTTTCTATAAATAGGGTCTTAGGTTAGAATTGAAAATTACACCGTAAGCTGAAGTTTTTCTCTCTATATTATCGGCGTATTCTTGTGAGTATTTTGAGTATATTTTGAGTATTGCTATCTGGTCTGAAGTTCAAGTCATGCTTTATATCAGGTGTTTTCTTTTAGAAATCTTGATCTTTGTGAGGTAAGGGATATTATTTTTTAATGATATTATTTATTCTAATATCATTATCTTTGAAATATTGATCTGAACTTTTTAATCAAATTTGGAACTTTTAGTTAAGTTCTTATTCACGATATTATTTATCCACGATATCTGAATCTTATTCACGAATACGACCTTATTCATGAAAAATGAAAATTTTCCTTTTAAGTCCAGAAAAATATCTAATACGGATACTAGCTTTGATTGTATCCATGTTTTGATCATTCTTGAATTTTACACCACTATGATTATTTTTGAGATATTTTTGGACATGGATAAAAAAAAAGTACGAATCCTTAATCCTTAATCCTTGTCATTTTGTTTCACTAGATTTGTTTCTTTAAAAATATTTTTCATCATCCTCGGTCTTAAATGATGATATTATTGAATATCTTTGGCTTTGTAGTGCGAAGATGAATGATTTCTGATGAATATCTTTGGCTCGTAATGCAAAGATGAGCAGTGTTTAGGCGAACATGACCCGGTGATGAATATCTTTGGCTTTTGTAGTGTAAAGATGAATATTTGATTCGGAGATATATATTGATTGATGTTCTGAGGATAAAAGATAGGCGATGAACTTTTAAATTCATACATAGAAGATAGTAGTTTGCATTCTCTACTTAACTCTTCTAATGAATTATTATTTTCGATGCGAATATTGATTTAAAACTTGTTGTCTATTGTATTCTATTAGATTTTTCCTGTTGAAGACTAACGATAATTTGTTGTATATTATCTTAGTCATAATATTCTTCTTTGGGCTAGTTGAGCTCACCCTTTTCCTTTTTGTTCCATTTTTCTTCTCAGGATGCGAGAATATAGCGAGTACGAGTCGGGGTATGGAATGAATGTTCTAGAGAGAGTTGTTTAGTAGTCCTCACTATTTTTGTAAAATAATGTATCAATAAATGTGATGAGGATTTATTTGAGTATAGATATTATGTCAGAAGATAATATTTGTATTCAAACTCACAGTTTCTTGTTGTAATAATAAAGTTGTAGTTGTTTCTGTACCATGTATTGACAACTCAGAATGGGTGATGTATACCTATTTTGGGGGCGTCACACTACGAGCCAATGATATTCATTATTATCACATCCACGAATCATCCATGCACTACGTGTCAATGATATTTGTATTATCACCAATGATCATGATTATACCGATACATAGTCATAATCATACCAATCAAGAGTCCATTTATGCACTACGAGTCAAAAATGACTTTTATCACACTATAAACATGAGGATGATAACAATGATATAAACATCAATCAAACGAAATAAAGGATAAATATTAAAAAAATTTAATTTATCCAAAGTTTTAAAATGTTCAAATTGTCAACATGACAACTGCTTTGTGGGGTAAAATTCAAGAATAATATTCATGTATCAAAAATATTTTGGATAGAAAATAAATCATTTTTTTGGGTGAATAGTACCCCGTGAATAGTATCCCGACATGAAAAGATTAAATTTTAACAAGAATGTTCAGAAAAATATCTTTGTAAAACGATACTAGATAAATCGTAAAATTTATGGATATTCTACTAATTTCAAGGAGTATAGAAGCAAATATTCGTAATCTGAATCTGAAAGCACAAAATGAGTGTAGAATTCGAAATCTGAAACGAAATAATATTACTTACATACTACAGAGTATGGAAGAAAATATTATTTATGACAAATATTGAACAAAAATAATATCCCTTACAAGTGTTGAACGAAAATAATATTCATACGAATATTGAACGAAGATAATATTCCTTACGAATATTGAACGAAAATAATAGTACTTACGAATATTGAACGAAATAAATTTCCTTACGAATACGAAAAATAATATCGTAAGCGAATATGAAATAAATAATACCCCTTATCTCAAGAAGAGAGCAATTTCGACTGGTATAACGGACATATTCTTAAAGAAAACTTATAATATTTTTTACACTCAAAACTTCCTTAAACTCTAAATAAAATATGCTCAATATTATAGAATAATAATTCTCTGATTCTGGTGTGATTTTCATTTATAAATTAAGCATCCTATTTATATGAGAATGACATGATACTATTTGAATTTGGAAAATCACGAACTGCACAGTAAAATTCACAGGCGTTCATCGGTTAAAATTCAAAATTAGTTGTATTTTTTATATATATATATATATATATATATATATATATATATATTTCCTCGGTCAATGATACTACTAATCGGATGCCACGTTGCAAGTATAACTGGTTCCGTGCACACCTGATAGAATTCTCTCTAAAACCCTGCCCGAGAAAACGGAGCGGGGAAGAACGAGACAGCACAGCGAAAAAAGCGAGTCAATCAAATCAGCCCCTCTCTATTTTCTCTCTCTTCCACAATACTTTTCGCTGTTCCCCCATTTGCTCACAGATTCCCACTGTTTTTACCGGGATGAAACCCTAATTTAGAACTCTCGTTCAGTTATCGGAAGATTCGAGTTTCAATTCGATTGATTCGAGCTGATAAAATGGATTGCAATGGACATGTCACCGACATTTGCGAAAGCAGTCCGCCGGAGAGGAGGAGCAGTGCCCGAATTAAGAAGCTGAAAAGTGAGAAGGCTCTTCGGGCGTCTCCTAAGGAGAAGGAAGAGCCTGTAAATAAGAAGACTGTTAAGGTGTTCAAGCGAAGGAAAATGGAAGAGCCTGTAAAGAAGAAGACTAGGAGTGTTGGCGCTAAGGTTGCTGAAATTGGCGTCTCAAAGCTTAAATCTCAGGTTGCAGTTCTTGAAAATGGCGTCTCCAAGCTTGAAACAGAGGTCACATTTCCTGAAAATGGCATCTCCAAGCTTGAAACAGAAGTTGCAGTTCCAAATGAGAGGAAGAACATTGTAGAGGGTGGTGAAATGGTGGACACTGGTGTGAATGGGACGATAGCCGGTGGTGATAAAAGTGCTTATGCTATGGTTACTGAGACGTTGAGGATTTTTAACAAGCATTACCTTCATTTTGTTCAGGTTAGTAATTTATGATTAGGTCATGAATTTATTGGATAGCTGCTTATTGATTTTTGGATGTGTGCTAAGCTTAATTTTTGAGTATATGTACGTAGTTTTGGAGTTGTTTATATTATTTTGATGTTTGATTGTACAAATACACACCCATTGTGACACAGAGTCAAGAAGAAGACGAGTTTAGCTGAGTATTAAATTTATATATACTTACAGTATGGGAAATTGTTTAAGAGATATATATTTATTTTTTAAACAGTCCAAACCAACAGGATTGAAATATTATTAAGCCTGACAACTCACAAAACTCACAATTAGAGGATGAATAAAAGAGGGAACTTTGTCCATCCACTAACAGGAAAAGAATGAACATGCGGGAAGCTAATGTCCTCAAAACATTGTCTGAGTTGCTGACAACCCTTAACAATGACATCCAAACTTGATAAATCATCACTATACTTCAACAGTCACCCAATCACTAGATGAGTAGCACTCTCAAAACTTGCCTTAGAGAATCCAATTGCTTTAGTAAACTCCAGTCCATAACTCCGAGCAAATCAAAGATTCCGCACTAACAGCCAGAAAATTACCCAGAATTCTGTCTGCCGTGGCTCCCAGAAGGCCGGAACATTCCCAATTGCATCACAAACAACAAACCCTTAACCAATACATACCAACATAACCATTGCCCCAAAACAGAAGCATCACAATTTACTTTTACTGTCCCAGTTGCAGGTTTACTCCATGCCAACACATCATTGCCAGTTGACACCTCAACAGGCCGAAAAGCACTTGCCTTAGACACTGAAAAATCCTGAACCAATCAATGAATAATTACAGCAAGACAATGAAGACGTTTTTTGACATGGACAACTACATTTCCTTAGCTCCAAATTCCCCAAGCAATGGCGGAAAACATACCAAAATGTTGAACATCCCACAATGTGGAAAGTTGGAAACCATGGAAACCCAATCCAAAAAAGAGCCAGAATCAACACCCTTACACTTAAACCCAGTGTACTAGCAAACCATGTCAAGGCAGCACGATAACACAAAACTAAGGCATGGAGAGTATCCTTGTTGCCTTTGCAACATAACAATCTGTCAAATTCAAGATGCCACTTTTCCCCAAATTAGAACGCAGCGAAGAATATCTTTGCACGCTCTCCAAAAAAGAAATGACGAATCTTAGGGGAAACATTAAGGTTCAAAACTCTGGGTTTGCTTGTAGAAGAAGAAGAAACTGCACCTGCATCATTAGTACGTATGAACTTCTGGTTAACAGCTACATGATAGCCCAATTTTATTGAGTAGATACCATCTTCTGTGACCAGCTCCCTCCTAATATGGATTTGCAAAAGAAGCTCCAAGTCTAACCCTAACAGAAATGTTTTAGTTAAAAATATTAAAATGAATAAGATTATATGAATGCATTTCTTGAAAAGTGACTAGTTCTTTTTAGTGTGAGTTTTTGTATTTATGTGAATTGGAATTAGTCTTTCCTAACCTATAGTATTGGGAACAGGACAAGTATTGTTCAGAGCTTACTAGTTTGAATAATTTGTTTTAATCAATAATCACTCTCTTTTGTATTTTTGTGGAATGGAGGAATTTCAGTTGATAGAAAACATACTATTTACAGTTTTTCTTTTATTGTTTAATTTTGGCATTTCAGTCGAAGCATTTTGTATTCTTATTCACTCTCATTCAGGATGCATGAATGGATCCATAAATTTTGTGCAATCTGTAACATTCTTCATTTAAAAAAATTATTGCCTATATTTGTGCATGTGTGAGGTGCTCTGGAGCTTTCTCTTGCCATGTATTCATATATACTAAGACCCTGGGCCATCCTTCCAACTGAACAAGATGTGGATGTGCTGTCCAATAAAAATTATTTTGTCTGCATCAAAACAATATTACGTCTATTTTTTCACAACAAAACCTACTGATGGAAACATGCAAAAATGTATAGTATGTTAAAGAAGCACTAATAAGAATTAACCAGGCAACCTGCCATTCTTTGTGGCCTTGCAAATTACACATGTTGAGAAACTTAATTGTCTTAAGCTTGTTGTCAAAGAACCTGGTCAAAAGCGACCTTCACCTATAAAGTTGTTGACCTTTACAACTATGCATATGAAGGTTTGATAGAGATCATCAATGGATGTTGATAAACCCGATTTGCTCAAGTCTATAACCTCTGAAAAGAGCTTTTCTTCAAAACATTCTAACGACTTACTATCACTATTTTAATTGGATACCCAGTCTTGCAACGAAATATTTGGGTTAGAATTTGTTATATGTAAGATCTCAACTCTACTACTTAAAACACCAATAACTTGTGGTGGGCGTGTGGTGGGTCAAGATGACTCAACCATTGCCCTTGAGATACCTTATTTTGGACTCGATCTGGAATAGGTTGTTACGGTATCAAAGTGGTGGCCCCACGTGGTGTGGTGGGTTGATAAAGGAATTTATTATGGGATTTGGTTGGGACTGTGAACTGTGATTTGATTGGGCCTTGATCATAGTTGTCAAGTCGTAGAGTTGAGTCGGTGGCGGGGAGCACTCGACTAGTCGTCCATAAGTCGACAAGTTATTTCTTTTGTACATTTTATATATATATATATATACATGTACATTTGACATTATTAATTCACAATATTCAACACTATCAAATAGTATTAGAAACATAAATATATTAATATTGCTATAAAGCCAAAGTCTTTTGATATTAAAAAAAAGGAAACTACTAAAGCAAGTCATTGTTCATTACAATTCAAATAAGTTGCAAATGGTAATGAACAAAAGTAAACTAATGAAGTTCCTACATAACAAAAGAATAAATTTCGTATTTATACCTGTGAGTGTTTCTAAATACATTAGTTTTATTAATGAGAAAGTTCCATTAATAAAATAAAGTTACTCCTTAAAAACAATTAAACAATTGGTAGAATAAATTTCGCATTTATACATGCAAGTGTTTCTAAATCGAGTGGTTTTATTAATGAGAAAGTACCTTTAATAAAATAAAGTTACTCTTTAAAAACAATTAAACAATTGATATCACTAGGACTGTAGGTGTCCATCAACACCAACTCCAATGGTCCACTCAAACATGTTTTGAGCCTAAAAATGACTACCCACTCCACTCAAAAGGAAACCCATCAAAAATGTTTTGAGACTAAAAATGAATAAAAAAAAAGAAAGAAGAAGTCGCAGGAGCAAAAGAAGAATCAATGAAGAGAAGAACCAAAGAAAAGACGAGAAGAGAAGGACTCACCAAAGAAAGGAGAAGAAACTTAACTTTTTCTTGCATTGTATTATTTGGTCTACGTACCGAAACTGATAACATTTGAGATTATGTAGGATTATACACAAAAGATCCAGTTGCATCTGATCACGTCGCAGCAGCAGGAATTGCGACCTTTACCAGAGAAGTCTTTCTTTCTAATTTGCAATGGTCGCGATTGTTAGGAATGGGGTTTTTGGGCTAATCTCTCTCCCTTTCTTTCTTTTAGTTCGATAGGTCGGTCTCATGGGTGATTGTGCTTTTTTTAAAAATGGACCTAGCTGCTAAGTTGAGTGACTTGGTCGCAAGTCCTTGCCGACTTACCAGCAGTCCCCAAGTCGACCCCTCGCCTTGTGATGCCCAGTACGCTTAGATGTACCGATTGAAGTCTTTTGATAGAATGATAGAAAAGAATATTCATTACTTAAATGAAGCGGTAGTCAACGACTTAACAAGCATGGCCCTGATGAGAACGTTAGGGGAGATATTGTGATATTCTAGTTCCACATCTAAACTTGTGGGTTACCGAAAGTACCAGTAACTTGTCATGACTCTTGGGCCTAGATAACCCAATCAATGCTCTTGGGATAGCTCATTGAGCCTTATTGTGGACTCTGTTTGGATCAGGTTGTTACAATAAATTTGGGATCATATCTTTCATCTTTCCAAGAGATTTTCCTATGAGTCATCTTATTCCAAATTTTAATCAGGAGCTAGAAATAATGAGGAAAGCACTTGATGTGTGTTATAGGACTCTTTATCTTGTTAGTGAGAGTCAACAGAATAATCCGTAGCTGTACTTTGATAGAGTTATTGTCAAAAAGTTCATCTCATTATCTCAATGTATATCACATGATGTGACATCAAATCTGCAATTTCAATTTGTGTGTATATATATTAATACCAACCCACTCGGTGATTTATCTGAGTGAAAACAAAAAACATCAGAAATAAGAATTCCATAGCAATGCCCAGTGGTGAAGAATTGGATTAGATTGCTGAAAATGGTGTTAAGTATATCAAAGGCTTAAATTCAACTACATCTAAGTCCCCTATATTTTTGGTACTAGAAAAGTATTTATATTCCAAAAATCCGGCTATGACAATTGTTGTAGGTGCCTTTATGGTAGATCATCCCCTGCTCTCATTCCCGCCGGCCTGCACAGGAGGTTGAGTTTACTAAATTTTCAACCGAAAGTATTATGATTTTCTAATATACCTTCCTTGTGCGTGTGTATATGAAAAGTAGAAGAGGTGTGGAAAAACAGAAGTTGATAAAAAGAAAGAGAAAAGTCCAAAGCCTAAGGTTAGCATCTTGTCCCCCCTTTTCTCGGCAGTCTTGAGTGTTGTATTAGAGGGTACAGTGCTAGGGAGTTATCCCCGTGGAGGTATAGAATCTGGTATAGTTTTTCTTTGGGGTACATCTGTTTCACTTTTTGGGCTTGGTATTTACCTTTTCTTTGTTTAAGTTGTGTAGCTGGTATTTGGGCTTGTAATTGGGTTCCGCCCCTTGGATACTGCTCAAGAAATTTACTTACGAAAACAGAATTAGTCAATTATTTTCTTACTCTTTTTTTCCATCTTACAAATCACTTGTTTGCTAGCATATTTCTTATTTTGTACATACTGATATATAACAAATTTATTTTTTTGGATGCTTTCATGCTTTACCCTAGGGCCTAGGTAGAAAAGAGACTTGTAATTGGCTAATCTAAGTGTGGTTCTTTGGGGAGGGGGAGCCATCCCATCCCTATGGCATGGCGTATATTTGGAGCTCAATATGAAATACAATTTTCTTGCAAGATCCGTTCGGATAAGGGAAAAACAGTGCCTTTTTCAAAAGGGCGCTAGAGCTTATTAAAGAGGAGGATGAACTCAAGAACATATCTAAAGTTGTGGAATTGTTTATGGGCATTCAAAAATTTTATTTTTGTGGCGTATCAGATTGTTACTCCTTTGCTTTTCCATATATTCTATACTAATGTAGAAATTTCTGCAGAAAGGAGGTGCACCTGATGACAACACCAAACAGGCTGCCAGGCGTCCTGATTTGAAAGCACTAACCAAGGCAAGCCACTATCTGCTAGCCTAGGCCAACCTTGTTTTTATGGATAATAAATGTAATATTCCACTGATATGTAGTTAGTTAGTTGCCTTCTTAATTCACATCCACTATTCTTGAATCTTCTCATCAAGCTTATGCTTATTTGTATTTTAGATATTCTTATACTGAATTGAAAAGAGAATCTTAGGGAAAAGTGCATTGTCCTCAACACAAGGATTACAGCAACTCGAAAACTACATATAAACCCGTTTTTATTTTGTAAGGAATAGTTCGGGTTTCATTTCGCATTAGTTATATATGTCCTTTTAAGATTTCACATTTTTGCTGCTTAAGTGTTTTTTTGGGTGCCAAAGTGCCTTTGCTTACGTTTTTTCAGAAGCAAACACAGTTTCCAATGTTGTTGCCATTTTCAAAAACTTGCGAGCTAAAACAAAATTCTAAAGCCAAGGCAGTTACCAAACAAGCTCTTAACATTTGGTTATGAAGTTTATGCAGGGGTTGGTGGGTTGCAAGAAATAATTTTGGCCATCTTAATTCAACTTTCTCAACGTTGTTCATTTCCTCTTTCTTTTCTTTTTTGATTTTTTTTTATCTTTTCTAAATTATTCTATTACCATTACTTGGCATAGGTGTTCCCTTTTATGTTTGTCAGATTAATTTAGCTCCCTTAGGCTGTGTTTGTGAGTTTTGTTTTGGAGGACGGGAAGGAAAAGTTCTTTCTTCTATTTTTTTGGAAAGAAGAACTTTCCCTTTCTGTTCTTTCCCTTCCCCCCAAAATAGAACTCAAACGGGGGGCTAGTATTTGGCCCAGTCACATGTTTTAACAGTTTTATATTTGTACATTTTATTTATACAAAAACGAGAGGCTTTTAGGCGCCTTTTATTAAGGTCTTCTTTAGGCGTTTTTTGTTAAGGTATTCTTTAAATTATCTGTACATGGTTAGATTAGTTAGGGGGAGGATGGACATATGCAACGTGGTCATATTGCTTTCTTAATTCCTGTACCTGGTACTAGTACTATAGCTTCTGTATTATTTCTGCTTCAGATGCCATAAAATGATATCACTATTTCCACAAAATTGTAATATACAATTATTGACATTGTCTGTTTGAAAAATAGCACAGATGAAGGAGACAAATACTATATTATACCCTAACAAACAATTTGGGTCTATTCCAGGTATGTGCCTTACTTTAGTTTTTTCCATTCTATGGTGGTTAGTATTTTGTACATTTGTTTTACAGGTAAATCCAGTACTTAAACATTTAACTTGGGCTGGATTGAGCCTTGATTTGTTTTAGTAGTACTGTAATGATTAATGGCATGTTATACTTGTTAATTATCTTTCAAGGAGTATTGAACATGCTTGTGTGATGGCAGGGGTTGATGTTGGGCATCAATTTTTTTCACGGGCTGAGATGGTTGCTGTAGGTTGCCATAGCCACTGGTTGAATGGAATTGATTTTATTGGGAAAACTCGCAATAAGGTAAAGTATAGGTGTAAAACTCAATGCTATTATGGAATATTAATTAGTTCTGTCTGAAAGATTTTTCTTAGGCTTAAGGAATTTGCAATAGTTTCACAGTTAGTTAAGCTTCTACTTAGTTGAACATGTAATCATAATATATCATAAAAATGAAGTGAATTTTAGCTGTTTGCAAGGATTTATATTCTGTCAGTAATAGGGGCAAAGCTAGGATTTTGTCTCACCAGGGGCCAAAAGTGTACGTGAAAAATTTTAAAATATTATTTACGGTATAATGTATTTTCCACTCAAAGTTTTGAGTGGGTTAATGAGAAACTAATTTACTTTATCGTTACTCCCTCGGTCCAGGAAACAATGTCTTTTGTTTAACTTGATGATCTATTTCCTTTTATCATTCATGTTGTTTAAAACACATTTAATGTCTTTCTTCAATATTTTTCAATAAATATATTTATTTATTGAATAAAAATTATATACGCATAATGAAAGACATGTCAAGTATAATCTCTAAAGGTTTCCAGAATAATATATAGGTGAAATAGATAATTTTATCCACCAATAAAAACTTACATTTTAACATATAAATTAGATTTTTGTATACTATATATGACAAAGAGGTTACTTTAAGAAGTTAACTATGTCACCTTTTAAGTAGTGGTACTTTATACAGACTTGTCAAAAAGAATTAGAAAACAGATACTTGTACTTCATATATAGGAAACAAAAGGGCAAAAGTCAAGGGACACAATAGTTGTTAAGGTGTCACGACGAGTCATGGCGTTAGCCGAATGCCAGGACGCCAAGGCGATAAGGCGACCGCCATAGCGTCCGTACATCGTTAAGTCGTTTACAATATGCAATTTATATATTATTTATTTTATTTAACAAGTATATTGGCAATAAATTTTTATATACATTAAAACTCAAAACATAACACTATTGAATAACATTAAAGGCATAATTATGTAAATTCTTAGCAATAACAATCCAAAAACAAAACATTTGATATTAAAAATTAGTAAAAGAAATGAAGAATTCAACAAACACCACATAGAAAAATAAAATAAAGTTGCAACCAACCATTACAAATATGTAGTCTAATAACTAATAAAACACCACATAGCAAGCTAAAATAATGTCTAGACTCTCTTCACTAGTCTTTAAACATCTTTTAAGCAAAATCATATTTTTTGTTGGTGTTTTAGGGCACTTCACTACATCTCCAAAATTTGCGGCTAGATGTTGCTTGAGCCTTTTGATGCCCGAATGACATTTCTTCTCGCAAAGGATACATTACACGACATCCTTATTACCTAAATCTGGCCAATATCTATATTTTCAACCCGAATTGTTTGATTTAGCTTTTCTTTTAGGGTCCTTCGTTATATTATAATTATCGGCCCCCAAACTTTTCGCCATTTTACTTTCTACACAATACAGTTAAATAAAAAATATAAAACAATCTTTATATAAGTATATATATTGTATGTATGTATAAGTATATATCAGTATATAACCACAGTCTTTATATAAGAGTAGTAGTTCACTTGTGCATCTGCCAAAGGTATTAGACGTAGTAGTAGTATATAAATATATATAAATTTTCTAACCACACCAACATCCAAGCAGTATTATATATATATATATAGACCTAACAGAAAGAAACAAGGCTAACAAAAAAAAAAAGCAATAGTCAGACAAACTCGTTATAAAGAAAAAGAAAACACCAACAAAGTCCAATATTCTTCATATCAATATACATAACATCCAAGCAGTAAGCAGAAAAGGGGAAGAAAAAAAGAAAAAGAAGACATACCTCACGCAGTCTCTCGCTCAGTCACATCCTCTCACCCTCGCAGTTGACTTCGATTTCTTCTTTGCACTTCGTTTCTCTCTCTATCGGTTCTCTCGATCGATCTTCTTATGAGTTCTCTACGAATCAACTAGGTTTGGTGTTTCTACTGCAAAGTCGTTTTTGTTTTGTTTTTTTAAACCCAGTTCAGATTTGGATCGATCCATACTCATATAAACCAAGTCGCTCGACCAGCCGATAGTCGTCCAAGTCATCGCCGCGTTGTCCAAGCGGCGACGGTTTTTGTTAGGCTCTCACCTTTCAGCCATCGACCAAGTCGTACACTCGCCTTGTCTCTTACCGACTGAACGCCTTGGTGTCTCCTTAACTACTATTACATATTTCATTTGAAACTTTCTAACACATTATTACTCCAATAAAGAATCACAAAACTCATTAGGGACCATGGCCCCTTTGGTCATAATGTCCTCGTTAATAAACTAATTTTGTGTTTTGCTGATGCAGACGTTCAGTGGCAATAAATTACCACTCACTGTATCAATTGTTTTGTCGGGCCAATATGAAGATGATCTGGATAATTGTGAGGATGTCGTGTATACTGGTCAAGGTGGCAATAATTTACGTGGTAACAAGCGTCAGATAAGCGATCAAGTGATGGAACTAGGTAATTTGGGACTGAAGGTATGCATTCTCCAGTTATTTGCACTTTTTTTATTTTTTATGATTCTTCTTTGTTTCTACTGTTCTACGCGAGATGTCAAGACATTTTAGGGTAATCCAAAGTATTGTTTGCACTTCTGTACCTTGCAGATTTGTGAGGCTTAGACTTACTAATATCCTCTAGGTATTGTACAAAGATTGTTGTAATTCAATATCACGGGCATAGGTCATAACCATTATATTTCTAGTTCTCTTGGGTTTACATGGTGAAAATGTTCTGTTAGCCTGTTAGGGAGACCATATAATGTCTCAATACTCAAGTTGGAACTTGGCTTGACCCAAAAGGTTAAGCTAATGTCTTGACGTCAACCTTGTAGATTAAGCCTTCAACCTCACACACACATCGATGTAGGATTCATATCAGCTTACATGTTACCTTAAAAATCTCCTCCTTCAATTTGTGAGTCCCAACATCGTCAAACTTCTCCCCATAGTGTAAACATATACTCTTAACACTCATCACACTAAGGATTTTTCTTTACTTGTGATTTTGCCAGGATTGTGTGTTGTATTTCTTATACCATCTTGGTAGTAAGTCTGGGGAAATCATATATATGGAACCTTACTTGATCCAAAAGTTTAAGCACATAAGTCATGGGCCCAACCTACTAAGAATGTTTTATGGGTTATGAGTTACGAAAGAGTTTCAATGATTAATTTGTAGTTTCTTAGTATATAAGGACTAAAGATTGGTATGCTGTGTTACCTTGTAAATTCGAAATCCGATAAGCATTTCATGTGTGGTTTACTCCTTTAGATGATGGAAATAATGCCTTTTGCAATGAATTTGAGGACATTGGCACTCGTGCTCTATTAGTGGTTATGAAATGGGGAATTAAAGATATGCATGAATTGTGTTGATATGTGTTGCGCCTATGCTCATAGCGTGTTTAATCTATTAAAGGGGCATCAATTTTGAGTTGGGAGAGGTGGGGCATAAGGTAGTGTTACGTTTTATTTCTTGGTGTGCTTTCATATGCCTTTAACTCTAAGGCTTAATGCATCATATTTTAGGGAGATCTGAGAATTGCTTGTCGTGGTGGTAGCAGCACTACCTTTTAAGGGTGGTTGCTGACCCAAGCAAGACTTGTTTATTGCACCCTGATAGATTCCTGGACAACATCATCCAAGGAAACTTGATAATAGAAGGTTAAATTATTGTGTTGAATTAGTTTGATTATAGTGAGTTGTATATTGTTCGATACATTATGGAACAACTTTTCAATAGTATGCATTTATTTTCAAATGGGGTCTTATGTGCCAAAAAAAACAAATGCCTTTTTATGTCTTTTTTTCTTTCTCCTGCTTGGGGGCACCAAATTGATGTTATGAGCATTGCAATTTTTCCAAAAGTGAAGTGTGGAACTTGTTTAGTTGCTTCCATATCAAAAACTCGAACTTTAATTTGATAAATTGAAAAACTGTGGATTTGCTAAATCAGAATGATAGTGGGTTGGTGTTTGCTGTAATAGTAAAGCGCTCAATTGTTGGCTGAATTTTTTTTTGCCTGTCACAAATTGGAATGTTACAACCGTACACACATGAAATGGTACATGTGTTATCTTGGTCTTTGAAAGTAGTTTGTACATTCTCTGTTCACAAGAGCAATGACCTTTTTCTTCTGAACTGGTCAACACAATGCGTCTCTTATTTGAATGCAATTTAATTGCTGAAGCAATTAAGTAATGTGGTCCATCCATCGCACTTGTGGGGATTAAGTCAATAGAAGACCAAAGTTCGTTTTTCATTTCTAGAATAAGAAAGTCTTATTTTACAATTGGTTTGGTTTTGATTTTACTATTTGGCTCCTAGTGTGGACTTGGAATAGTTGCAAGTTACTACGTATTCCTTATCCCTCTATTTAGAATTTCATGGATATTTGCTCTAGTTTTCGTCCTTTTTAAATAGGGTATGTGAATTATTTACTATGGAGATTTATGATCGTCTGCATTTTAATAATTTGTAACACCAACTCATAACATGTCTTGTCTGATCTGCCCAAGTTGACCTTCTTTGTCATCTTCTTGTTGGTTCATATATCTGTATTAGATCATTCACCATATTTCGAGTTCATAGCTGCTTACAGTTTTTCTTGATAGGCCAGAAGGGTTGTGTTTATATTTTAGTTGATGTGAATGGGTTTAGATAATTATAGTCTTCTCAAATATTGGAAGTCATAATTTCTTGTTTTCTTTTATTTCATGCAGAATTGTATGGAGCAATGTGTGCCTGTTAGAGTTGTTCGTGGGCATCAATGTAAAAGTAGTTATGTTGGCAAGGTTTACACTTATGATGGCTTATACAAGGTAATTAGACAGTAACCAATTCCTTGTTTCCCCCTAGTCCCGACCTTTTCTGTATGTTCTTCTTAAGTTCCATTTTCTATTCTCGGCTTTGGTGGAGAGCGTGTGCTTTTTCCCTGGTAGATACCAAGAACCATGTGAAGTGCTCCAGATTATTAGTTTCCTTCTACAAATAGCATTCTGGATAGTGCGATGATCATTCTCTCTTCTTCAGGTAATAAGCATTAGGCACTTGTGCTTATTGGGGAATGGAGCAAGCATCTGAGTCTCAATGTCTACATTGTTGATCCTAAATCAGAATGGTTAGCGATATTGATCCTCGAGATTTTGTTGGTTTGTCCAATTTGAGTGGTTCATCTCATGCTCTTTATATACGTGTATGGATATGAAATGCTGTCCCTCATTAGCTTAGGACTTGGGCTAACTCAAAAATGCTTTCAAGAAACATATGAGCTCGGGCAGGGCTCACTCTCAAGCTCACCCAAAAATACCATTACAATAGCTCCATTAGTATATAAGAGAAAAGATTCATGTCATACATGATTCTAAGTTGTTACACTTTTTGTATGGGTCTCGGCAAAATCAAATAATACAGCCATGAAGGATGGTGTTGGTGGTAAATATTCCATTGTGGTCTGGGGAGACAAAGGGGTAGACAACATGTTTCCGAGTGAAATATTATTTCACGGTTCCATGTCATTTGGATTGTCTTCAATATGTTCCTTAGTTTAAGGTAAGGGCTTATATAGCTAATAATTTGGTTCTTTTCTGACCACAACAGTTTGTTTATGCTACTGAGCACAACAATTTTGTGCCTCTAGACGAGGATAACGACTTTAAAACATCAAACTCTTGGAAGTAAGTTGAGTAGTAGTTTATGGATATTTAGGATAACCTGCATGATTATGAAAAGGGAAAAAGAAAAAGCTAACCAGCAAGATCGTAAAAATGAAAAAAAGGAAAAAAGGAAAAAATAAGAAGATAACCTGAGTATCTTGCCCAACTGCTTATGAATCATGGATTTGCTTCTGTTCCATGAGCCACTACTTGGTCTTCTGGACTTCTAGTGTATCCTTCCATTAGTGTGTTATTCTTTTCTGGTGTTGTATTATTATTATTACTACTGTTATCATCATCTTTTTTCTTTTTTTAATAAAATAAGTAGTATCAATATCGTTGTTATATTTCTAACAAAAGCACCTTAAGGTTCATATATTGTTGTCTCACATATCCTTTAATATAAGGTTTATAATCTAATTTGTTTGGTGGTTTCTTGTGCATATTTTACAGATCATATGTACTGTGTCCAATGTTGCAGGTTGTTAATTACTGGGCAGAGAAAGGTGTATCTGGTTATACTGTATATAAATTTCGTTTGAAACGGCTTGAAGGACAGCCTTCTTTGACTACTAATCAGGTTTTTATTGGTCCTACAATTTTTTATTTATTTTAAACTATAGTTCCTTACTTGTACCAGTAGAGTTTCTGCCAGTAAATTATGTCAGCATAATCACATGTTTGTATATTATGATGTGTCAACTTTGAATGTTAGGCTACATCAATTGTTTAATCTCTTGGTGGAATAGAACTGTCACTATTCATGATCCAATTTTGTGTCCTTGTGCACTCCTAACGTCTTTGTATATTTGTCTGAACTTGCATTGTGAAGTATAAGCAATAATTAGAGCACACATGATGCTCTTATGAATCTTTGCCAATTCTGATTTCTGTAGGATGCAAAGGGAAATTCACCTGTTAAGGGGATAGTTCCCTGAAGAAAATGCCCTTCACTATTTTCTTATAGAAGAAGATACTCTGAAGCTAGCAGAATTTGGTTTTAAACTCATGATCTAAAGAAAAATGAATCTCGGGGTAACTATTCCCTTGGCAAATCTTCATGACAAAAAAATGCCTGTTGTCTTATTCAAAACAAGTTGGGTCTATTGAGCTACTAATTGTTTTTGCTATTTTCTTTTAAATAACAGTTTCCGTACCCCCAGCCAACTCCTAGTTTGAAACTCTAGTTATCGTAGCCGGACATTTTGTGATGGCACGGTTTACTTTGTTGGATTACTCTTAACACTTCACTTCATTTTATATATCACCTACCTTTTGTAATTTTTGATCCTATGTTTTGACATAACTTTACAAAATAAAATTGATTAGATCCCAAGTTTCCACATCTCAATAATCCATCTCGACTTTTTTATGAAATTATGCGAGGTTATATTTTTGCCATAGTTTGTACACTACAAACTATGGATTATTTGAAGGCTTCCATATTTTCTTTCCAAAAAGGTATTTGCATATTTCCTTGTTAGGAATCCCGGACTAGCATATGTTTAGCAATTGTGACTCGTTTTAACAGTTCAAACAGAAAATTATTTTGTGATTAAATATATTATGTCCCCTTTTCATTAATCATTATAAGTATTACTGTTTAACTTTTCATAAACCAGTAGAATAAAACAATGAACTGTATACTTTAAACATGGATGCCCGGCTTGGTGTTCTCCATTTTATGGAAAGCTGATATTTGAGAATATGAAGCAAATATTTGAAGCCAATTTATAGCTTTATCTTAGATTCCTGGGTCTTCAAATTCTTTTACTTAGAGGTCATATTTTGTCTGCTTCGAACTGATGAATTTAAAAGTAATATGAATGGGTAAACGTCAGATTTTTACCTGTGCTAAACTGCCTATAACTATAATTTATTAGTAAGTTTATTTTTAAAAAATTTAAATTAATCATATCAATTTTGAATTTGAAAATGTCTCAATTTGACTTCAAAAAGTCAAAATTGCTCTTATATTTTTAAATGGAGTGTTAAGTTTTTTTTCCCAAGGGTTTAAATAAATAATTTAAAGGTACTACACATATGCTGGCCTCCTTTGTGTAGGAGATTAGGAGTATGCACTCAGCCTTTGTTTGGAGCCCAATGTAAGCTGTGAAATTTATGAAAATGCTGACGAATAGGGCCTCAAGAGGAATCTGCTTATGTTTTATATTCACAATTGTAGTTTATCTAGACAAATAGGAAATGAGTTGGCTTTGTGGAGAATCTGTCTGCCAGTTGTTTGTCTACAAAAATGATCAGTCTCAAGTAACTACTTTTTAGATAAATATGCAAGTAAATTGTTTATGCTTGTTCATTTTGTTTTAGTTAAAATCAGATGATGCTTCCTCTATTCTTTAAAATTGAGGAGATATCTTTTTTAATAAAAATATTATTATTATTTATAAAAATTTAGTGGATCTGAGTTATATCTTACTTGAACATGAGAATAATCTTCTCATTTATGGTATCTCAACAAGGATCAAGCTTGTAAACCGGAAATGCAAGCTTCGAGAAGAAAAATAAAGCATATATAGTGTAAAGCTTGCATTTCTGGTCAATAACCTGAATTGGTCTATATAGGTCCATGCTTTCCACACCCTCTGTGCTCATTGTTGAATTTTGCTGCAAACTATGTTACACTAATATGCTTTACTAATCTTCTTCATTGCTTTCTTTTGTGGCTGCATTGTAATTGTCTTAATGTTTTCTTTTGTATTCAACATTTCAACATATGTAAAAATGTCTACCCTCCAAAGTTTTCCTTGCTGGTGGTGGTTCTAAATTCTGGAATGTAATGTTATGTTTTTTTCTTCACATACTTGACAGGTTCAATTTGTTCACGGAAAAATTCCCAAGTCAATTTCTGATTTACGCGGGTAGAATAGCTGTTTTACAACGGAATATTCACACATCTTTTAGAGGCAGTTGGTGTACGTGTTGTCTAACTTATTTTTGTTTTGATTGACAAGGTTGGTGTGCAAGGACATCTCTGGAGGCCAGGAGACTATCCCCATCCCAGCTTCCAATTTGGTTGATGAACCACCTATTGCACCTACAGGCAAGTCCACTTATCAAACTCAATTTCTTAGAAATTTGTCATCAAAGAAAGTTAGTTAATTGTATTTAACTTTATGTTTTTTTCTTCTAATTATGATTTACTTATCAAAAAGATAACAATTATTAGGCTTCACTTAATACATAGCTGGTGATTGGTTTTCAGCAATTGCTTTCAAGCTTTTGATAGTGTTGTAATTGTCTGCACAATTCTTTCATCTTTTGTTCTGCAGAAGTTACAGTGAACATGTATGAAATGCTGTACTGGGTTATGTTCTACTGAATTTTGCATATAATCATGAAACCCCAATATAGCTGTTAAAATGCCCGGCTGATTCTCATGCTAATGGGCACTTAAATTGAAGAGAATGTTGGAAGAATGTATAAACAAATTCGTCCATGATTTTCGTAGAAGGCATCTGGGTTGCCTAAAACTTGGTCCATAGCCGACGTTGGCTATGGATTGGTCACCACATATATAACATCGTATATACTTGTAGAAAAAATCATATTCTGTCTTGTTTTTACTTTTTGTGGGGCGTGTGGTTGACTTTTCATTTAGTCTTTTTGTCTATTTAGTTATATTTTCCTTGCAATATACATGAAAAATATTGCTTGTCTGTATAAACTGTCTGTTGTTTAACTTATGGAAATAATAATAATTAGGTTTTACATATTGCAACTCTATCCAAATCTCAAAAAGCGTGAAGCTCCCTATGAATGCCCCTGGATGCAATTGCAAGGGTAATTGTGTAGATCCCAAGAGCTGTGCTTGTGCTAAACTTAACGGGTCTGACTTTCCATATGTGCATCGTGATGGTGGCAGGTGAGAAGCAAATTTCAATGTAGCTTGATAAGATTTTGCTAAAATATGCTTCTTTTGATAAATTGTGGATATTTTATTTGTATAAAACTATCTATATAAGAAGGATATAAGGCGGTATTTGTTGGATACATGGATCTCATGGCAACATATTTGAATTATGACATTCTTTATCATGAAGCTCAGTCAATAGGGCATCGGCATGGATTTTGATACCTACGTAAATTAAGGCTTTTTGAGATGGTGAAATAATAATAAATTGAACTTAACATGTTACATTGATATTAAAGTTTTGCTGATGTAATTTGGTTGACAGCAAGTATCATAAGATTAATGGTGATTATTTTGGTATGGTAAAATTTATCTCTAATCCTTTATACCTTATCTTTTTTAGTTATCTAGGAGAACCATAACCTAAACTTAGTTGTGGGCTGCAAGCTTATCTAACTCAAAAGAGTATGTTAAAGTTAAAACAGTATATAAGATGGGAAAACGTATATTTGCGATAACCACATGATACATTGGTTTCCTTGTGAAATGAGGTCTGATCGTGATTAAAGCTTACCTTCTTCTTCTTTTTTAAATATCAAACAATACCTTAAACATGAAGCCAACTGGAACTGGTGTGATTTTAATTCTATCTAGAATGTGGGTATCTACTATTGACAATTGTAATCACTTTTACACCCTTAAATGATTTACCAACTGGAATGTTGTGGTCTTAAATCTATCTGTTACGTGGGTAACTAGTTTCTAATATTTGAGATCACTGTAAGATCCTCAAGTGATTTGCTTCTTTGTCTGTGTAAATTTTGTTTAGAAGTTTCGTATTCCTTGTCCAGAAATATTTTAGTTTGAAGAACTATAGGGCTATATTAATGTTCCACAGGAATGGATTTTTGAGGAATATTCTTTCTGGTTCTGAACTATGAACTAGTCCCAGTGGCAACTAGATGCATCTTTTGTTTAGATTTTGCATCTTTTGATTTTATTTTCCGATTATAAGAGTGTTTTGTTTACTCTTCTTTCTTTCCATTTAGTTTTTACTTTTTAGTTTTTTGTATGCGTGCACACGCATGTAGGATGAAGTTTTTTTGCTTGTAAGTTTACTGATTGTTAATGCACATGGATATCATAACCCTGTTGATGGGTGAATACATAATTTTCCTCGAGTTTGCAATAGAGCTTTTCTGAATTATTATTTCAACGTTATGCTTTATAATGTTGGTGTACATAGTGCCTATGTGTTGGCGATGATGGGGTCAGTTCACGGATTTTCCTTCCTTTTTGTTGCATGATAAATGGAAAAAATGAAACTGTTTACATTTTTGTTATGCAAATAACTCATAGCATGGTTGATGGTGATACTAGCATTTCCAATGAACTTGTGCCTAAGAATGGTGGTATTTCCATATTAGATATCCTCTGACTTCATAATTATTAGGCACTAGCTGGCTGTTTTGTGTTGAAATTTTGTTGATTGTGACGATCAAATCTGATTTCACTGAAAGGGATCCTGCATGATTGGTCTCTATGGTTCAAAAACTCTATTTTCCTGGTTTCTTATATTTATGAAAGTAACAAGCACAATAGAAAAATGTTACACCACTGAAGGTCTATCAAGAAAAGAGTGCAATGGTGTCGGACTTGACTACCTCTTCTTTAAATGAGTTGAAAGAATAATGTCCAGATCAAGTTCAAAGTGGTCCCAGCTGATTTGTGACTATTTATAAGTTAAATAATCCGTGGTTAAAGTCTCTTCCATGCTCTCTCAAGTCCCCATGGTCCCCATGTTTCTAGTGGGGTATGTAGTTTGCTCATGTAATCTCAAGTTTCTTCACATCCGTTTAATTGGTTTTAGTGTGGTTTACTTAGAAGTTAATTTGTTCTTTTAGTTGCACCTAAGGTAAGGGTCTTTATCATGTTATTTGTAAATTTGTAGACTTAAACTTGAGTGAAACTTGTTTTAAATTTGTATGATACATGTGCCGCAAGTTTAAGGCTTTCTTTTACTTGCTCTATCAATTTTACTTTAAATCTAGTGAATACCCTTCATCCCACTTTTATAAGAACTTTCTATTTGGAATGACTAAAAATATGACAAAGCTGCACATTAAATGTTAGTAGGAAGTGTAAATTACCATTATAACCTTATTTTCAAGACAGGAATAAGATATCCACATTTTATTTTATATTTATGTCTCACATGTCCCCATTAAAGATACTCAACTCAACAGTGAAATTTGACTATATAAATTTAATAGAGTATATCTATGTACACACCCAAATTGTACATCCAAAGACACTCAAGTATAAAATGATAGTAAAATATTTCTTTCTCTCTTTACAATACTTTCTCTCTCCTCATTTACTACTATTTTACACTCAGGTGTATCTTTGGATGTACACGTTGGCTGTGTACATAGATATATTCAATTTAATAAGGGTTAAGTTAGAAACCTCAAATTATTCATTGCAATTTCATTAGTGAACTGTCATTTTATAAAACTGTCTTATAAAATGGACAGAGGGAGTATTTATGGTGGATACCATGTTTGAAATTATGATACAGTTGAAAGCTTATATTAACATTTTGGAATAAAGGAGTTGTACAGCAATTTTTAACACTGCTGCGTGTGTTTTGTCTTGGACGTCATGTTGAATTTGTGCCTTTTAGGTTCAGGCTTTTCTGAAATATTTCCATGCTGTACTTTCCAGACTAATTGAACCTAAGGCTGTTGTATTTGAATGTGGACCAAACTGTGGATGTGGACCTGGATGTGTCAACCGAACATCTCAAAGAGGATTGAAGTATCGACTTGAGGTATTTCGACTATTGCCATAAACTACAATAACATTGGATATAATGTCATCCATATAACTCTATACCTGAAAGAAGTCTCGGATATATGTTATAAATGCAACTTATTATTTCAAAAGGTTTTCCGTACTCCAAAGAAAGGGTGGGCTGTTAGATCGTGGGATTACATACCTTCAGGGGCACCTGTCTGTGAGTACATCGGTAAACTTATGAAGACAGATGATTTAGATGCGGTCCCTGAAAACAATTATATCTTTGACATAGACTGCTTGCAAACAATGAAGGGGCTGGATGGAAGAAAGGTATGAATATAGTATCTCTTGCTAATTCTTTATGATGTTTGGTTCTCCCTTTTCTTGGAGTATTTCTTCTTCAATTCTCAATTTAACTTATTTTCAAAACTCTCGTAGTTGTGACATACTAAATTCGATAAGAACAATGTAGCTAATCCCGAGTAGTGGGGAATATTCATGTTTTTTTATAAATTAGAATTTACCATATTGGGTGGAGCGGGACATATAGAACGTACCTTAACCGAATCACGAAATATGGTTAACTATAATACCTCCGCAATGCAAGTATTGCCTCCATTAATGTTTGAAACCCTGATCACTCGCATCTAATAAGAAAGAGTCCGAATTTGGGTTGCTAACGGCTTGATCCAGAATTCTAATCTGATTATTTGCTTATAAATTTGAATCTAAGTACAAATTTGACGGATCTTTAAAGTATCATTAATGGTTTGAATTCTATTATTCGGCCATATTCTGAATTCAACTTGAATTCGGTTGATTTATAATGTATTAATGTTATATAGTACTTTTTTCCACGAAAAGAGTCTCATTTGCAAAATTTACAAAAGATTTATCGGTGTTTTGTTTACTTGTGTTATGGCATGATAATTAAATTGTGATGATAAACTTGAAGATATTGTGTCATTTTCAACAAAAGTAGGACTTCTTTGGAACAAATTTTTTCTGCTAATGAAACTCTTTACAAAACGGAGCTAGTATTAAATAGTTAGAAGTTTAAACATGTTTTGAAAATTAGTTTATTATTTATAAAAATAAACGTATATAAATTAGAATGAAATAGTATTTATAATCTTACCCAAACTGGTTTAAACAAATACAAAGTTTGATCTAATTATAAAAGAATTCTACCATTAGAATTCTGATTCAAATTGGTCACTGAATTAGAATTTTCATGAGATCAGATTCAGATCAGTAGTCGGATACAGGTTTGACCCGTTGATAGCCCTAAGTCTAGTATTATTTTCTAATTATTTAACTTTCTGGAGGCAATAAAGTTTGCACTGGATAACCTCCCCCACCCCACCCCCCAAAAAAAAAAAAAAAAAAAAAACTGCTTTTATGAGTTTTTAAACCCATGACATGCAACATATAAGAGGAACCTTATAACTAAAGGTTTGCAGAGGTAATTACTTGTCAACATAAAAATAAAAATTATCAAGGCGTTCTCAACCATTTGAGTTGGCTCTATGTATTTTTGTTACATATTTTCATTTGTTTGAACTAATTCTTTTCTCCTTGCCCTTGCCCCAGCCCCATTTTCCAAACCAAAAAACAAAGAAACAAAAACTGATTACTCTTTCCAACAGAGACGAGTGGGCAATGTGTCTATACCATCGTACTTGGAGAAAGATGATGATAAAGACAGTGCTCCAGAATTCTGCCTTGATGCTGGTGTTAGTGGCAATATTGCCAGGTTTATTAATCACAGCTGTCAACCCAATTTATTTGTTCAGTGTGTGTTGAGCACCCACCATGACATTAAGCTAGCACGGGTGATGCTCTTTGCTGCCGATAATATACCGCCCTGAAGGTTTTTACCCTTCTCTCTCTATAATAAATCTATATATATATATATATATATATATATATATATATTTATGCATGTGTGTATAGGTTCTTTCTCGTGGTAGGAGGAATCATTGCTTTGTGCAATGGTGAAAACTTGGATTGCTAATTATGATTACAGATTTTTTGTTGAATTGTAGTCATTTTTTGAGATTAATGCAGAGGGTGTGGCAAGTATTCAGTCCATGAAAGACCAACTGATTTCCAAGTTCCAACTAGTCTGAACTGATTTCCAAGTTCCAACTAGTCTGAATAACTTTGAGAGGGATGATTTATGTATCCTAAATAAATAGTTGGATATGAAGACCTTGTTTGGTTAGATTTGAAATAGTTTTTTCAAATCTGTTTCTGCTTTGATTTTCTAAAAGTACTAATAAAATCGTTTGGCCACTGCAGCAGGAATTATTTTGCACTTTACATATAAACAAACAATTTTTTTATAATAATAATTATTAATATCTTTCC
The DNA here is from genome assembly GCA_020205615.1 of Panax quinquefolius. NCBI lineage: Eukaryota > Viridiplantae > Streptophyta > Magnoliopsida > Apiales > Araliaceae > Panax > Panax quinquefolius. The sequence continues at coordinate 26,760,707 of CM035169.1, read as the reverse complement.
CTAATTTCACCAAGACAGACTTTAGAGAATGTTTTTCTGAAAATGATACGACACTATCATTTTCATAAAATTTAGGAAACGGAATCTGTCTTGAAATAAAAATTGAATATGAAAACTAAAATAAGAGTTGTTAACCTGACTGTTATTCTTGTGTGCTCTGTGATGTACATATTCATTTATAATTGCAACAGACTGACCTGAAAATCTTGTTTGGGGATAATTGGGATGGAACATTGGAACTGAAGTAATCTCCTATGAGCGTCTCACTATCTAGTTGTAGCTTTGGTCTTCAAAGAAGGTTCATTCTTGGGAGGGGTACATGGTTATTGTAAAATGACGATCATGTCATTTTCTTTGCTGCACAGCTTTTACTCGAGTCTTTTGCTTATACAAGAGTCTTTTCTTTTCTTTAGATGCTTAAGATTATATCCTTTAGAATTACAGTAACTAAACTCTGCCATTGTTTTCTTGTAGGAGCTAACATACGACTATGGTTACGCTCTTGACAGTGTCGTGGGTCCTGATGGGAAGATAAAACAACTTCTATGCTTTTGTGGTGCGGCAGATTGTCGAAAGCGTTTGTTCTAGGCTAAGAGTTGACAGCTACTTTTCTTGATGTAGATAGGTGCGTCGTGGTTTTAATTATTTTCCCAAGCAAGAAACCAAGAAAGACTTGCTTTGCACCCTACTTTGTCATGAGGCACAGTAAGTTGTCTGGTTTCCCTGATCAAACTAGAAGTTACCCGAGGAACAATGGCATTGAATAGAGAGCCGCCGAATACACCAGCTATGTTTAACATGTGAAATGGGTGTATGCCTGGAATACAATCATGAAATTGAAAGTACCAGAGACCAGCGATCCTTAGAGTCGTGTTGCAAGTTGCTTTGCTTTATATGGATACTTGAAACCTCTCATATACTTGCACCCATTTTTTTCATTGAGGCTCGCAAGAGGAAGCTGGGAAAGTGGCATTAGTACAAATAATGACAGTATGTATTATTATTTATTATATTTAAAATAAAATATTGATATCAGCACAGTTGGATGAGATTTGAGAGTATAATCTTCTTTGTTTGGAAGATTTTGTATTGTTGGGGTTGTAGGACAGTTTTGGTTCTCCACTTGTGCCATCTTTCTGACTCTTTGGATATTCCTTGTTACATTTCTGTCTTGCCAAGTTTGAAGCAGCAGCTAACATTTTTCTTTACAACAGAGTGCTCATGATCTGTTTCTTCATGTACGAACTTGTTGCTAAGCTTGTATGTGTGTGAGTATTAATGCTACGTTTGACTATATCCTCCCATTTCCACCTTCATTCCTGTAATTCAAAGGTAAAATAACTCTTAAAAATTTTAGTGTCTATTTATTTGCATTAATTAAAGTAATTACTGTGTTGGCTTTTTTTCTTTTGACAGTTTTATTGTAATAAATATATTTGATGACCCACCCCTGTATGTAACCCCTTATTTATTGAATTGTGTATTCATTGTTTACACTGAATTGCTGATTGTGATGCAAGACTTTCAAATGCATATGCAAAGATAAACTCTGAGTTTGTTTATCCTCTCGGTATATGTTACCCCTTCAAAATTCTATACATTTTGACATTAAATCAATTTGCAAAATTATAATAATTGTGCTGGCCAACCAAAATAGGTTTATATAGATTTTGAATTTAAGACTTTAAAATGGATAAATTTAATTTTGGATGGGAGTATGCTGAAATGAGTAATGCGGACTTGAAGCTGATGCATAAATCCAGCAACCCCATACTGCTACTGGGATAGATAAAAGATAAATAATGTAGGTCTGCTTTTATGCATAAATGCGGCTAACTATTTACAATAGATTATTGAAAATCAAACGGAATCCAAGTTGATTGATAATTAAATGATTCAAGATTGTTAAACAATAATCCAAACCCTCGATATGTTTTATGAATTGCTACGATGATTTTCCATCGATATTTGGATTTGTCAGATGTTTATAAACTGTTTTAAATTCAAGGAATGAGGTGAACTAATGAAATAATCAGTCGAACCAGAACCAGAACCACAACCAGAAACTCAGGGTGAACTAATCCTGTTGCACATATACATAATAGCTTAATTAAACAAACAACAACGTTTCTGTCGGCTAACGTAATATTAAATACCCTCTAAGGCAGAGGGAGTATTATATTAAGTAATATTAAATAAATTTTAATTTTTTTTAGAAAGGTAAAATAATAAAAATATGTTATCAAACACCCTCTAAGCTGACATAAATACATTCAAGTGCTGACGTATTTTAATATCTTGCCATTTGACAATTATGGCATAAGTATTTCTGTGTGTGTCTACATGTATATAAAGACCACCTTAAAAGCTATCCTCATGTGCACAACAAATATGAATTAAACATTATATATTCAAGGGAATATTTACTCTGCCTTCAATAAGAATATGGAAAGATTGCAATTATGAGATCCATATTACTATGATGACATGAAGCCAACCAAACAAGACGCAGGTCATGCAAATAATAAACAGAAAAAATTTGATACCAAGTTTAATACTACAATGGCATGTAAATAAACTGAACTCATATGGAAGAACATACCCCTATTATTGAACTGTCACAAACTGACTATCAATAATCAAGTAATAATTTCATCCAAATCAACACTGTCCTTAGTCCGATACCGGCGACCTGGTCTTCTTGAGCTGCTAATTCTATCATCTGCTGCTGGTTCTGGCTCATCTTCTTCCATTGCGCAAAGTCCACTTTCTTGTTCATCCCCAGCTGCAATAGCAATGGGAAAACCTTTCTTGTACATGGATTCCTTAAAATCATTTTCCTGTTTTTGCTTGAACTCATTCCTATTTATTCCTGAAGTATCATCGCCTGGCTTTTTCTTTGGAGTGAAGGTTAGGAACTTGGGAAGTTCAAAGGAAATTTCCTCTTGTGAATCCATGGCGTTTGGTCCTTTAAGCAATTTAAGAAAGTCCGCATAGGCTTTCTGATTAGAAGCTTCATCGATATCAGTTGATGAATCGAAAGTGTAATACTTATACTTGGAAGGATTTCGTACATAATGTGGAACACCAGTAGAATATTGGGGTAGAAAAGATGATTCTCCCTTTCCTTGAGCTTCTTCCCTTAAACTTGTAACCACAGATTGAATATTTGTTCCTCCAGACCTTTCTCCACAGTCATCTTTACAACCCGACTCAAACCTGACTCGTTTCTTGGACTTCGAATCAATCTGATTTTCCCTGTTCTTAAGAATAGAATTTGGAATGACGTCGCCTTCCGAAATGTCATTTTGAGTAACTAGAGCAGGAGGCACATTATTCAAGGAAACGTGCAAGTGATCAAGATTTTTAGCTGTTTCTGCATCATCTTCTTTCAGCCTTATTTTTGCAGCTATGTGGTTTGCACGAGGGTCTTTATCGACATCTCTAAATGTGTTGGGAAGCTCATTGTAGGAAGTTATATCAGCCTCATAATCTGTAATGTCCCTCAAATACAAGTTATTAACTGCCTCATCCCTACCAGTTGCCACTTTGTCATATTCATCTTCCTCTTCCTGAATAAAATCAAAGAGAACCATAATTAAGATCTAAAAGTATCAACTATTAGCAGGACAAACCCTTAATCTTACACAAATTAAAATCAATATGCTCTTGCATCATAAAACTGTGACATAAACACATTGATCAATATCGGACAATCATGCTTTGAATTGGAAAGTACAGTGGTTAAAAGCTAGGTGGTCATGAATTGCCTTTAATAATCCACAATCCAGTAAAAAGAAAAAGGAAGATACTTGATTTATTTTAATGTACCGGATAAATTGATGTCTTGGCCCATGTATAAACTAAAAATGATATGGACAAATATAAGTTTTGCCATGAACCATGTATAAGTACAAACTATTATAGTCAATTAATATAATCAACAATTGAGGTAATAGGACACCTCAATCGTATCCATGATTTATATTTGTACACATAGTAACAGTTGGGTTCGGCTATAGGCCTAACATATTCATACCATATTAGCAAAACTATGACAGGCCAAGTCGCAAGCCAGAGTACCAGTGAAAACTGATAGCCAAATAGAACCTTTATTTTTGGGAAGATCAAAAATTTAAGAATTTAAGCTTATACATATTTTGTTTTGGCTGGACTCTATCTTTGACTAAATCAAGGGTAAGAGTCCAACTTGCACTTTTTTGTAGGAGACATGTTCTTCTTCAACAACATTCAGCTCTTTCTGGCATCATAAATTGTCCCCTTCTACCTGTACTCCCAAAAATATTATCCTGTCTCTTTTCTAAACTCTAACGGATAAAGGACTTCTCTTAAATTCTCCTTCTACTAGTATTATGTTATTTTGTTAATTATGCATGCTTAGTGCGGGATTACTGGCTCGAGGCACTGAATCAAAGGTGCAAGCAGAGCCTCATCCTATACCAAATTTACAGGCTACTCATAAATATTTTCCACTATTTTTTTTTTATTTTTTACATAATATTATTATAATAATTATCTTCAGAATTGTTATTCCAACAATTATACTAAAAATACAACAAATTTTTGCCGAACATAAAGGTACACATGAGTATATATATAGGTATAGGTATTACCTCGTTGTCGAGGGTACAGTCACGGCCAATGGAGGTTCGAATATCCCAAGCTTCGTCATCATAATTATCCGGCTTGACTAATTTCCGGGAAGAACCCTGTTCCTCATCATAATCATCTTCTTCCTCCTCCTCCTCACCTAGGTCATCTTCAAGCTCTTGAAGAAGGTCAGAAGTCTTGATTTCGGAGATCGCTGCTGCTTTATTTGCATAAAATCCGTCGAGATTCGAAGGGTAAGGTTTGGGTTCGTCGTCGTGTTCTGGGCTGCCCTTGTTTCGGTTCCATTCTCTCCTTTCGATCTCTTCGTCGGTCAAACACCAAAGAGAATTACTCAGGGAGGAACCTGCGGCAGCCGGTGGTGGTAGAGATCCAAATACCTTGTCCACTCGTACACTGAAACTGTCTTCCATTGACGAAGAGAATTAACAAAATATTCCACTATTTTTCTCTCTTCTTTTCTGTGCGATTGATTTTTGAATTATAGGGTTTTGTCCCTCTCTATCTAGAACTATTGAGATATACTACTAGTACATAAAATTCAAAATTAATTATATTTTGTTAGATAGATTATACGCTTTTCGGGAACGGATTTCTCAAATTATATATGGCAGGCTGTGGGAATGTTGGGCTTGGGCCGGTATATTTTCAGATTGAGATTTATGTGGGCTATTTTCCGTTTCTGTTAAGACGATCACATAATACGACCTCAGTCCTCAAGTAACAGTGAACTATTTATTACTACTATCAACTGTGCATATATAAATTATGTGTGATACAATATAAAATTTTAAAAATTAAATAAAAATAACAATAAAAAAAGCCAACATAATAATATAATTAAATTTATAAGGACAGACGAGGAAAAAAAAATAGTATGACATAGTTACACAAAGTGGCTCATAGTCGTTTTTATAATATAGATTATTATTATTGCATTTTACTATAGGTCTATAGCTAAAAGATAATAAGATTTTCATTTACAATTTTTTTTAAATTTGAAGAACTTAATTTTGTTTTATTTCACTCCTAAAGTTACTGTGTGTATAGTTAGTAGTGATGAATAAAGAATAATACTACAAACATGAGCTATTTTACAAACTGTTGATGTGTCATATTCCACCTCAGCTTTTTATGTGGAGCCGAAGACTAAATTGAAGCATTTTGTTGATCAATATGCTGAGGTGGAGTATGTCACATCAGCAATTTATAAAATATTTATAGAATAATCCGTGTCAGTAAATGACCTTATTTTTATAACATCATTATATAATTTTTTGTGGGGTGAAAAAAAATAGAAATAGAATGCTAATTTTAATTCAACAATCCATTTCAAAGCTTGGTACCTAAAAAGTATTCAGAATTGGAATTAAAATTTAATTGATACATTTACAAAAAAGTGTATTTGTCGTTGGATTAAATGGGTACAAATTTTTTTTTATCTCAAATACTCCTGTTCAATTTTTTATTTTTTTTTAAAAGGTCTCTAATAATTTTCTCTCACTAAAATGTTATCCCTTCTATTTTTTTTTTGCTTTTTAAACATTTTCCCTCTCTTCTCAACTAGTCTATTCAATTATTTTGATCATTTCTTAAGAAACTAATCTATACAAGCATTTTGTTAATTTCTTATAAAAATTATTCGCTTTTTTCTTCTTCTATCTTATTTCCTTCGGGCCTAGTTTCGATTTAATCAAACGGCCCATTGATTTTGATAATAAAGCCCAAGCCTCTTAGTCAGCACAATCCCAACACACAAATAGTAGTTTTGGTTGGGCTCCCTTTTACCCCTTCTAACACATTCCTTTACGCTACAATGATTTGTTTGATTATTCAGCGCACTTAAATTGATAGGGAACTCATACTTTTACAATATATATTTTTTTATATTTTTGTATGTGAGTCTTACCTTTTAATCAAATTAATATTAATATTCCGTAAAAAAATGAGTTACACATGCGGAAAAATAAAAAAATTATATTTTCGCAATTTTTTTTTAATATTTTCACATATGAGACCCAAATTTTAATTAAATATGATCTTTACATTCGAAAATAACAAAAAATACTGTAAAAATATAAGTTACCAAATTAATAATGTCCATGGGCTCTCCTGTCCCGTGAACCTCACTCTTCAATCTTCATCATCTATAGAGATGCTGTTATTGAATTTCAAAATTACTGAAATTTCAGTTTAATTCTATAAAGTTTTCAATTAATCAAAATTTTAAATTGTTAGAGAAAAGCCTCAGCAATTTATATTAACATAAAATACACCTCACATGTATATATTGAGAGATAAATTAAATGCTTTAAAATATTAGTCTCAATATAAAAGACACCGTGCATCAAAATATTTATAGTCAAGATCATCTAAAATAAAATATTATAGTCAAAGACATCTAAATTTTTAATACCTTGTTGCTAAAAACTCAAACTATTAAAAGAATTTAGGCTTAAATATAAATTAGTACCCTAAACTATAGGGCATATTCTACTTCGGTGATTCACCTTTCAATTTTGTCAATTAAGTTATTAAAGCTATCAATTTTTTAAATTACACAATTAAATACCTTTTGCGTCGTGATTCACGACGTAGCTAATTTAAGTGGAGTCTTAACAAGTTTACGTGGCAAATAAATAATTTAATATTCATTACATAATAAAATCATTTTATCAGCATGGGCAAAATGGTCAAGATCTTAAAAAGCCCTAATTAAAATAAAAGAAATAGGCATAAATATGTTCTTCCTCAACCTCCATGGATTCCGGCCGGAATCAACACCACCACCACCACCAATCGTCCACCACCAACAGCATCAACAACGGCCGAAAACCCAGACTCACGAATCAGAACCGTTGATTCAGTTAAATGGGCATCAACACCACCACCATCATCACCACCAGCAGACGGTGGAGAAAGAAATGAAAAGATTACCTTCGTCAGTTCGGTTCAGCGCTTACCTTCGTCAGTTCGGTTCAGCGCTTACCTTCGTCAGTTCTCAATAACAAGCATCATCATCAGTTAGTGAAAAATGGATCTATTGAAAAGAAGGAACCAATACCCACCATTAATTTTGCTCCGGTCGCGTTGACGGTAGAACCACCGGAGAATGACGTCGTTGTTTTCGAATCCGCCCAGAAAATCATCCTCCGCTGGGACTCCACGGTTTCGGAGGAGGCAAGAGAGAGAATGATCTTTGACGGCGATCGTCACGAGATCGATCGCTACTTACAGGCTGTCGATGAAGTCCAACAACGCCATCCAGATCTCCATGGACCGACTCGCTTCTCGATCCAAGCTCACCCACTCCTCCGACACCGCCACCGCCGCCATCCAGAATGCTCTCAGCCGTCTCCTCCGACACCGCCACCGCCGCCACGCCCCTTCTCTGCCGCCTTCTCTACCGGATCTGGGTTTGGATTTATCTGGGTTTCGAGCCATGGAGATCTTTTTCCGTCGTTGCTTCTTCTTTCCGCCACCCATAACCACCGCTTCCCAAGTCCCTCCGCCACCACTCCCTGCTGCTTCCTTCTCTTGTTGCACATGCTCCTCTGATAGCCCTTCACATAATTATTAATAGTTATGGAAATTAATACCTAAATAATTTAAAAATAGAAAACTTTATGAAAAGAGAATTAGGGTGGAGACTAATTAAAAGGCGATAGCCATCTCTGTCTTTCTGGCCACCCTTTATGAGCAAAACTTTAGCTGGAAGATTGATTCCTCCGATATCGGCTCAATCAGTGACTCCGCCGGTGGTCAGAATTTGAATGGGATGAATTAAATCAGAGATAGAGAAAATGAAAGAGGATTTCAAAGTAATTTTTGTTAGGTTTTAAAGTGATTTGACAAATTTGCCCTCACAGTATAATAAATGTTTAAATAAATATTAAAATAATCTTTTTTATTTACACATTAGTTGCTTCACGTCGTGATTTTCGACGTGCAATCAATTTGTAATTGAAAAAATTGATAGTTAGCATTTAATGACAAAATTAAAAGCGTGGATGGCGATTCGATTGTTGTAATTAGTTTAAAAAATTGATAGTTTAATCGTTTAATCTGTGAAAATAAAAGCGAATCGGATATGGCGATAGCAAAATCGTCATATAGCATAGAAAATTAATTTTTATGACTTTTTTTTTTTTGAAAATAAAATGTTACTTCTTTGTGGGTTGTGAGGCACTTGAGCAGAGACTTATAAGTAAATAAATAAGAGTTCAAATAAATTAAAGCTACAATAACTATTTGTTTTTAATGCAATCTTCAATATATTTTAACTATAATTGAAAATTATAATTAAGATATGTAGTTAATGTAGGTAATTAATTAATAATACTAATTTATAATACTATTAAAATTTTAATTGATTGAGATATGTAGTTAATAATTTCAAAGTATAAAACTATTAAACTAACAATTATTAGTTTAAGTTAGATAATATAATGACTAAAAAAGACAATTTAGACTCTCAAATTTTACATCGGTGTTGACTTTTGCATCCCAAAGCAAAAAAAGGTGTTCAAGACACCTCAAACTTCATTATCGTAATAAAACGCAGCACTTTCTTCACTTACTTAGGTCAAAAGTAATTTGCCAAGCATGATAATAAAAATTTGGGGTGCAAATTGTAGCAGTTTAAAAAATGTAAACTTTTTTAACAATTTTTTTAAAACAAACTAAAATTTATAACAGTTTAATTTTTTTTTTTTATAACGATCTAAAAAAAATTTGTTAAAAGCAGTTTAAATTTTTTTTGCTAAAAGCGATTAAAAAATTTTTTTTGTTTAAAAAAATTTATAATGATTGAAAAAAAAGTTTATAACAGATTTAAATTTTTTTTTAAAAGCAGTTTAAATTTTTTTATAACAGTTTAAATTTTTTTTTTAAAACAGTTTAAAAATTTTTTTTAAAACAGTTAAAAAATTTTTTTGTTAAAAAACAGTTAATTTTTTTGCTAAAACAGTTAAAAAAATTTATTTTGTTTTAAAAAAAATTATAACAGTCCAAAATTTTTTTTTTGTTAAAAACAGTTTAAAAATTTTTTTGCTAAAACAGTTAAAACAATTTATTTTGTTTTAATTTTTTTTTTATAACAGTTAAATTTTTTTTTATAACAGTTTAAAAAAATTTGTTAAAAAACAGTTAAAAATTTTTTCTAACAGTTTAAATTTTTTTTGTTGAAAACAGTTTAAATTTTTTTTTAAAACAGTTTAAATTTTTTTTTGCTAAAAAAATTTATTTTGTTTAAAAAAAAAGTTAACAGTTTAAAAAAATTTGTTAAAAACAGTTAAACAAATTTATTTTGTTTAAAAAAAATTATAACAGTTAAAAAATTTTTTTTTATAACAGTCTAAATTTTTTTTTTGTTAAAAACAGTTAAAAAATGTATTTTGTTTTAAAAAAAGGTTTAACAGTTTAAAAATTTTTTGTTAAAAAAATTATTTTGTTTTTAAAAAATTATAACAGTTTTTAAAAAAATTTATAACATGATTTAAAATTTTTTGTTAAAAAAGTTATTTTGTTTTAAATTTTTTTGTTAAAAGCAGTTTAAAATTTTTTGTTAAAATTTTATTTTGTTTTAAAAAAATTTTATAACAGTTTAAAAAATTATTTTTTAATTGTATGGTAATTGTATGCTAACTATTTTAAAATTCTTTTTTAAAATTCTTATATTTAAAATTATTTTATTTTATTTAAAATTAATTATTTTTGCCAATTTTTAAAATATTATTACAATTTGCACCCTAAACTTTTGTTAGCTTGCCTTAGTCGGTCACTTTTGCCCAGGTTAAGTGAAAGAAAGTGTGCATTTTATTACGATATAATGAAGTTTGGGGTGTCTTAGACACCTTTTTAGGTTTAAGGGTGTAAAAAGTCAACAGATATAAAATTTGGGGTGCAAATTGTCTTTTAGTCTAATATAATTATAAAAATTTAAAATTATCTATATATTAGTATTAATTATGAATCTTATTTTAGTGTTGGTCTTAATGCAAAGGTTTAGGTTTGTTATTTTGTTCTATAAAATGAGTATTTACACACATTACAAAATTATGGATATTTTTTATAATTAACATTTTTTTTTGAATATTTAATTTTATAATTATGTCATTTTGATAATATTATGATTATAAATTTAAGTATATTACTTTATAATATCAACAAAAAGGAAGGAAAGTAAGTGTGAAATGATTAAAAATGAATTAAAAATAATCCGTAGAAATAGTTTTATTTTTGGTGGGTACGTAATTCTGCTAGAATAATGCAATAGTACTAAATTGGTTAAAGGATAAGAACGGTAATCCTAACAGCATTATTTAAGCAGAAATATCTCTCGAGTTTTTGCACAACCCAACTGGTAAGTGTTGAATTTGATCAATACCGACAGCTGACACGAGTTTTGTGTTCTGATCGTAATCACCTAACCTCATTTCAACTTAAAACCAAAAAAAAACTTTCGAATTTTGAGAGATGATCTTCTGCTGAACTGAGTACATTAATGGAGGTCGTCAAGGGTTTCTTAATTACACCCAGATTGTTTGGATTTTTCTTCTTCTTCATCATCATCACAGCTGAGTCAAAGTATATAGCTTACAACACTTCGCAGAGAATAGTAGCAGACAAGATCAATGTACATTTGGTCCCTCACTCTCACGATGATGTTGGCTGGTTGAAGACCGTTGATCAGTACTACGTCGGCGCCAATAATTCCATTCGGGTACCCTTTTCTTCTATATTATTCATATATATGTGTGTGTATACCAAACAGATGATTCATTAATTAGTTACTTGACTGGTTGTTATTGATTTGTTGAATGATTAGGGTGCTTGTGTTCAGAACGTATTGGATTCTGTAATTTCAGCTTTGTTTGATGACAAGAATCGCAAGTTCATCTATGTTGAAATGGCAATATTTCTCTCTCCACATTTACACATTTACTAATTTCTGTTTACTTAGAGTAACTTATACTATGATTGCATATGAATAAACACAGTGCATTTCATGGTGGATATGTAACTTTCAGGCATTCTTCCAGCGGTGGTGGAGACAGCAAAGCCCAGCACTTCAGAAAAAAGTCAAGGAGCTTGTCAAATCTGGTCAACTGGAGTTCATGTACAAACACAATCATTATTCAGAATTCTGTTTCCGTTATCTGAAATTTTGAAATATGTGATTCTTTCTTAAACTAATTTGTTGAATTACCAAGTCTTAGTTGCCCAATTTGTTGAAAATTTGACTTTTAATTTTTGGCCGCTGGAGAAACATATCTGTTTTCTTGCAACTTATTTTTTCTGTTTCACTTTCCTTTGAATTAGAAATGGGGGTATGTGTATGCATGATGAGGCAACACCACATTACATTGATCTGATTGATCAGACAACTTTGGGACATTTGTTTATCAAAGATGAGTTTGATCAGGAACCTAGAGTGGGTTGGCAGATTGATCCATTCGGACATTCTGCTGTTCAAGCTTACTTGTTAGGTGCAGAGGTACTCAATATTATTTTCTGTCTCTCAGTTAGTTCTTTGCTTTCTTTAGGTGTCTAAAACTATTATTTATTTGGTCAATGCATTTGACAATGGACATAAACAACAAGAAAAATCTTCAATTTTTGAATTAGATAAATGGTGTAAAATCGTGCAGACTTTATTAGTGTTGTTTCGATAGCATGGGAGTCCTTGATACGATTAAACTGATTGTTCTGTTGCAGTTGGGATTCGACTCTCTCTATTTTGCCAGAATCGATTACCAAGATAGAGCTAAGCGAAAAAATGATAAGACTCTTGAGGTTGTATGGCAGGGTTCCAAGTCCCTTGGTTTATCTTCACAGGTTAGGGATTTGTAATATTCTGTTGGTATGTTTTGCCTTTTACCTGTTTGGCATCAGATTCTTCACTCTTTTTCAGAGTAGACCGGTTACTTTTAGTAAAAAATGACAGCGTTCTTATTTTCCTAATGAAAAGGAAAAAATAAATTCTATAGTGCCCTTCTCATTCATCATGTCAATTACTTGCAGATATTTACTGTTATATTCCCCAGGCACTATGATCCTCCTGATGGTTTCACATTTGAAATAAATGATGTATCCCCTCCTATTCAGGTAAACTCATAATTAATATTAATTTGCTTTGCATTTTCTGCTCTAGAACCTCATACACGTGGTTATTAATAATTTTATTGTATTTTTATTAGGATGATATTCTCTTGTTTGACTATAATGTTGAAGAGCGAGTCAACGATTTTGTAGCTGCTGCTGTGGCTCAGGTAAAATATAAGAATTGTTTATCCCTCAGTTTTTCTTGTTCACTTAACTCTTAACTATGGTATTTTCTGCTCCGTCACACCTCTAAACATCTCTAGCTTCTCTTTAACTCACCCATCTATCTCTGCGCTTTTCCGTTATGAAAGATATAAACAGAATAACATAGATTGAAGAGGTAGTGTCCTGAAGATGCAATGAAAACAGCTTCAAGTTTTATCTGGTTAATTTTGAAATTAAGTATATGGGAAAGATTGGAATGTTATTGGGTTAGGGTGATCATTTCTAAATTATGTTTTTAAGTTATTCATGAGTTCATCTATCCTGAAGATGCAATGAAAACAGCTTCAAGTTTTATTTGGTTAATTTTGAATTAAGTATATGGAAAAGATTGGAATGTTATTGGGTTAGGGTGATCATTTCTATATTATGTTTTTATGTTATTCATGAGTTCATCCTTGATATACGTATATACTCGTTTTGTTTGCCTACCTCAAACTTAGGTCAACTTAAGATACAGCCGTAGTTAAGATATTCCCTTCTTCTCTCTCTGTGTGTGTGTGTATAAATTATATATATACATTAAACTGTTTCCCTTGCTCTTCATGCTCTTCCTAGGCTAATGTTACCAGGACAAACCATATAATGTGGGCTATGGGGACAGATTTCCGATATCAATATGCAGTTTCATGGTTCAGACAAATGGACAAGTTCATTCATTATGTTAACATGGTATTGATGTGTTCTGTTTTCTTATTCAGTGGTTTCGCACATCTTATCATTATGAACCCTTGTTTTAGTCTGTCAAAATCATATGGTCCTTTCTCAGGATGGGCGTGTCAATACTTTTTATTCAACTCCATCGATTTATACCGACGCAAAATATGCAGCAAATGAAATATGGCCTCTCAAAACTGGTGATTTCTTCCCGTGAGTGGAATGTTGTGGATGCCATGAATTAATCATGTATTTGTCTCTCAAATTTACTTGAATAGAATTAAATATCCTTGTTTAGGTATTCAGATCAAGAAAATGCATACTGGACTGGTTACTTTACAAGTAGGCCAACCTTTAAAGGTTACGTCAGAATGACGAGTGCTTATTATCTGGTAATATCCTCAGGGATCTTGTACATCACAATGAGTGTTCTAAGATTTGAACTTTCTTTTTGAGCTGTCACTATTTTCTAAAAATACAGGCAGCAAGGCAATTGGAATATATTAAGGGCAGGAGTGCTTCAGGTCCAAACACAGATGCATTGGCTGATGCATTAGCAATTGCTCAACATCATGATGCAGTTAGTGGTACTGAAAGGCAGCATGTAGCTGCTGATTATGCAATGCGAATTTCTATGGGCTTTGCAAAGGTGCAATCAGTTTGATATTGAGGACATAGAAACCCTATTTTTTCTCCAACTTTTACTGCGTCCGCTCCATAATCACTATATCATTATTATTTCTGTATGGAATGACAACCAAAAGTAAAGCAGAATTATTGCTTCTCTATTTTGTCGATACTGTCCTTCTAATGCTTAAAATGAAACCATTCTAACAATTTTCGTATAACATATCTGCAGGCTGAGGAGGTGGTTGCATCATCTCTAGCTTCGCTAACAGATTCAAGATTAAATTCTAGTCATGAGAATTCGGGAACCAAGTTTCAGCAGGTAATATGTTATCACTGGTCATTTCTCATATACTCTATGTTGTTACATTTGTCAACAGCATGCATTTTATTTTGTCTTGTTATCTTGCTGAGTACTCGCACAGTTCTTTGTATTGAGTTGTGTATTTTGATGTGTGAAATATGGATTAAATTACATTCTTTGGATAAATGTGTACACATGTGCAGGTTTCAACAAATCCCTTATTTCTCTCTCTTGGCTTTATAAATACTGTCTGCTCTGTGGACTGCAGGGTAATAGGCTGTAATTGTTTTGTTAACACTACATGTCAGTTATTGCTGTAATAACCTTAAGAGGTGCATGTAGGTTACCCGCTAAAAGATATATAAAATAGCTGCATTTATTGACTAGTCTTCTGATGAATGTAATTAGTCGTGATATTTATGAATATTTGGGAACATAGCAGTTATGTTTGTATCTTTGTTGTCCCTGATAGTAAGTTGTGAATATCGTTTTGGAGTTGGAACTCTTCAACAACGGGAAACAACAGCTATTCCTGTTCTCCTGTGTGATGGTTTCAAGATGAAGCGTGTTTATCCTGTTCATTAGATTTATCAATTCTTCCTTGACTAGGTAATTATGATTAAAAACGAGAAAGTGGAAGAGACAAAGAGTTGATTAAGCTTTCACTTATCAAAAAAACAAAAGAAAAATATTTTTGGTTAGATAGCTCTGAGATGAGAATAATTTATAACAAGATAAATATTATATGTAATATTTATGTATGTTGTTATATTTAAATTTTTGGCACTTCTACGGTTTTTGTCAATTTAACTTTTTCTGTTATAGAAGAAAATTGTGCTGTAGTTTGATTTGTGGATTTTCTCTTGCCAGTGTCCTCTTCTCAATATAAGTTATTGTCCTCCATCAGAAGTTGTTTTGTCTAATGGAAAAAGCTTGGTAAGAATAAAAGTCACCTATCTGTTTGTTATGTAGTTCCTTGAATTTTACATCTGAAATTGGAATCAAAATAATCTTTATCGTCCATTCTTTTTTTAGGTTGTAATTGTCTACAATCCTTTAGGATGGAAGAGAGAGGAAGTAGTTCGAATTCCTGTAAGTGTTACAACTTTTCCCTATCCGTAATCTTTTTCAATGGTATGCATGATCTGATATGCAATGTCTTTAAATGTTGTTCCTTCTGTAAAACACTAATCAATACAGCAGAACCTTGACATCTATACTTTGTAGCTTGCATTTCCACCTTCTGTATGAAGGGATTATTTTTCTTTGTTCTTTTTGGGCTTATGGGAGATTTCTATTTCAGAGTTGCCAAAAAAAATTGTAGGGCTGTCCTCTGTTAGGACTTTGTTTTCCTTGTATCTACTTCTTGTAATGAAATCTTCTTCTTTTATCTTAAAAAAATAAAGAGCAAGAGGGGGAAGTATATGATAGATGTTCATTGAAGTTGGAGCAACACTTTTGTGTAGCTTCAAATTTATGGACTTTGAGGTAACCAGAGCTTTGAATGCCTCACTGGACATGCCATGTGGGTGAAGTATAAATTTAGGTTCAAACTTTGTATCACCATTACCACTGCTCCAGTCCAGTGAATTTCTCTATTAATTAGTGTAGCTCCATCAGTTTTATCAAGGATATTCCTGAATCCACCCTTTCATTAACCACTAGCAACTAATAATTTCATATGGTCTAGGCAATCGCCAGCATTCCATGTGCTATAGATCTAACAACTGTTTAATTGGTACCTTTGCGACTATTAATTCATTACTGAAGTCCGTAGGCCAGTTTTCTGCTTTACTTTTTATCATGTGATGAACATTTAGGCTCATATTGTTTTTGCTCATCCTGAGAATAATGAATGCACTGTTAATACTTTTACAAATGTATTGTTACAAGCAGCAACCGGTGCCGAGTCTTAGAGCATTCTCATACCAAGTGAAAATGTCAATTTTATTAGGAGCTTTAATCGTCATTCAAAATCAAATTCCAAATGCCAATGATTGATGTTGATTATTTTATATATAGACATGATTGTTATAAAACTTAATTTAGTTCGCATATATGCATATAATACATATGGTTAATCCATGGCAACATATTAGTTTCTTTTAGGATTGTAGAGTATATAATTCCAGCATGCTTGCAGTAATCAAACGAGTAAAGTTATTACTATGATCTATCTTGATGTTGTGTAAATGTATGTTGGTCATTCATTTTCATAACCAAACCTCGTTTATAAGATGATAATGATTTAAATTTTCTGAGCATGGAATATTTATCATATCAGCACTACTATTTTAGCCAAACATACCTCACTCTTTTGCAACTTTTGCGTAAATCTCTTAAGTCCCTGCTTCAGAAATGCTATCAAATGTGAAATTAATTTTTTGATAAATGTGCTACTTTCATAAAAAATAGAGTGAAACAAAGGAGGGATGCTATTTATGAAGCTAAATATATATTGTTGAGAACAGAACTATAACATCCTATTGCATGAGTACCATTCACAATTCACAGCTTCAATATTTAGAGTATTAGTCTTTGGTTCCAACTGTGGACCCTGTTATTTGGGCCAAGGCTTCATTGAAGTGCGTAGACAAGTCTTATAAACTTCTGCAAATTGAATTTGGTTCAGGTTTCATCCCAGGGACTGGTTGTTCTGGATTTTGGTGGAAAAGAAATTGAATCACAGCTTCTTCCTCTGACCAATGTCTCGTTAAACAACAGAAACTATCATGTTAAAGCATACTTGGGTATATCCCCCAGCAACACGCCTAGATATTGGCTTGCATTTTCAGCATCTGTGCCACCTCTTGGTTTCAGCACTTACATCGTCACAAGTGCGAAAGGGCCAGGTTAATTACATTGATGTTTTCCAGTAGCATGACATCAGTAATACTGAAATAACTAAATGCTTTGGCTTACTCATTTATTACTCCTTTCTTTGATATCTGAGCAGTAGGTGCTACAACGACAGAGATATACACGTCTGAAGGAGGTATCAATAGTAATATAGTGGAAGTTGGCCAAGGAAATCTAAAGCTACATTATAGTGCAGAAGAAGGAAAACTTACTCGTTATGTTAATAGCAGAAATTTGGTATGATATGCTTCTGATGCTTTAATTTCTTTATGTTCTCAAGTTGGATTCTTGTGTCATTCATTTATGCGTGACATAAATGAGTGTTGTGTTTATAGATAAATCACTAATAACCTAATGAGATTTTGTACTTTTCCTTTTCTCTGTAGAATATGTATTACTAATGCAATATAAAATTTGATGTCGTAAATACTGATGTCATAACACTGAAAAGTGTCAGATAGAATAGAGATGTACAATTTCATCAAAAGTAAGGAATGCATTTAGTGAGACATGTGTTGTTCTACCACATAATACTGACTCTTCTTTAATATTTGCTTCATCTCGAAGGTCACAACATCTGCTGAACAATCATACAGCTACTATTCAGGATATAAAGGTTTTGATAGAGTTAATCAGGTACATCTATTTTGTTTGATAAAGTATCAGTTTATATAGTAGTTCCTTGTGTCATGTAGGTATTGCATTACGAATATGCTTTAGCTGTTGTTTCCTTTATTGTCAATTAAAAGGTTTGATTGGCATCCTTTTTGAAGTTTTTGCTAATTATTGTAGGCCTCTGGGGCATATGTCTTTCGTCCAAATGGTTCATTTCCCATTAAATCTGAAGGCGAGGTAAATCAGTCTCTCTAATGTATTTGCCTCTCTTTTGTTGTGATAAAGTCTCTAATATATTTGCCTCTCTTTTGTGGTGAATAATGTATTAACTACATTATAAGCTTTATCATTTAATATATCATATCTGAGGAAAATTGATGTGCTACAGGCTTCTCTAACTGTTATGCGAGGTCCAATAGTAGATGAAGTACATCAACAGCTCAATGCGTGGATAAATCAGGTAGTTCCTCTTTAGGTTGGGTATATTTGCCTATTTATTGATCTATTGTTACTCTGTATCCCCACACCCCTTCTCTGCACACCATGATATGTAATACTTCCTTCAAGATTCCTTTGCGAAGTTAAGTATTCTTTTACA
Source organism: Panax quinquefolius (assembly GCA_020205615.1). NCBI lineage: Eukaryota > Viridiplantae > Streptophyta > Magnoliopsida > Apiales > Araliaceae > Panax > Panax quinquefolius. Next base: position 26,742,090 of record CM035169.1, on the reverse strand, counting down.
TTTTACTTGTAGAACAACAAGAAGCTCCTTTACATATTATGTGTAGTATTCGATTAATATGATTGCACCAGCATGAGTTAATCTTACGTGTTGTTTTACTACCTATATATTAGTAGTTTCTTAGCTCGCTACTTCTTAAGTAGTCATATTCATCATTTCCAGTTAAATATATGTGTGTGTGTCTATGTAGATAAATATTTTCTGATTCATTCTGCATTTATCTGCATCTTAAAAAGTCCAGTGATAAATATTTTCTGATTCATTCTGCATTTATCTGCATCTTAAAAAGTTCAGTGACACAATTGCTTTGCAGGTCACCAGAGTATACAAGGGAGCCGAACATGCGGAAGTGGAATTTAATGTGAGTTAACTGCTAATGCTGATTCATACATAACTGAAATAATATTATTTATCCCGAATATAGGGTTTTGAATTATTGGCTATATGTAGATTGGACCTATACCTGTGGATGACGGAGTTGGGAAAGAAATAAAAGCTCACATTACCACAGCCTTGAAGACCAATAAAACCTTTTACACGGATTCAAACGGGAGGGACTTCATTAAAAGGGTATGCCAATCCTCCGCTCGTACTTCTTTCGAGTGAGATGTCCATACCCCTACATCTATATAAAAATGCTGGTTTATCAAGAAGGTGCAAGAAAAGCAGTTATGTTTCATGAAAGATCTGACGTAGTTTTATACGGATACAATCACAATGAAATTCTTTGATTGTTGATATTTGCATGTATACTATTATATACAGTAGTTTTGCCTGTTGCATTGACCTTAAACTCGGTGACAAAGTGAGGAGTTTAAATAGTTCTCTTAAAATTTGCATGCAACTTCATTGCTTTTGTTATGTATGAAATTGATGGAAAATTGAATAACTTAATTTGGAAGCGGAGGGTATATTACTACAATCTACAAACTATAAATAAGAGAAGCATGGACTGAAAGTTACTTGTGTCTTGTCTTGTTCTACAAAATTTACCAACTTATGTATCTAGGTGACAGAATTTAAGGTATCCATTTGTTTATTGTACTGACAAGAAAGCTGTTTGTGACTTATGTAGGTATTAGTGATTGTCTTCCATAGTGTGTGTGTGTGTGTGTGTGTATATATATATATATATATATTTTGTTGTGATAAAAATTTGCTGGTTATGTAGGTTCGAGATTACAGAGAAGATTGGGACCTGCAAGTGAATCAACCAGTTGCTGGAAACTATTACCCTGTATGTTTTCTGTTTACAATGTGCGTGGTTATATTAGCACTTCTTAAATTGTACTCCCTCTGTTCCACAAAAGGAATCCCATTTTGCAAATATTAAGGTTGATATTTGTTCCAAGTTTACCCCTAAAAATAATAAGTAGTTAGTTTAGTCGTGGTGACTTGATAATAAAATTATGATGGCAAACTTGAGGACATAGTTTCATTTACTATCAATAAAAAGAGGACACTTTTTGTACAACGATTTTTTTTGGCAAATGGACTCTTTTTGTGGAGCAGAGGGAGTTTATGGTCTCCACCCACCCTTTGACTTATCGAAACAGTACTGTTATCCTGGATGTCACATCTGACTATAAATGTCAAATTACCATCCTAATTTAGAAAAGAGCCACGTAGTCCTCTTTCATTGAAGGGAAAAATTGCAATACGAACTCTCACTGCGCTTGTCTGATCACGGTCATATCTTCTACTAAAATTATGATATATGTTTTCTCCAAAAGTTATGCATTCAGGCTCCACTATTAGTGTGGGACTAAGGCTTAGTTGAGTTGAGTTTATGCATTTAAGCTCTTTCAGCAGTATATGTACTTAAACAGCCCCAAGTTACAGCTGCAAAGAGAGATATTTTATGGAAGTGAAATCAAGAGCTGGTTCAGCAAATTTTACCATGCTTACAGGGGTCCATTTGGTTTGTTCAACAAACATTATTAACAGGAAGGATAATAAGTTATTATGGTCTTTTAAATAAAACTTAACTGTCAGTGGAGTCCTTTTAGCAATTTTAGGATTGAAAATAGGGTAATGCCACAGTATAATGCACGTTTATATTATGCTCCCTCAGTCCCAAAATGAGAGTCAAGTTATTTTTCTGGGACATCCCAAAATGAGGTAAACTTACAAAATCTATATACAAATCTCATCATATTTAAGTGAACTCTTAAAACTGACTATTAAAGTTGACTGTCATGCAAGAAAGCATCGAAAGACGTTCATGGAGGGCGGTGGGCAAACTTACTTGGAATTTGGGATGGATATAATTTGCTTAAATTTTCTTAAACCATAAGTTTGTAGCTTGTCCCTTGAACTGGATAATATAAGTTATGTTATTATTTTTAATTTTTAAGATGTTTGTTATTGATTTTAGTAAGCTAAAGTTCTCTATAAATGCAAGTTGTCAGCATCATTGTCCATAGTAGTTTTTTCTCTATGGACTATAAGAAGAAAGTTTCTTTTAATATGTCTATAGGGAAAAACCATTCACCTTGGTCTTTATTTAATTTTATTTTTGTAGTCACAGAACTACATCTGGGAGACCATGCCGTCACGGTATGGTAATATGTGATAGTTAACACATCCATATTCTTAATGGTTCTATATGTATCTCATATCTACTTGTCGGAAAATATATTATTTTTAAGATTTGTGTCCATCTGATTTGTTACCTTTTTTGACACTCTCACTTCTATCTTTGCTTTTTTCTCTTAGATAAATCTTGGAATTTATGTCAAGGATGAAGAGATGGAACTCTCAGTATTGGTGGACCGTGCAGTGGGTGGGTCCAGTTTGGTTGATGGTCAAGTAGAGTTGATGCTCCATAGGTTTGCTTTTACCACTTAATAGTATTTCCTTTTGACCTTTTATTTTCATGTGGCATTTTAATGACCACTAGGATGGAACAAATACTTGGATATCTAATATTTTTTTCTTCTGTTGTGCAGGAGGCTCCTTTATGATGATGCTAGAGGAGTTGGTGAGGTACTAAATGAAGAAGTTTGTGCGCTTGATGATTGCAAGGGTTTGATGATAAGTATACTGTACCTACTGAGTTCATGTTACATGACTTAATTTTCAATGTGTTACCCTTGGAAAGTATCTTTTGGCTTTCCTGTGCCAACTGATTTAAAAAGCCCCAGATTTGTGGCTGTTGCTTTGTCTCACAAAGTTTTTTTTTCCATTTGTTGACTTTATGCTACTACTCGAACCATTCCAAAATTAGAGATACATTTGCAATACGATGACTATTAAGGAAAATTTTATTTTCCCAAACGTATTCCTAACATTTGATAGAAATGTAGTAGTGGTGGCATGATATTACTCAAGCAACTTACAATAAAAGTAATGGCTTCCATAATTCTAAATGTATCTCTAATTTGGGAACGCACATAATAGAAAATGTACCGCTAATTTTGGAATGGAGGGTACTAGTATATGACAAGCATGTTTCCTTACTTTTTGCTGACTCTTTTCGCTGAAATGTTTGGACTGCTAATTGAATTACGGTGCCACCCATCACTAATATTGAACTTGCTGCACCAGAATAAGGAGTTTTCTCTAGAACCATTTTGTGCAGGCCTAACTTACCATAGCTGGCTTATCAGCACATACAGAGATACAGTGGTGAACTAGGAGCTGTAGGGAGTGATGCTTACTATTTTATCCATCATAGTTGAAAGCAACATCTAAAGAGTTACTCAAAAACAATACAGGCGCAATAAGAGGCAAAGATATATGATATTTGCAAACAACAGTTGCCTATAGTTACATCTTTAAACAATTCGAATTCTGCATTATGAGTCGTTAAATTTCTGTAAATCGAAAAAAATTATCTTGTTTAATAATACAGGACATATTGAATTAAATACATTTATAAAAACTGATAGCAAAGATGCACATAAAAACTGATAGCATAGATCTGTGCAACCACATTTTGAGTTCCACTTAGATTTATAAATTCAATAAACATCTGAAATGTTTACACTCAATGGAAGCATATAGTAGCAGTTCTGTTATTTTGTGGGCAGACTCTATATTTCTTTCTTACATCTTAAATGAACGTCGTGCCTAAGTTTCTTGCATAGAATATTGAGCATTTCACAAACCCGTCATGCCAGGTTTCTTATGGATTTCTTTGATTTATTGAGGAAAGGTCCTCCAAGACTGATTTCATCTAAAGTCTTAAAAAAGGAAATATCAGTTCGAAGCTAATTATTACAACTATTGACAATGTTATGGATGAGAATAGTAAGTGAATATTATCTTTAAACCCCTCTTCATATTCCCACCCCTCCTCTTTTTTTTTTTTTTTTTTTTGGGGGGGGGGGACAAGGGAAGTATGTTTCAGACTCCTCCAAGTAGAGTCCAAGTCGGCCTTTTCTTTGTGGTGTCTTTTAGTGACCTATACAGGCGGAAGCACATTTTGTCTTTTAGGATCTTGGAGTATTAATATTGACCGTATTGAAACTTGATATTCTGAATATCTTCTAGTATACATGTTTGTACAAGAAAATAGTGTTGTTCCTTGCTCTCATTCTGTTGATCTTGTTCGTCTCTTAGCCTTGAGTCTATAATAGCTTCATAGCTCAATTTTCTTGGAGAGAAACAAATGATTTTGATGCAGGGAAAAATTATAATGAAAATTAGGATTTCCATATATTTTGTTATTTATGGGCTTTTAGTTTATTTGATGTATTTTATTTATTATTTAGGAAAATTTAGTAGGTTAATTCATATTTCAGCCCGTTTATGTTTTGATGTTTTATAATTTTTGAGCAATTTAGAAATTTTTATAATAAATTTAGTTAGTTTTTAGTGAGACTCATGACAATTATTATTAATATTTCGTTTTCTCTTGGAGAATTGTGCGCAAGGATTTATTTACCTTTGCGTTAGTAGGTTAAACTAACTGTTATAATCCGCTGCGTTAATTGGCATCAGAGCCAGGATAACTGTATCTAGTGATCATAGGAGCAGATGGATTAAAACCTCCTGTGTTATCTCGAGGATTTTTTAGTTTTTGGTAAAAACTGAATTCAGAGCCGAAAATTACGTGCATCTCGTGATGGTGTTTACCTAGACCGAGGCCAAGCGTAGTTTTCATTTATCTTTATATAAAAAAAAAATTGTCACAGTTCTTCCGCAAGAAAGTTCATCGCTCCCCGACTACATATTAATAAGAAGCAAAGAGGGAAAACACGAGAGGAAGAAGGAGAAAAATGTAACTTATCTAATTTTGGCAAAGTGCAATTTGGTACCTTTTAGTTTCTCTTAGGTTATTTCTTTAGCTCTCAAGTTTTAAAATACTTGCATACCATACCCCGAAGCCTTGTACGTACTAGAAATATTTTATTTGGTTGATTTTTGAATTTTATTCTCATGGGTACAAGGAAACCATGGAAAGATTTTACGCGTGCTCTTTTTATGATGATATTTCTTATTTTGATGAAGCGTAGTATGACACCAAATTATTTTCTTCATTTATTGTTTGATATTGAAAAGTATTTTTATTTTTATAATATCCATGAAGAGAATAAGTTCAGGTTGATAGTAAGTAAACTTGTTGGGTATAAAGCTAAAGGTTGGACTCAAATGCAGTATATGAGATCGCGTAATGGTATAAGATTTTTTATTTATCGGGAAGATATGAAATATATATTGATTTCTGAATATTATTGAAAACCTGTGACGCCCCCAAACTCGGGTACTTGAAACCCTTATTCAGTGCTTCACGATATCAAACATTCAACATAAAATAAACTAAAACTTAGTAAAGTTATTACATCAAAGTGCTACTAATCCCAGGTACGTAGACCTTTAAATCTTCATTACATGATAATTTAATATTTACAAACATGTACTATTCTACTATTTTTCTTTTCCTTGTCTTTTCCAGACCTTTCCGCCCAAGTCTGCTCAGCTGAAAACATTTATAAATAAACAAGTATGAGCATTTAATTGCTCAGCAAGTAATAGCATTCTTAAAGGTTTAACAAGAAATAAATGTTTTCTTTGAAGCATGCTTTGTGATGAATCAAAAGCGTAAAGCAATAAATCTTGAATCGTTCGCATTTTTGGAATATCATAACAACATTGAATAAGCGAGAGGTTTTAAGACTATGAACATATTTTTCTTTTCTTGAAAGGTTCGATCGAAAATATTATCGGATGAATCGTCTTATCTTACGAGCACGTAGGGTGATCGACCCTTTATGCCTGTATTGATCAAATACTATCTTTCCGAACAATTTTCATGTTACACATCACTACTCAGAGTGATAAAAATATCCCATTTCGGGTATGTTCATTCTCGATTTTTAGATTCCAACTACAACAATATAGCTGGACAGCTTAAATCATGGCACAATAATATTTCAAGACTTAATATAAAGAATTTGAAATATTTTACATCTGTGTCTGGCCAGAAGGAATGGCTCAGACTTCTTTGCAACCTGCTCAAGCATATTGAATTGCTTTTGATATACATGATAATACATTACTCAATCTTTTGAAGCTGATTGGAATAAAAAGATTATTCCATCTTATAATATTCATAAATAAGGAAAGACAGTTCAGAAATTAGAGAACCTGTCAACATATGAATAATCTCGTAATACTTTGCTCATTAAAGAGTAAAATTTAGATACTTGCCTTGATTGTAGTCTATTTGAACAATTTCAGCTTAACTTGTGTATTCTCATAGATCTACACAATTATTTGCATTTACAAGCATATTAGCCAAGTAGAGAAGTCATTTAGCTTGTATGTTCACATATCACATAAGCACAGTGATCATGTTTTTGGTTTATATTCTTATTCGAAATACTTTTATACATTTTTCAAATATCTCATCCATGTTCTTATAACAATCATTTCTTTCTTTTATAGGGTCTAACATACTTTTTGTTCATGAACTTTTTCATGATTTTAGTTCATACTCCTTTTACTTCTTTTGGTTTGCCATAAATATAGTGATCTTCTTTATAACTTAGGTATTCAAGGTGAATACGTAAGGTATTTCATGTATTAAGAATGATTGTATACCATAAAGGTAGAACTTTAGTTTTCAATTTGTTTTGATTTTCTCCATCTTTATTTTTCTTGTCTTATAGATTCATTTCAAGACGCTTTGGCTTATCTATTCTTATTTTTCTCTTATGATGTCAAAACAGCCCTTTAAGGCTTTATTTCTTTCCATTTGGCTTAATAACTTCAATAGTATGTTCCCATCTATACTAGCTTTGTTTTGGGGTTTACTAGTTCATTTATATCACATTTGAGTATCTCAATCAAAACTTTTAAACTTCTTTCTTTGATACGCATTACGCCTTGCATTGACGATGACTCTTTCTCTTGACCCATGCTTTGTTATACCTTAATACATTATTGTTATCTAAAACTACTAAGCTGCATTGCCCTAAAAAAATAAGCAAACCAAGTTGCCAAATTGGCCTTGTAGTTACTGTTATGCCGAAAAAAAGGCGATTCTTTGTTTGTTCTTTGGTCTGAACCACTATAGCTGCCATTTTTTCGCTACTTAACGCCATCTTTAGGTACTTGATCCTTGCTCCTTATATGTGAAATTTTAGATCCCAATTTACTAATGACTCTTGACATGCTATAAGTGATGCAACCAAACTGGTTTGTTTGAGTCGCACTATGACTACATACTACCTATGGCTACCCGTCTTTGCAATTTATTGCTGCCCTTAACCCATGCCCAATGATCCTTAGCCTCCCCTTTGCTAGATTTTTAACCATAAGTCTCTAAGTTACTTATTCTCTCACTCTAGAGTTTTAAAGCTATCCAGGTGACCTATCAAAGATGGTACTAAGCTTGAATCCATGGCTTAACCACTGCCCAACACAGAGACCCAAAGGACTTGACATGATAAAATTTCCAACTGCTAGAGTAGCCTAAAAAAACAACTGCACTGTGTTTAAGTTTAACATGCTAAAACACTTTTACTTAACAACACATGAACTACAATAATCAATCCCCAGCCTTGTATTTGCCTAATAACTGACTTTTATTCAAAACAGTCCACTTGGGACTTTTGTCAAACATGTGGGGTGCACAGTTTCAATTTACCAAATTCAAAGCTATTGGTTTAAATCATAAACCTATATTATTCTCCTTATTACTCCACGACCACTTATTTAGTGTGCCTAAATTGATTCATAGCGATCGATTACACAATCACATGCGTATCAAGTAGTTGATAATCTAATTAATTTATTCTCTCGATAACATGCGATTCATTTGATAAACACATATCTATATATATAACATAGATTTCGGCTCTCGGGTTAAACAAACCCATTGACCAACTTCAATTTTAACAACAAAAAAAATAAGAGGAAGAACTAAAAGTACAATTATTAAGTTCGTACCTTACATTTGATGTGTTCTCGCTCAACTCACGACTTCTAGCTACGATAGTTCTTCTTCCTTAATAACCTTGATTTGGGTATGCTTCTAATTAGCATTTACATGACCCATTTCGTAGAAATTACTGAGTTTCGATTATTTGCATCTGCTATTTATTGTGTGTTGCTAAAAGAAAAAAGCGATCTTAAGAGTTAAAGCTCGCTTTCTATAAAGACAGGATATGCAAATCACGTAATAGGTTATAGGCAAACTGAGTTGTTTAAGCTAAGTTTCTGATTAAATGCCAGCTCATGCTAAACTAATGGGTCATTTCCTGATTAAAAGACACGTATCCACATTAAGCTGAGTTTTAATTTCCTACTGTTAAACTTAGATTAAGCTTAGATTTAAGGCAGTGTTTGGCAAGAACAAGCAATTACCTCCCTTTCTATACATATTGCACCACATATAATGTATTTTAGAAATAACAAAATACATTTCAAAATTTTGGATAGAATGTCCATAAATCATTTTCATCAAAGTGGAGAGTATTTATTAAATATAAAAATATTAATTATTATACTTGACATATCCCCACATCACATATTACCCTGCACATGATAATATAATATCACATACAGAAATATATATATATATATAAAAAAATATTCCAGTAAAATCTTATTCTATTTACTCAGGAAAAATGTGATTCGTTACATTTTCCTCCTTATAAAGAGAAGTCCTCGGAATCGTAAAAATCTGATGCAGAATAATTGCGGATAATTCTTTTTCATTCTGTCTTCTAACTCCCACAATACCTTTACTGAAGATATTGTCTTATTTCGCAAAATTTGTTCTTTCCTATCAATATTTTTTGCACGGGAACCTCCTCGTGAAGTTAAATCTTTCTCAAATTGGATAGGCTCGTATTCTATCACATGTTTATAGTACGGTTTATACGGTATAAAAGCCCGACACGTGAAACACATTATGAACATGCTCTAATTTCGGAGGTAAAGCTACTTCATAAGCTACCTCTCCCACTTTTCTTAAAACTTCAAACGGTCCTATAAAACGAGGACTTAACTTTCCTTTCTTTCCGAAACGTATCTTCCCTTTCCAGGGAGATACTTTCAGAAATACATGTGATCCAACTTCAAAATCTCTTTTCTGTCTGTGCAAATCTGCATATTTCTTCCGGTGATCTTGAGCAGCTATTAGTCGCATTCGTATCAATTTAACTACTTCTGCAGTTTGTTGTACTAACTCGGGACCCAGTATATGACGTTCGCCCACTTCATCCCAACACAAGGGTGTTCTGCATTTTCTTCCATATAACGCTTCATAAGGCGGCATGTCTATACTAGCGTGATAGCTGTTGTTGTATGCAAATTCTGTCAGAGGTAAGTGATTGTCCCAACTTCCCTTGAAATCCATAACACATGCACGCAGCATATCCTCCAGAGTTTGTATTGTTCTTTTACTCTGTCCATCTGTCTGTGGATGATAGGCTGTACTTAATCTTAACTCTATCCCCAGATGTTCTTGTAAGCTTCTCCAAAAATTTGAAGTAAATCTTGGATCTCTGTCCGAAACAGTGGATACTGGTACTCCATGTCGAGAAATAATCTCCTTGATGTAGAGATTAACTAACTGATCTAGATTATATTTGATCTTGATTGGCAAAAAGTGTGCCGATTTTGTTAATCGATCAATTATAACCCAAATCGCATCAAATCCCTTTTGCGTTCTTGGGAGTCCTACCACAAAATCCATTGTGATATGCTCTCATTTCCATTCAGGAATTTCCAATGGCTGTAACAGACCATTAGGCTTCTGATGTTCAGCTTTTATTCGTTAACAAGTTAAATATCTGCTAACATATTCTGCAACCTCTCTTTTCATATTTGGCCACCAGAAATGCTGTTGGAAGTCTTGATACATTTTGGTACTGCCAGGATGAATTGTGTATCTTGAACAATGAGCTTCTTGTAATAATTCTTCTTTCAGTTCCAGTTCTGTCGGAACCCAAATTCTTCCTTCAAATCTAATAACTCCATCCTTATCGATATTAAACTTCCCTTCTTTTCTTGCTGAAATTTTCTCTTTAAATTTCCCACATTCCTCATCTTTAAGTTGCGCTTCCTTGATTCTATCCAAAAGAGTTGAGCAAGTCTCCATTGAATACAACTTTTCATCTGATTCTTGTGGAAGTTTAACTTCTAATTCCATTCTTTCCATTGTTGTCACTAATTCATCTTGAGCTGTCAACATCAATTTCTCGCGACCTTTCCTGCTTAAAGCATCAACTACCACATTTGCCTTACCTGGGTGATAAAGGATTTCACAATCATAATCCTTAATCAATTCCAACCATCTTCTTTGTCTCATGTTGAGCTCCTTCTGTGTGAAAATATATTTCAGACTTTTATGATCTGTATATATTTCACATTTTTCACCATACAAATAATGCCTCCAAATTTTTAAAGCAAACACCATGGCTGCCAATTCTAAATCGTGAGTAGGATATCCTTTCTCATAATCTTTTAACTGCCGTGATGCGTATGCAATAACCTTCCCATGCTGCATAAGGACACATCCCAAGCCTTTATGTGATGCGTCACTATATACCACAAAATTCCCTGTTTCATCCGGTAAGGACAACACTGGAGCATTACTCAATCTTTTCTTGAGTTCTTGAAAACTTTCTTCACATTTCTCATTCCATACAAATTTAACTGTCTTCCTTGTCAGGTTAGTTAACGGGGTGGCTATCTTTGAAAAATCCTGAATGAATCTCCGATAATATCCCGCTTAACCTAAGAAGCTACGCACTTGATGGCGTCTTGGTTGTTCGATTCATAATCGCTTCCTACTTTCATTTGGATCCACAGATAATCCATCTTTGTCGATCACGTGACCAAAAAATTGAACTCGTTTCTGGCGAATTCACATTTCTTGAATTTCGCATATAACTTTTCTTTTCTTAGTGTTTCCAACACTATTCTCAAATGGTCAGCATGATCATTCTGTGTCTTGGAATAGATCAAAATATCATCTATGAATACTACCACAAACTTATCCAAGTATGATTTGAATATTCTGTTCATCATATCCATGAATGCAGCTGGTGCATTCGTTAATCCAAAAGACATAACCAAAAATTCGTAGTGACCATAACGAGTCCGGAATGCTGTCTTTGGGACATCTTCATCTCTTACCTTCAACTGATGATATCCAGTTCTCAGGTCTATCTTTGAAAAATATTTCGCCCCTTTCAATTGATCAAAAAGATCGTCGATCCTGGGCAAAGGATATTTGTTCTTGATCGTCACCTTGTTTAACTCTCTGTAGTCAATACAAAGCCTTAAAGATCCATCTTTCTTCTTTACAAACAACACAGGTGCTCCCCAAGGAGACGTACTGGGTCGAATGTATTTTTTATCCAATAATTCCTGCAATTGTATCATCAATTCCTTCATTTCTACATGAGCCATTTTGTACGGTGCTTTTGAAATTGGTGCCGTACCAGGTGCCAAATCGATAACAAATTCTATTTCCCTGTCTGGCGGAAGGCGCGGTAACTCGTCGGGAAAACATCTGCAAACTCATTTACTACCACAATGTCTTCTATTTTTGCTCTTTTTTTTTGAGTGTCTATCACATATGCGAGATAACCCATACAACCTTTTTGTAACAACTTCTTTGCTTGCATCATCGTTAAGCATCGTGACTGCTTTGGTGATTTACTGCCGTAAAACACGACCTTCGGTTGTTTTGTAGATTTAAAACTCACAGATTTTCTTTGGCAATCGATGGTTGCTCCATGTTTGAACAACCAATCCATTCCCAAATTAATGTCAAATTCCCCGAATTGTATTGGAATTAGATCTACTGTAAGTTCACGTTCTCCTATCTTAACGCAACAATCCCTATAGGCATGTTCTACAGGAATCACTTCTTTATTAGCCACTTCTATATTCATGGGTATTTCTAAATTCAATAAGGGCATTTCTATGCGCTTAGCGAATTCATGTGATACAAAAGAACAGGTTGCCCCAGAATCAAATAATACATAAGCATTAATATTGTTGATTGGGACAATACCTGAAACCACATCTTTAGATGTTACCGCGTCCTTTGCCGTCATATTAAAGGTTCTGGCAGTTGGCTTATTTGGTGTAGCTGTGCCAATTGTAAGCGCTTTAGTGCCACTGTTTCCTTTTCCACTGCCTCCTGCCTCTACTCCTTTCTTCGGATAATTTTTGGCAAAGTGATCCATCGATCCACAAATATAACACCCAGAATTTTTCTTTGGATTTGGACAGTTAGGAGAAATGTGTCCCTCCTGTCCACATTTGTAACAAACCGTCTGCCCTTTTAGACAAATGCCCAAATGATTCTTTCCACATTTCTTGCACGCTTCAATTTTCTTCTTTTGCTGTCCACCTTGACCACTACTCGTGTTCCCAACATTATTCCATTTCCTTTTCTTATTCCACTTGCTAGTACCCTCTGGTTTAACCAATCCTTCAGATTGTCCTTTGTTCTTCTCATCTTTACTATACCTACTTAACAGTAGGAAATTAAAACTCAGCTTAATGTGAATACGTGTCTTTTAATCAGGAAATGACCCATTAGTTTAGCATGAGCTGGCATTTAATCAGAAACTTAGCTTAAACAACTCAGTTTGCCTATAACCTATTACGTGATTTGCATATCGGTGTCTTTATAGAGCAGAGCTTTAACTCTTAAGATCAGTTTTTCTTTTAAGCAACACACAAATAGCAGTATGCAAATAATCGAAACTCTGTAATTTCTACGAGCTGGGTTGCGCAAATGCGAATTAGAAGCATACCCAAATCTGGGGGTTATTAAGGAAGAAGAAGAACTACGTAGCTAGAAGTCGTGAGTTGAAAGCGAGAACACATCAAACAAAAGTCTGAACTTAATAATTGTACTTTTAGTTCTTCCTCTTATTTTTTTTTTGTTAAAATTGAAGTTGGTCAATGGGTTTGTTTAACTCGGAGCGAAATCTATGTGATATATATAGATATGTGTTTATCAAATGAATTGCATGTTATTGAGAGAATAAATTAATTAGATTATCAACTACTTGACATGCATGTGATTGTGTAATTGACTGCTATGAATTGAATTTAGGCACACGGAGATAAGTGGCTGTGGAGTAATAAGGAGAATAATATAGGTTTATGATTTAAACCAATAGCTTTGAATTTGGTAAATTAAGCTATGCACTTACATGTTTGACAAAAGTCCCAAGTGGACTGTTTTGAATAAAAGTCAGTTATTAGGCAAATACAAGGCTGGGGATTGATTATTGTAGTTCATGTGTTGTTAAGTAAAAATGTTTTAGCATGTTAAACTTAAACACAGTGCAGTTGTTTTTTTAGGCTAACTCTAGCAGTTGGAAATTTTATCATGTCAAGTCTTTTGGGCCTCTGTGTTGGGCAGTGGTTAAGCCATGGATTCAAGCTTTAGTACCATCTTTGATAGGTCACCTGGATAACTTTAAAACTCTAGAGTGAGAGAATAAGTAACTTAGAGATTTATGGTTAAAAATCTGGCAAAGGGGAGGCTAAGGGATTGCTGGGAATGGGTTAAGGGGCAGCTGCTAAATTGCAGCAGCAGGTAGCCACAGGTAGCTGCTAGTGCAGACTCAAACAAACCAGTTTGGTTGCATCACTTATAGCATGTCAAGAGTCATTAGTAAATTGGGATCTAAAATTTCACATATAAGGAGCAAGGATTGCTACCTAAAGATGGCAGCAAGTAGCAGTAAATGGCAGCTATAGTGGTCTGTACCAGCAACAAACAGCAACTGCTGTCTTTTGGCAATAACAGGTAGCTACAAGGCCAATTTGGCAACTTGGTTTGCTTATTTTTTTAGGCTGCAGTTAGTAGTTTTAGATAACAATAATGTATTAAGGTATAGCAAAGCATGGGGTCAAGAGAAAGAGCTGCTGCTCAGCGGCAACGGCATGTACCAGCAGCAGTGAGTTTAAAAGTTTTGATTGAGATACTCAAATGTGATATAAATGAACTAGTAAACCCCAAAACAAAGCTAGTATAAATGGGAACATACTATTGAAGTAATTAAGCCAAATGGAAAGAAATAAAGCCTTAAAGGGTTGTTGACATCATAGGAGAAAAATAAGAATAGTTAAGCCAAAGCGTCTTGAAATGAATCTATAAGACAAGAAAAATAAAGATGGAGAAAATCAAAGCAAATTGAAAACTAAAGTTCTACCTTTATGGTATACAATCATTCTTAATACATGAAATACCTTACGTATTCACCTTGAATACCTAAGTTATAAAGAAGATCACTATATTTATGGCAAACCAAAAGAAGTAAAAGGAGTATGAACTAAAATCATGAACAAAAAGTATGTTAGACCCTATAAAAGAAAGAAATGATTGTTATAAGAACATGGATGAGATATTTGAAAAATGTATAAAAGTATTTCGAATAAGAATATAAACCAAAAACATGATCACTGTGCTTATGTGATATGTGAACATACAAGCTAAATGACTTCTCTACTTGGCTAATATGCTTGTAAATGCAAATAATTGTGTAGATCTATGAGAATACACAAGTTAAGCTGAAATTGTTCAAATAGACTACAATCAAGGCAAGTATCTAAATTTTACTCTTTAATGAGCAAAGTATTACGAGATTATTCATATGTTGACAGGTTCTCTAATTTCTGAACTGTCTTTCCTTATTTATGAATATTATAAGATGGAATAATCTTTTTATTCCAATCAGCTTCAAAAGATTGAGTAATGTATTATCATGTATATCAAAAGCAATTGATATGCTTGAAAGCGGGTTGCAAAGAGTCTCGAGCCATTCCTTACGGCGGACCACGGATGTAAAATATTTCAAATTCTTTATATTAAGTCTTGAAATATTATTGTGCCGTGATTTAAATTTATCCAGCTATATTGTTGTAGTTGGAATCTAAAACTGAGAATGAACATACCCAGAAATGGGATATTTTTATTGCACTCTGGGAGTAGTGATGTAGAACATGAAAATTGTTCTGGAAAAGATAGTATTTGATCAATACAGGGCATAAAGGGCTGATCACCCTACGTGCTCGTAAGATAAGACGATTCATCTGATAATATTTCTGATTGAACCTTTTCAAGAAAAGAAAAAATATGTTCATAGTCTTAAAACCTCTCAGTTATTCAATGTTGTTATGATATTCCAAAATGCGAACGATTCAAGATTTATTGCTTTACAGTTTTGATTCACTGTCAAAGCATGCTTCAAAGAAAACATTTATTTCTTGTTAAACCTTTAAGAATGCTATTACTTGCTGAGCAATTAAATGCTCATACTTGTTTATTTATAAATGTTTTCAGCTGAGCAGACTTGGGCGGAAGGGTCTGGAAAAGACAAGGAAAAATAGTAGAATAGCTGAAGGTTGATGTAATAGTTAGTTGATATGTTTGTAAATATTAAATTATCATGTAATGAAGATTTAAAGGTCTACGTGCCTGGGATTAGTAGCACTTTGATGTAATAACTTTACTAAGTTTTAGTTTATTTTATGTTGAATGTTTGATATCGTGAAGCACTGAATAAGGGTTTCAAGTACCCGAGTTTGGGGGCGTCACAGGTTGGTATAGAGCTTTAAGTTAGAAGCCTTAGGATGGGAACCTTGGGTTATAACTTTAAGTTAGTGAAACAGATATGAAATAAATAACTCATAAAGAGTGGTAAGGAGGGAAACTATGGAAGTTCACTTTAAAATGTAAAAAAAAAAAAAAAAAAAATTGAAGTAAAATCTTATTCTATTTACTCAGGAAAAATGTGATTCGTTACACACGTCACGTACATTCATTGTAGGTTTAGATCAATGGGTTGCAAAATATTTGAGATATGGTGAGTTATCCAAAAGCAAGTGAAAGAAGTCCGTAATGCCACGTGAAAGGTTGAAGATAAGGTATCGAAGATGTCTAGCCAAAAGAAAGATTGTGCGTCCAAGAAAATCATTGAAGTACCAAAATTTGTTCAAGATCCGAATGCTAATGTTACAAATTGTGAGTTGGAGATACTTTTTGATACCTCAGAAACTACCAGATGTTCAAAGGAAGAATTCAAAGCAGAGGTAATTGATGAAACACCAATTTTAGTGGTTCATGGGAGTCTTGTTTTGAAACAAAGTCAAAACAAAGTCAAGCTGAGATTGAAACTGTTGAAGAATCCCAAGTTCCTAACGAGTTGCCCATTATTGAGGAGAGCATAGAAGATGTCACAAAATCTAAGGATAGAGATACTACAACAGATAAAATTGGTCATGAGATTGTTCCAATGATCGAGGACATTGAAGTTGTTGACTTTGTTATTCCTGAAAATTTTCTGTCGTGCAGGTTTGGAAGATATTGGTTTTTTGTTACTTATTTTCTGGATTATCTTTTGAGAAGAAAAGTCGAGCAGATTTGATCCCACGAATATTGATGATTTGTTCTTGGTGTTTGATATTTGTTCATTTTAAAATTCTGAGTACGAATTTTTATTATAATGAAAATTAGGATTTCCATATATTTTGTTATTTAAGGACTTTAGTTTATTTGATGTATTTTAATTTATTATTTAGGAAAATTCAGTAGGTTAATTTATATTTAGCCCATTTATGTTTTGGGCTTTAGTTTTTATAATTTTATTTAGTTTAGAATTTAATTATTTTCTTTTTCAATTAGTCATAGGAAAGTAGTTTAACATTATAAATATGTTATTTTAGGGTTTTATGAGCGAGATTCATTTGACAATTATTATCAATAATATTTCGTTTTCTCTTGGAGAATTTTTATCTTTCCCTTGTGTCCAAGGATTTATTTACCTTTATGTTAGTAGGTTAAACTAACCACATATTTAGCTGCCTCAGATTTGCATTTTATCTGTGCTTGGATTGAATTTGACCAGATATCCAGATGATTTACCAGCCTGTTGTTTCCCCATTTTCCTCTGGCTGTAGCTCGGTTCCCTTGTTAAAGATGTACAGTAGATGGCCTAATGAATTTGTAATGATTTTCAGGTTCAAGGAAAATTTTATATCAGAATCGACCCGCTCGGAGAAGGGGCCAAGTGGCGTCGCACATTTGGTCAAGAAATATACTCTCCACTTCTTTTAGCATTCACAGAACAGGTAGAATGAGTATCTAAGAGTTGACTCATTGCAAATGGGGCTGCAAGACTTATGTGATCATGTTTCTTTACAGGAAGGAAATAATTGGCTGAGTTCCCATGTGCCAACTTTTTCAGCTATTGACCCTTCCTATAGTTTACCTAACAATATTGCTGTGATAACTCTTCAGGTATGTAGGGGAGAATATTTTTAGATAGTGTTCCCACAAGGGGTTCTAGATAAACCTAGTTGCCTCTGCTGCTAGGATGACATTGTTTTATGGTTGCAGGAACTTGAAAGTGGAAAAGTGCTCCTTCGGTTGGCTCATCTATACGAGGTCTTGATTCTTACTTCACTATCTTCTAATCTCTAACTGAATAGCGTAAAGTAGTAATCTAGAGGGCTAAACCCAGAAACGAATTTTATCAGCTAAGAGATTTGTGTAGCCTTTGATCCTGGATAATATATGTTGTGGCAGTGGACAATGATGTTTCAGACTTTTCTCCCAGAAACCTAGGCTTACATAATATTTTCTGCTATGCTTAGTGTTCTTTTGTAGGTTTCTGATGTAATTTTCTTATAGTTTGATAACTTTATGTACTTTCCTACCTGAATTTTTATAAGTGAAATTTTCCTAGTTTTTATCTTTTCCAAAAGACTAAGCTACTGATATTGAATGACTTGGTGTCGGAGCCATGAAGGGGTGGCAGTGACTTGAATTTGGTGAAAACTATGCCACTAAAAAGCCTGCTGTTTCATTCCTGTTTTCCTTTCCTTGGACCTTAATCCTGCCTTAAAACCCTGGAATTGTAACCTGAAGATTGTCTGATGCACTAAACTGGATCCATCGGATATTGGTGTTCCCTATCCCTATTGCTAATGAATCTAAAATTTTATGCTTTCTTATAGTCAGCTTATTAACCTTTTTTCTTGGGGTCCACATTTTGGCAATTATACAATTTCATCTGATGCTATTGTGGGTGTCTAATAATGTGTGCAAAGACTGGAGAGGATAAAGACTATTCTGTATTGGCAAGTGTGGAACTGAAGAAGCTGTTTCCAAACAAGAAGGTAAATGCTATCAATACAACTCCTGATTTCTCATTTGCCTGTTGCAACAGTGGTATTTTATCATTGCCATATTCCTTTCAGATAACCAAGGTGGTAGAGATGAATTTATCTGGCAATCAAGAAAGAGCTGAGATGGAGAAGAAGCGAACTAGCTTGGAAAGTAGAAGGCGCTACAAAGAAAGCTACCGTCGTGAGGGGAGGACCTGTTGATCCTAACAAGCTGGTTGTGGAACTTCTGCCCATGGAAATCCGAACCTTCTTTGTTGATTTAGACCACCTCAAAATGGCTGGTTCTTGAAAGAATGAAAGGTTGGGGTTTGGTTGCAATGTACAATTAGAAATGGTTCATGTATCTTCACGTATATGTGAAAGTTCCTGCATTACCACAGCAGCAATGAATTGGTTTTTCTTTGTATCTTCAATCTTCTGTGTTTATATCACAATGAATATAAATCTAACTATTTATACTTTTTATTAAAAAAAAATCTAATATTAGAAATAATACTAAAATATAGTTTTAAAAATGAATAAAAATGCTTCAATAGAATTTTAGATTTCATTGTCTTTTACTTCCTTTTCTTTCAAGTTTTTCAAGTTTCAAGCGGATGCTAAGTTGTCTCTCATGTAAATATGGGATGAAGAGGATTAGGAATTATAATTATTGTTATTTATTATTATTATTTGATGAAATATTGAGATTTTGAAAGAGCTAAATCTAATGTTCATCTCAAAGCTTAAATCTAGTTTGTTTTTTATTTTATTTATATACTTAATCTTCATTTTAAAAATCAACTCACATAAGCAATTCTTTACACAAATTATGTTACTCTCATAACACTAAATGCTCAAAAAAAAAAAAAAAAAAAAAGGGTAGAAGCTTGTTCTAAGAAAATGATAAGAAAATTAAAATAAGTTGAAGTTGTATAATTTTCTTTAGATATCCATGTGTATTTGACTTTTTAAGTTTAGAAAATTAAGCAAAGCTATGGAAAATTAAGGAAAAAATAGTCAATTTACCTTAGTATTTTTTTCTTTATTTCATTATTACCCCTCCAAATACTTTCCTTCATAAAAAATTTATTTAAAATCTCTTTTTATATTTTAAAAATTATTTAATTTAAAAAATTAATAAAAATCATAATAAAATACACTTGTGTCTGTCGAACTATCACCCATTTAATATAATGATCCTAATATAAAAAACTATATAATAACATCTTCCAAATATATTCCATTTAAATAAGTAAAATAACCCTAAATCTATTTCTGGTTAAGGTATATAATATGAACGGAAAAGAATGTAGGAATAGTTTTGCATGATTAATGTATTTATTAGGAAGACTTGTGTTAAAAAATAAAATATAAATTTAGAGAACACTCGCAAAAATATGACAAATAGAAGGTTAGATTTACAATTTAGTCTAAATATTTTGATCTTTTGCTCCCAAGGTTACGGGCGTTCGTATGTGTGAGCACTGAGTAGTTGTAACACTCACAAAGATTGATAGTTCACGATCCCTGATATTCACAGTTGCGGCAGTGACCCTGAGTTAAAGATGATGATTTCCCCAATACAATAGGTACATTCACTGTTACATTTGTGTTGATTTGAAATTTTCACGCAACTTCAATGTCACTTTTTGCACTTTCTCGATTCCTCTCATACTCGGTTCGGATCACAGACCCCATTTTTTCGCAAAAAACAGCTCCATCACCGTCATCTGCAATTTTTTCGCAAAAAACAGATCCATCTCCCTCATCTGCAGATATCTACTGGACCCATTTGCAGAAAAAAGTTCCAAACATTGAACGAACCCTAAACAGAGTCGGGGCTAAATTGAACCCTTCATCTCTCACTGATGTTTTACAAATATGTGCCATTAATCAACCTTTATTGGGTATTAGGTTCTTTATTTGGGCTGGCATTCAACCCAGTTATGGTCACAGTTTGTATATGTTTAACAAAGCTTGTAACTTGTTCCAAATTAATCAAAATCCGAGTATCATTTATGATGTTATGGAGGCTTATAGGATTGAGGGTTGTTTGATTAGTGTTAAGACATTTAAGGTGGTTTTGAATTTGTGTAGAGAGGCTAAGCTTGCAAATGAGGGTTTGTGGGTGTTGAGGAAAATGAAGGAGTTTAATTGTCAGCCGAATGTGACTGCCTATAATATTGTAATTAGGGCTTTTTGTGAGAAGGGTAATGTGGATGCGGCAGCAGGGTTAATTATTGAGATGGGTTTGTCTGGTAATTATCCTGATATGATTATGTATGTTGCCATGGGTAAGAGTTTTGTTGATGCTGGTAGAATAAAGGAAGCTTGTGAGTTGTTTGAGGTTATGAGGGGGCATGGGTGCTTGCCAAACACGGTGTTTTATTCTGTTCTTATTGATGGGGTTTGTAGGTTTGGGAGTTCGGAGAGAGCATTGGAGTTGTTGGATGAAATGGAGAAAGGTCATAATTGTAAACCGAATGCTGTTACATATACATCTGTGATTCAAAGTTTTTGTGAGGGCGGTAGGTCAATGGAGGCATTGTGCATTCTGGATCGAATGGAGGCATCTGGTTGTTCACCTAATAGGGTCACAGTTGCTACTCTAGTTAATGGGCTTTGTGTAGAAGAGTGTGTTGAGGAGGCCCATAAGCTGATTGAAAGAGTTGTGCAAAATGGTAGTGTTTCTATTGGTGAAAGCTATAGTTCACTTGTGGTGTCTCTGTTGCGGGTTGGAAAATTCGAGGAGGCTGTGAAGGTTTTCAGGATAATGTTAGCTGGTGCAGTGAATCCCGATGGTTTGGCTTCAAGCCTTTTGATAAAATGGTTTTGTTTGAAGGGACGGGTGTTAGACGGGTTGTGCTTGTTTAATGACATAGAAAACATGGGGTGCATATCTTCCATAGATTTGGATATTTATTTTGTTCTTTTGGCCGGACTTTGTCAAGACAGAATGACAGATATCTGGTGGAAGCTGCAAATCTTGCTGGGCTAATGGTGGAGCAAGGGATTCAGCTGAGATATCCTTACGTGGAGAATATAATTGAGCATCTGAAGAATTCTGAAGAAAAGGAGCTACTGTCGCATTTCACTATGGTTCAGAAGTGATTATTAACCAAGAATTAATTCATGTACCATGTATCTCTGTTTGTTTTGAATATTTTTTACCAAATGATGTTTTGGCTTGGAGGTCTTTAATGGAGGAGCTTTATGAGAATAGAGTATATGATGTTGTTTAATTCTCCACTCTCCAGGATGTTTTGTCATCTCTCAGACTTATTGCATGCCATGAGCACAAGTGGAGTGGGTGATTTCACAAAAAATGTTACCAAATATGTATTTTTCAGATATACTATTTTTACAAGGGGTTCTAGATAAAGCTCTTTGCTTTGCCGGTGGGGTCTCTCCTTTCATAAAACCAATCCAATGGAATTTCATCATTGCTGGAACTTGAAAGTGGAAAGTACTCCTTCAGTCGACTCATCGATACAAGGTATTGACTTCTTTTGTTGCTAGTTTCTAGTAAAAAATGCATTTATCACATTTCTAACTGAATAGCTTCTTACAACATCCAAGTATTAAAGCAGTGGACTAAACCTGGAAAACAAATTTGATTTACATTAGGTTTAGAGCTCTTGATGCTGGATATATATATATGGCTGGACATAATGTGTTTTGTATATTTATGAGATTATATATGGTGGCTATGGACATAGTGTTCATGTTTTGTATATTTCTGAGATTATATATGGTGGCTATGGACATGTTTTGTATATTTATGAGATTATATATGGTGGCTATGGACATAGTGTTCATGTTTCGTATATTTCTGAGATTATATATGGTGGCTGTGGACCTAGTGTTCATGTTTCGTATATTTCTCTCAGAAATCAAGGTTTTGCTGAAAAGTTTCTGCTTTATGCTTATTATTCAATGTAGGTTTCTCCTGTAGCTCTTTCATAGTTTGATAGTTTATATGTACTCTCCTACCAGAAGTAAAATCAAATTTTTACACATAACTGGGATTCTCATTGTTTACCTTTTCCAAATGATTATTCAGAAGAAGCCATGGCTGTGAAGGGAGGACATGTTGACCCTAGAAAGCTGGTGATGAAACTGGCTCTGATGGAAATCCGGACCTAGTTTGATTATCTCAAGATGTTTGGTTCAAGGAAAGATTAATGTCATTTGTAAGATAAGAAATGGGTTTTTGTATCTTCATACTTCCTGAGAATCTCACCACCATGTGAAAGTTCTTGGCAACAAAGCAGTAATGAAATGTGGTGAGCAATCAGCTCAACTTTTTCAAGAAGTTGCAACAGTAATATCTGGTTTTCTGTAATTTTCTGATTAGTGTGGTGGCATTCTTTCCTATAATATTTCTCATACTTTTATGGTGATGCCAACTTTCCAATTTCTAAGGAAGAAGTTATAGCTCAAAAACTGTTTCCTTCCCGAACGTGTTATATTGCAGCTGAAGTACAACTCCTGCATAAGATTTCGATATCCTCTGGGTTTATAGGTTTATCTTGCCGTCAGAATATCCATTTAGTCATATGACATTCCTCTTGATATTTTGAATACGTACGCCAATTTTCTCCACTGCCCATACATGGAATGTTTTTGCAAGTGATGGAACCACTGAAGTGTTATTATAGAAACTAGAGGGGTTTTCCAGAAGAAGACAAGGCGGTGAGAGACAGACTTGTTGATCTCCAAGGCTGTAAGTGGAACTATGGAATCTATGTTGTTTTCAAATAATGGTCCAGAGATTCCAACCATGTTCTGTTTTGTGTCTCTCTCTCTGACATTTTGGTAAGCTGTTTTCTTAACATAATAATGCTATACAAATCTCATAATTCTAATTAATTTTTTAACCACTCCATCAGGAAGAAAAAAGCCTTCCTTTTCTTAGTTATTTTCAGTACAAATGGTTCTCCCTTATTTTTTCCAGACCAATAGAATATAAAATATAGTGTGTTTTGATACTCGAGTCCTGTTAGCTTGAGTGGTAAGATGTTACATGAGATAAGAATTGATATTAAAATCTATAATTGCACTCACTTTGAATATTATAAAGTCTTTATTGACGTGTGTGTATGTATGTTATGGAAACGCTATAATCAGTATCATATAGTGCATGTTATGTAAATTAAATTATATAAGTACTAAACAATTACTGTTTCTGAAAACAATTAACAAGTTGTTCATACATATGAAATACACCAACCTGAGCTCTTGAAAATCTTTTTTAAGAGAGCAAATTAGAACTGCTTACTGCAATTGACAGGCAATGCATCAGGTTCCAGGTGCCAAGACCTTTCTGGTATACCATGTCTTCCGCTTCCTGGAACTTTGAACGCAACTACTCTGAGCATTTTGGTTCTCGACACAGTTCTGATCAACATTGCAGAATTGCCTTTGGAAAAAGGTCATGCACCCTGGCACCTCCACTGCTAGGCTTGCTGTTCTCATCTCTGTTTTTTCATTGAAATCTGAAATCACATTGACAATCTGACAACTGTAATGACACAAGTCGTATTGCTTCCATCTGCAGTTCCAGTTTCTGTGCACAGCCCATATTTCACCTTTTCTTGGATATATTTTGTAGAAAGATTTCTCGACACTCTGTTCCAAACACTCACCACATGTGAGAATATAGACAGCTGCAGGTTGAGAGTGGATTTACTTTACTAGCCTTGAACAACCCACAAACAAATGGCAAGTTTTCCTCAACCCAGTAGATTTCATCTTCATTCATGGGATGCGGCTCCAAGTATGACGCACAAACTTCATCTACAGTAACATATGACCGTGGCATAGAATCAGGACCATCATATACAGCCCATATTTGTCCTAGATGAAAATTTTCTGCTGACCATTTGATGTCTAACGATTGTGTATCTAGATTAGATGTAACAACGGAAGAGAAGGAGCTTGTAGGCAGTCAGTGGAGGTAGTAGGACACCCTGCTGATGATTCCTCCATGTGATGTCTGATCGAACAAGGGTCCAGTTCAAACATTGTCTGGGGCTGCAACCTGAACAAGTTTCTTGAAGAGTTCAATGGTGCTCGCAGCCACTGAATTTGTGTCTTGTGAAAATAGCCCCTCGGAATTTCCAAGTCGCATCTTCAAGCCAGAATAACTTGTTAGGATCTCTACCATCTTCAGGATCACTGCACCATTTCCTTGGAGTCCAGTCTTTATAGATAGCCCAAATCTCATTTTCCTTTGGCAGAATATCAATTGGATGGGGTGGTGGAGTGGCAAGGCATTTTCACTTGTGTTGTCATTCCTTTCAAGTTCAAAATTTCATCTTATGCCAAAAAAGAAGGTTAAAAGTAGCTAGTAGTAATATTCTTTTTTGCTTTCACCAAATGAAGAAACCAAAAGTTGCCTCACACAACTAAAGGGTCCAAATGAACGGAATGAATTTGAAACAAAAGGATGATAGTATAAAACAGAGCCGATAACCAACACCCCATAAATATAGAGGCAGAACACATAAAAATTGCAGTTTCCATCCAAAGGAAACCCCAAAGATTACCCGGAAAACTTGAAGAAAACAAAAATTTATTTGCTTTGCTAGAGAATGAAACAAGAAAACCCAAAGATTAAGGCCATCAAAATTGAAATGCAAAGTGAAGAAAGATGATGACTTACTTGGCCCGAAAACAAACAAAGGAATTTATATTTCCACTTCCATCAAAATTGAAATGCACTTGTGTCTAATATTATAATGTACTTTTTTTTATTTTTATATTTAAAGGCAGTTTAATAAATAAATTGAATAAAGGCAGTTAACAAAGAAGCATTGTATTTTATTTATTTATTAATAAATTGAATGAAAAATAAATTTTAAACTACCCATATAATTTGTAGAAAATGAAAATTCAAAATTGTATTTTGTTAAATATTTATTTATTTATATTTTGGTCAAGAAATGAATTATTTAGCTAGACCAGACCGGTTAATGTATTACTTACCGATCTCCGACGCATTCCACATAGCTGAGCCTGACTGGGAGGAGGAAACTCACTCACTCACTCCAATCATTCCTTCACGGACTCGGTGGTTTCTATGAGCAGAGAGTGATGATGACGAGACCTCTGAAGGCCTCAGCATCAATCAACAGCACCAGAAGAAGACCAGCCCTTCTTCATCTTGTATCCGCTGCCGCCATTTTCTCTTTCTTCGTTTTCGCCATTCAGTCCTCTTTTTTCACTGGTTAACTTCCTTCCAAATACCTAACCCTAACTATCATAACTTCTACTTATTGCACTTTTTTCCATTCCTTTATTCATATTTTAATTGCAGGTAATCAGGAAGTCGAATCCAATTCCGAGGAAGTTCGGATCTTATCTGATTTCCAGTCCAGCGTTCAACAATGCGTGGTAAGCTTTTCCATTTCTTCAATTGTTTATTCAAATTTGGATCATCGAGCTTAGATTTTTTAAATGGAGTTTAAAGTTGTAAGTTTTCATAGCTTAGCTTCGAAATTTGGTCTAGTTAAGAGTTTTTTTTGGGCTTCCAATGATCTACTTAGTCATTTTAGAATTGAATCTGATTTGAGTTTATATTTATGATTATGGCTAATTCATGTCAAATCTGCGCGAGATCAGAATTAACTGGGTGTATGGTTAAATTGAGTTTGCTATTTTCAGTGATACTTAAGCCATCTACTCATTTCTTGTTTATGAACATATAAAATTATGCATGATACATAACAAAATCCAAACCTCTTATTTGTGAAATCTGCTTATTACGGGGTGGGTTTAGTCCATCTACGCAACTTAAGTTTTTTTTGAATAATCCTTCAATAAGAATGTTTATAAAGGGAATATTTCTTTTTATCTCTTTCACTAAAGCGAGCTTATGCTTAATTACTTTTTACTAACCTTGATTGAATGTAGGCAAACAGAGGACTTGGACTTAATGCACATATCGTTGATAACTGCAAATTGGTGCTCAAGTTCCCTGAAGGCACTAACAGTACCTGGGTCTGTCTCTTCAATAACTTCTGTTCTCTTCCTTCTTAGCTCTGCCTTCTTCATGAATCTCTAAGTTGACTTCTGGCTTCTTCTTCCATTACTTGCAGTACAATGCTCAGTTTAAGATCTTTGAACCTTTAGAGTACAGCTACGATGTTTGTGAGGCAGTTCTGTTGTGGGAACAGGTTAGTTATTATTATTAGTATTTTAAGGTAGTTTCTGATTCAGTACATGCCATAAACTAAGAGTGTCTAAAATGCAGTATCGTAACATGACTACTGTGTTGACTAGAGAGTATTTAGATGCTCGGCCAGATGGGTGGTTGGACTATGCTGCAAAAAGAATAGCACAATTGTATGTTCTCTTCTCTAGATATTTATCATCATATTTTGCCATTTGATACTTGTTTTTAGTAGTAAATGCTTATGACTATCAACTATTCAACTTTTGTTTTTCCTGTTCTATATTTTCATGGTTGTAGGGGTGCAGAGAAGTGCTACAACCGATCACTTTGTGAGGAGCACCTTAATTTAATTTTGCCATCAAAGCCACCTTTTCGCCCTCGACAGTTTAGAACATGTGCTGTTGTCGGAAACTCGGGAGATCTCTTGAAGACAGAGTTTGGAAAAGAAATTGATAGTCATGATGCTGTTATACGAGACAATGAGGCCCAAGTTAATGAAGTATATATGCTAAATTTTCCCATTTTAAGATACTTAGAGGCTCTTGTTCTTTTCAAGTAGTTAAAATGTCACATTCTGTGCAGTTTGTTCCGACTTGTCTTGCAGCATGTTGTACCATTAAACCTTTGCATTTGTATATTTGGCTTGTTGCTTTGGAGTTGATAACCAAGCTCTATATGGAACAACTGACCTATCTTGTCTATGACAATACCTTGCAGAAATATGCAAAGTATGTTGGTCTAAAGAGGGATTTCCGTCTTGTAGTAAGGGGTGCTGCTCGTAACATGGTCAAGATCCTTGATGGCTCAAGTAAACTCTCATTACTATCTCCCTTTACTTTAAGGAAAATGTTTCTTAATGCTTCCTTCCTCCTCCCCTCCCCCTCCCCCTCCCCCTCCCTTGCTGTCTTCCCCTTTAATCTTCACACCATGTTTTAGCAATGAAATTTGCAGCATCTGATTTTAAGTTTTGGTATTAACTTTTTTCCTTTTTGGTTTTGTTGTTCAAAGATGTTATTACGTATTGCATTTGTGATTTGATTTATCATGCCAAACAGTATACTAAATTAGTCATTCATAGCAATAAGGTCAAATATGATAACCTTCTTACTGCCGCTCTCCTCAACTTCAGTTTCCATACTCTTAAACCTCTTGATTGATGTGTGTATTCCAGTAATTAATATTCAATAAGTTGATAATGTTTGATATTTTTTTTTGGCAAGTGATAATTATGTTTTGTTTTTTTATATAAAAAAACCCTTCATTCTATCGATTGGTGGATAGTTAATAACTATATTACTTAATAAGGAATTTGTTGCAAAAGTTGCTTGGTATCATGATACAGATCTGCAAGTGAGTCTACTTAATATATTTTCTCTTTTGCAGCTGATGAGGTACTTATTATTAAAAGTGTGACCCACAGGGACTTCAATGCAATGATAAAGGTAAATACTGCTGCATCACAGATGGTAAATGGATATATGGTAACTATGTTCACTAAATTATGAAGTAGTTTATCCATAATTATGTAACACCTGAAGAATAAAGGAACAAATTAATAGGACTGGTCTATTAAATTAAATGGACATTATTGAGTTTGCTTCTGTGTTGTGGTGTAGTTTACATGTTCTGCTACTCTTTCTGACCATTCTGTTACTAATACATTTTGAAACCTTTAACCCACCTCCCTCAACTCCTATTTCACCTTTCTCTCTCTCATCCACACACGAAGGAAACAAAAAAGAAGAAGAAAGGAATGGAAAACAATAAAACTTGAGACTTAACAGTGGGTGGAGGTTTTGTAAATGGTGTCTACTTATCCCAAAAGTTGCAAAGCCTTTTTGTTTTATATTACTAAAGGTACCAACTCCGAATATACTTTTCTAATGCCTGGCTAACATCTTCTAATATTAACACTGCAGAGTATTCCAAATCCAGTTTATCTCTTCCAGGGCATTGTACTGCGCAGAGGTGCCAAAGGAACTGGAATGAAATCCATTGAACTAGCACTTTCTATGTGTGAAATTGTTGACATATACGGGTTTACTGTGGATCCTGGCTATACTGAATGGTTATTTTAATTCTTTATTATTTTCCACGTTTTGCTTATCACTAATTGTCATTTACCTCTTTCTCTCTCTCTCTCTCCCTGCTAATATTTGTTAAAATGTTCTGTTAGGACGCGGTACTTCTCTACCCCAAGGAAAGGGCACAATCCACTTCAAGGAAGGGCCTACTACCAACTCCTAGAATGCCTTGGTGTATGTTTTTTTCCCTGAAGAAAATCTAGGAGGAGAAATCATAGTAGTGTTGATAATGTATGCGTGTCCGTACACTGTGTGTGCGTGTTTTTGTGTGTGTGTGTGTGTGTGTGTGTGTATGGACACACATACATACACACATTTATTTGTATACACATGATCATAATATAATTTTGAAGTTCATGCCTTTCAGGTTATTAGGATACATTCTCCCATGAGAGCAGAAAGGGCACAAGATTGGTCAGATGTGCCAAGTCGAGAAATGATTGGCAGAGCTCACGCGGCCACCATGCGCTTGAAGAGGAGTCAAGCCGGTCAAGCCGATGTGTTGGGGCAATTTGGTAGTTGTAAGGTGTGGGGCAATGCTAACCCCAATAACAATGGGCAGATCTCTGGATCTTCTGACATGAGCACCATCAGGAAGTATTCAAATTATAGTAAATGGGAAGTCTTACCTTTTGAGAGTCTGAGAAGGGAGGCACAGGATCACTATGTTCAGATGGAAGGTGTCTCTCTGTATAAAATGGATGGCAACAGATTAGATGATCTGGTTTGTGTAAGACATTCCTTGAAATCAGTAACATAAACATAGTGTGTAGACATAAAAACTATAAAGACCTCGACCTCCTGATATAAAGTTATGTTGCAAGCCTATGTTGCTGGCTTGCTGGAATTGGAATCCACGGGAACAAATTTTTGGACCCAACGGTCTACTGAATTTGTGTACTCTTGGATTTATGGTGCCGGGCTAAGTAGATGAAGCTTATGGGAGTGCAGACTGCAGAATATGCAGTTCCTGGTTTCTAATGTACAATTGTTTATTTATTTAGATTGTATGTTGTTAAAATTAATGTTGACTTTAAAGTTCTCACTTGATTCCATTTTGCACAATACACTGTGGATTTAGTTTGCTTGATTCGGCAATTATGGCCTTTGAAGCAGAGTCTTCATACATGGATTATTTCTCACTGATTTTTTAGATTTCTATTGTCATTATCCGAAAATTTGTTAGTTGTAGTCTCTGTAATGAAGGCAGTGTTTTTGAGTTCATTTGTTTTTTAAAAGAAGAAATTTCACCTGTATGTGGAGGTGAGGTGACATAGGAAGCAGAGCAGATATTCTTGGTTCAACCCTACCCTCACCTGTGGTGCCACTTGAAGGATAAGGCTGTTGTAGATAAGTGAATCTGAAAGTGAAAGCCAAACATACAATAATATCTAAAAGTGAAAGCGATAATCATTAATATCTTGTTCGCGGACAATAATATCAAATGATGAAAGCAACCCACCCACCCGAGTCTCGGAAAACCCCTTTATCTACTACATCCATAAATATGTAAGAAGCCAAGCTGCCCTATAAATTGGGACCTGTTTGCAGGCAGCTTCATCAAAATGCATTACACCATCCATTTCCCTTGCACTCCTACTAAGAGAATCTCCCCACCAAGGCTAGCTGGCTCACCCACTTCTCCAACTGCAGCACTGTCTGAGGCTTCCACCTTTTCGTAAGCCCAAAAGTTAAATTTTTGTTACCCGAAGGACAAGTTCTATATTATATGGTTGCATTTCTTTCTTATAAGCTCCTTCCTATATAAGTTTATACTTGTATAGTGTGCAAATATGTTTTTTGAACTATAGTTGTACTATTGCATTGTACAGAGTTTTCCAGCAGAAACAATAGGCGGACACGCCTGCCAGGCAGATTAAGTGAAACTCCAAAACAAACATACTAAAGATTGCTTCAGAATTGATTGAAAGAGTATACTGATCCAAAGACAGAAGCACCTTATATACAGTAGTGTAGCAAATTTTTAGATCTTAAACTGTTTCTAGTTTTAAAATCAATAAAAAAGAAAAGAAAAATTCACGAAAAAATTTAATGCGATTCTTATGTTCGAAGCTTTTAATAAAAAAAAGAAAAAAATATATGAGTTGTAAAAAATGTGCTGCAGTGTGTGTTGTTTTCCTCATTCAAAAGGAGAGTGATTTGGACGAAAAAAAATTAGAATAAGTAATTTTTATAATTCATATTATCCTCAACTTCTACTTAATATAATAAATTTTAAATGTTCATAAACTGATTTTAAAATCCTTTTGATTAAGTAATATAAAATAAATACTTTAAGTTTTCTATTATTTTTTTCTGATACTAATTTAAGTTTTTCTATTCTTTTCTTTTATATTCAAAACTCTTAGGAAGCAGTGTTAAACTTCTAGTTATTTCAATTCACACGCATTGTGTATTTAAAATGTATGTATACGTTGTTAAATGTGCTGCAGTGTGTTGCTGGGAGAGGCTTGTGATGTCCTTGGAGGAGAGTTCTGTGAGTCGGCGTATCAGACCCGAGTCTATTACAAGTATATATATATATATATATATATATATCTAAATGATATAACATGTATTTGTTATTATTTATACCATGAAACTAAGGTTTGATTAGAAAAACAGAAAATCGAAAAAAAAACACATACCATCCCCTACTAAAAATAGGGAACTATAATTAGAATAAGGGTTATTTAAGGTTTAGGTTTATAAACTAGAGTTTAAAGTTTATTAACTCATTTTTTAGTTGGGTTTAGGGTTTAAATTAAACTTATAAATCTTTAGTTAATAAACCCTAAACTCTTGTTTAATAAATCCATAGTTAATAAACTCTAAACTCTAATTAATGAATCTAAACTCTAGTTAATAAAGTCAAACTCTTAGTTTTAACGTCCGTTACTATTAATAGCGGATGGTATGTGTTTTTTTATACGTCGATTTTCAGTTTCTAATAATGGCCGTTTCTTCATGTTTTCAATGGTATAGATGGTGTATGCCCTATAAGGATACATAGCAAATACATAATTTAAATCATTACTCATGTATACATATATGTAATATGTATGCATGTATATATAAACTAGAGCTTTTAGGTGTTTACTGTGTATAGTTAGTACTTCGCTATGTAATGCAAGTACATGGGTTCCTTTCAAGTGTAATCTGCTTCAGAAATATATGCTACGTTGATATAAACTTGTACGAGTGCCATTGCCTTGTGAGTACAGAAACAAGGCTGGATCAAGGTTTGCCATTGCCTTGTGATTACATAAACAAAACAAGTATTTGTTAAGTTGTGTGTTCAGTCTGTGCAACAAATAAACAAAAAGCAATCCCAAAAAAGAAAGGTGTCATGAAGATTCAACTGTTAAGATCATGGTTTACCAAGCAAATTATGAAGGCTACAATTTGCCTCACCAGTTGCACTTGCCAAAAAGATATGTCTGCAAAACATGGTTCCATAAAGGAAGCAATTCAAACTTTTCTGAAATATCCATGTCTTGGAATGTGCAATGATCTCCATAAGCTCTGATACCATTTGTAGTGGAAGCACAAATGTGTAGACTGACCCAATAAGCATAATGGACCACCACCTTACCTAAAATGTTAAGTTATTAAGTTAAGGCTCCACCATACTTATTAAACCATCTACACTCTTGAATTTATCCAATGTGAGATTCATGTGAAATATCCGACAAATGTGTTATGTAGAAAGGGACAATTCAATAAAGCAGAGAAGATAATAACTCAAGATGCTATATGAGCCCGATGAGATTCTGAACTAATGAAAAATTCACTAGAATCAAGACCTTGCTAAAAAAAGATGCAGACAAACTCTGCAACATGTACTCAAGAGACGCTGCTGCTGATAATCAAATTTGACTCCCCTGTGCCATACCTCAAATATTCTGTATTCATCAAACAGAGTATTCAATGCTCCTTCAGACACTCCAAGCCAACATTTCAGCGCCCATAAACAAAAAATTGAAGGGAAAAAAGGAAAGAGTTGGCAACCACCTCTGAAAATAAAGCACCATGGAAATTCCATACATCAACCTGAAATTGGAAATATTAGTCACTAAACCCCAGACAATCATCTCTCTCACCATATCGACTAATTGCATAGATAGTAATAGAAAAACTTGCACCAGCACTAACTGATCCAAGAGTGACACCTACGGATCCAGAAAGCACAACACAATTTAAAATAAAACACAGCTCAAAAAAAATAAAGACAAAATACTACATGCATAAACATTCCCCAAGACAACGTCATAGGCAAAACCCTTAAAATACATTACGTTAACCTGTGTATGCATTAGAGGCAGACATCTAGATATTCATAAAGTTCTTAAATAACCTATAGAGATATAATGATACAACTATAAAGAAAAGAAAGAGGCCTAGCTTGTCTCCCAATCCAAACAAATCAGTAAAGACGAAAGATACACAATACCACTAATGGATGACAATTTTTAGAAGCAAGTTGTAATTGAGTCACTATTCTCCTTGATAGAACAGGTTAACCCGCACATGCATGCAGTAACTTTATAGAGTTCAATAGCAGATGCCCTTCCGAGTTTGACAGAAAAGAAAGAGGCAAAAAAGGGGTATAGTATTCAAAGAAAAACTAAATATGCACACAACTCAACAATTTGATCATATAATTAAGAAATCAACTTACTTAGAAGAGGTAACTGTCACTGCACTAATGATAAGCTGGCTAGTGAAGACATGCATATAAACGTAAGATGGCTGAGTGAAGAGTTTATTTTTGAATAATATAAACGTAAGATGGGGAGTTAAATATTTAATTGTAATTGACCAATAAATAAACTTCATGCTAACCGGATCCGAGAAAAAGACATTGATTATAATACTAAGCAAAGGATGAATATAATACTACATTTGAGGAAACCGCCGAGTGATTATAATGCTATCTATGTAACATATTAGCTCCTTTCTTTTATTTTTTTTACAATTATTCTTATTCTTATTATTATTATTTCTTCTTCTTCACCACCACCACCACCACCACCGTTCTTCTTCTTCACCACCACCACCGTTCTTCTTCTTCTTCTTAACTGTCTATGTAGACTCGTTAATCTTCCCTCATTTCTGCGTTCCCCCGCTACCGTTCCCATCCACCGCCACCACCAACACCTCCGACACCACCTCCTCCTCTGTTGCTAACGCCAGATCTGGTCAGATCCGAACCACCATGGAATCCGGCGAAAAAGAGAGAATATCAACAAACCAAACCAAAATAATTCGAAATCAAATCAACCCAGATTCGTAGTCCAAATTGTTGGCGAAATACAATCAACTTCATCATCTTCTTTATCACAACCCAGATCTAGATCTGAACGAATGAGGAATGGATTTTAGAAGAATAGTTTGAAAAACGGATGAGGGACAGTCCTTGAAATTATCAACTGGAGCAGAAATTAGAGTTTTGATAATTTGCTGTGAGATCAGATTTGCTCTATAAAAAGGGAAAACAAATGATTGTTTTTTTGGGTGTTTTATTTATCAATTTTTTTCTTTTTGTTATTGCTGTGATGAGTATAATGATTATATAGCTGTGATGAAATCTGATTTTTCTCTAATTTTTCTTTGATTTTGATGAGGAGGACGAGAATGGAAATGGGGATTTGGGGATTTGAACGAGGAATTTGGTATTTGGGGAATTTGAATGAGGAGATATTTTGATTATTTGTATTATTTAGAAGAAAGGAAAAGAGATAAATGAAAAGAAAAAATTATAAAAATATTTTTATTTTTATTTTAAAATAAAACATACATATTATAAATATTATAATATTAATTTTTATTAATATTATACATAATCAAAATACCAATTAATTTTATAGCTAATTAATTTTATGGCCAATTAATTTTGATTATTTGAATTATTTATAATTAAAATAATTAAAAGAAAGGAAAAGAGATAAAAGGAAAGAAAATTATAAAAAAATAATGTGATTTTGATTGTATAAATAATTTTAATTTTTATGTCATTTGTTTAACTAATTTTTTGTTAATTGTATCAAATTTTCTATTTTATGTTAATTGTATCAAAAAGTTTTAATATTATTTTATTATTTGGAATTAATTTTAAAAATAAAAAGTCGATCGATACAAATACACGTATTTTTTTTTTTTTTTCAAAAACGCCACGTAATAATCCAAAAATTTTTTAACGTACATTCATACTCAAAATGGGACGGAATGGGTTGATTCACAGCATTTTAAAAAGTTCGATTAAATTTAATTGAATATTTTAAAAGATGACTTAATTCATTAAATCATTATAATCACATATTTTTGCCACTGAAAATGTAAATAACTAACATCACAAAAAACAGATGACTTATGATCGAGAAATTGACACACCTCCAAAATTTAACTCCATCTTAATGTTAACAGGTGCCAAGCAACCATGAGAGACAAAAACATTCCAAACACCATAATGCTCGTCAAACACCACAAACAAAAATACCTTAAAAACACTCCTCCCAAAATTATGATTATGAACTTAGACTCCTGCTATAATCCTCCTAAAAACACATGAAGATCATTTAAACATACAAATAAGAAAACAAAAGGAATTCCATTTCTAAAAACCAATCAATTAAGAAAATTTGAAGGAAATTTTTTTAGTACAATCATTCACCAAATCAAATATACCCATATGGCTCAATTACCCAGAAGCTAATAAGAAATCAAATGCATCCTTGTAATAAAAGTAGTCCCAAATTAGGACTCAGGTTTCCGTAGATAATGGAAAAATGTAAACAGAAAAACAATAAACAAATTGATTATAAATTATATAAAGAACCCATAAAAGAAGTCAGAACCACGTCTCAAGTAGAGGTTTTTAACTTCAACCAACACAGGTAACTTGCTAGAGTTCGATAAAAATGCCAAACATAAGTCACAGTACTTTAAGAATAATCCATATTAAAAATAATCCATATAATTAGGCACATAAATTAAGATTAGAAATCAAGTGGGCTAGAAAAGCTAATCATCAATGACTCATTGCATCAGGTTGATACTTTGTTTAACCAAATATGCAGTTGTGCTTCTGAACTCCAAAAACACTACACACATGTGAGATCACTTTGATTATTCCAGGACTTTCAACTCCAGTGCGCAGGACTCTATGCTTTGGAATAATTGTTTCAACAGAAAACTCAAAGCTTCACATATCTGGAAGTCCATCAGACAAACTGCTGCAAAAGTTAACTGGCACAAACTTGTCTGGCATAAGATGAATGTTCCCCGATTCACACTTTCTTCACTTGACGTTGCAATGCACATGGGATGCAGGAAATTTGACCACAGCTGACGTATTTGATTAATTATGGGATGCTACCCAAAGGTTAACTTCCCAATTTGTCACCTAATATTGCAACCAGCTTCATGAGACCTTTGATCATGCATGAAAAATATTTGATTGTACCTATTCCTTGCTGCAGTGCCGTCCTACCCAAAGTATGTGGGACTTTTTTGCTTACGGTGGCTGGTATAACTTTTGAACATATAAATATACGTTCTTAGCACCCGACATAACTCATCATATGATTATTTAATTCGCCATAACTCATATGATTAGTAATTCGCCTGGACTGAAGATTATTAAGCTTATCCAATCATTATGTCTCAATGCTACTATATACAAACTCTGGCAGGAAAGGAACTCTCGCTTTCATAGCCAAGGCTCTATCCCAAGTGATATACTCTCTAATGAAATCCTCAAGCTTGTTCAAAGTAGATTTTCATCTTCCACCTATTTTTGTAGACTTACATCTTTACATTCATGTCTCCTGCCCCGGAAACTGTAATAGGCCTTAGGCTCTCTTTGTATACTATAGCATGACCCATGTGCATTTGTAATTTCATTATCTTTTATGCATTTTAAATTTAGCAACAAAAAAAAACCATCCACTAAGGATATATTTTATTGATGTGGACAACATCACCAATAATAGTGTTAGAATGTAGAATATTCTTTAAATCTGTTAGAATATTATTAGAATCTAGCTATTTAGGGAATGTAGTATTTAACTTTGATTACAGTTTTAATTAGAGCCTTAATTGTAGTTTGATTGTAACAAAATGTAGTGTATATACAATGAAATGAAGGATTTAACCTCTCTTATTCACCAATTTTTTTGTTACCCTAAATATGAGTTTCAACTTGGTATCAGAGTCTAGTTCATCGGTACTGTAGCAAAATACTGTTTATCAGCACTATGGCAAAATCATGTTCATCAGCGTTGTAGTAGGGTACTGTTCATCGATATTATTCAATATTGTTATTGTTTGCCAGTGCACGATAAGTTCTAGAGTGCTCGCCTTTCTCTCCTCTTCTCATCTACAGTAGTCGTGTTGTTTGATTCAGTTTTCTCAATTTTTTCCCATATACAGTGGTATTATCTCTATTTTTTTATTGTTTACCTTACTGCCATTTTTTATTGTTTACCTTTAAATCATCATCACTGATAGTATTCCTTGAAATCATCTTTATTTATATGGCAGAATCTAGAAGCGGTTTGAATTGCTCAAACGCACATGAAACCGCTTAGGCGCAATTTGACAATTCTAAAACCGCACATGACATCGCTTATGATTGATTAGGTGCGGTTTTAAAGCTTACGGTGCAGTTTCATTTGGTTTGTTTCGGTTTTGGTTTTAAAACCAATTGACATAGTTAACAATAATATTCAATAAATCAAATTCATCTTTATGTATAAGAAATCATACGTAACATTAACAAAATAACATCAAGCAACAAGTTTTAGGTTTGAAATATGTTACTCATGAATGCTTCAACATTGCTCAAACCATTACAATTCAATTTAAAATATGTTTAACCACAAAAAAAAGTTTAAAAGTGCATAATATAATTAAAATTGTCTATTACATTTTTAGGAATTTGCTATACAATACTAAAAAGTTCTAAAAAATATACTCCATCTAAGAAAATGAATGAAATGATAAAATTATTAATAATATACTACCTCCGTTCCTAAAAAACCTTTTAAGGTTTTGTGGCATGGAAGAAGAGGAATGAAATAAAAAAATTTTCCATAATAATAATCATAATCATTTCCAATGTAATATAGAAGAAAGTAAAGAATTTATTCTTTCTAAGTTGTAAATGACAAATTGGAACAAAATTTTATTTTCGACAATCATAACTAATTATTATTGAATATAGAGATAGAATTAACTCTTCAATTTAAAAATATAAACTAATTATACTTATTGAATATGGAAAATTAGAAGGTATAATAATATGATAAATGCCAAGGTATAACAAGAAAAATTATGTAAAAATTTAGTTATTAAAGGAAAGTGGACATTTAACATGGGATTACCAAAATAGTAATAAAGACTTTTATCTTGAGGAGTATATAATATATAAGAGTAATATGGTGCGGTTTGAGTGGTGCAAGCCTCCCAAAAGTGCACCCAAACCGCATATGCAGATTTTTAGTTATTCTAAAACTGCCACATACGTCAAAATCGTTAGTGTAACTCAATTAATGTGGTTTGATCCGCAAATTTTGATTTTAATTTCTACTGACGAGCTTTCTCACGAGCTCTTTCTTCTCGGAAACATCTCGAAATCGAGCGGGCAGCAGTAGATCCCAATGATTTATTAGACTACAAGTTGCTTTTGACAAAAAACTTCGACTAATTAAAAGAAATTGAGACATTCATGATTAAGGCAACAATTGTCCCCACACTATCCTTATCAATATGCCAAATTTTATTTTATTTTATTTAGACATGAAAAAAATGCAACTTTTTATCTTTGCTTTCACATTTTCTTTCTATTTTCCTATACTTTCAATTCCATCTCAAAACGAGACCATTGAAGTTTCTTTTTACTTTTTTTGACATATCAAAACTTTTGTAGGACATAATTTTTTAATTAACAAAATTTAACCTTAAATTGAAATAATTCAAAACCCTGCTATCCAACTGCTCCTACAATGACTCCAATTTCTGCAGCTAAACGATAAGGAGTCTTTTATAGTATCGAACATCAGATGAAACACATAAAGATTGCAGCATGAAATTGAGAACAGATAACAAAGAGAATCCAGCAAAAATACAATTTTGACAGGAGAAAATAGAACTGAACTGTAATTTAACCAAAGAAGCTTACTTCCTTCATTTTCTAATTCTATCTTTAGCCGATCTAAAACCAAATTTGTGAAGTTAATCCAAAAAAGTATTGACAGACATAGTTTTCTGATATAAAAGTAATAAATTACTATAATAAATTATTCTAATCAACCTATTTGGACTTGGGAGCAATGACCTTAAGTCCACCCATGAAGGGCCTTAATGGCTCAGGAATAACTACAGATCCATCTTCTTGCTGGTAGTTCTCTAGCAAACACACCATCATCCTAGGAACTGCACAGGCAGTCGCGTTTAACGTGTGCACAAACTGCGTTGCAGCCAGGTTTCCTTTACCCTTCTTGGGATTTATTATCGTCGATTTTGGGCGATAGCGGATTCCAAGACGGCGGCTTTGATAGTCGGTGCAATTTGATGCACTTGATATCTGTTGGAAATACATCATATTGCATTAGAAAACTGTCAAACTTAATACTCCCTCCATTCTAAATTATAAGATCATTCGAAAGTTGATTTGACATATTTTTCAATTCAGAATTGTTATGATTCATTAACAATTATTTACCAACAAATCTTATAATTAGTAGTACTTTTTACATATTAATCTATGTTGCCAACGGAATGAAATTCATTCACATACCTCTCCATAGCGCCCCAAGCCTGGCATCCATGCCTCCACGTCTAATTTACGATAAGCTGGTGCACCTAAATCCCCCGAAGCCATGTCCAAAGTTCTGTCGAGAAACTCAACAGAATTGTTGATCAACACACTGAGCCAGATTCAAATTTAAGTAACCAAATATACATAAAATGGAAGGAAAAGAAATGCCCACTTGAAATGAAGCCCTAATGATGAGAAGAGGTCCTCCTCTATTCCAATTAGTTCTTCGTGGTAGGAATCGCTTTCCTCTGGTCGGCATAGTATGAACATCTCCACCTTGCTAAACTGGTGGACTCGATAAAGGCCCCTAGTCCAGAATCACCACCAATTAATCAATATGATATATAACCCACCCCAAAAGAAAAATACAACCGACATGCACTCAAAAGGGGAAAAAGTAAAAAACAGCTACAATTCAAATGCAGCAGACCAAAGTATGGTGGAAACACAATCGTATGTTTCGTGTGCATGACCCTCCACAAAATAATTGTTAATCACTAGATGATCACTGCCAAATCATCTGCATCAATTGACTATTACCCTTTTTTGTATTATATAATTTAATCAAAAACTAAAATAAACTGATGGAAAAAAGAGAGCTCTGCTTGCAGAGTAAATCAGAGCCAGTTAACCGTCATGAAAACGTAAAGCAGCTGCCACAACACAAAAGCAGTGAACCATTTCACTTGTTTGGAACCATGTTTTTCCAACAGATGTGATAATTCCACCTTTAACATGCATTAATGTTTGGATACAATTGTAGTAAGTAGTACCATATTACATGGAGAACTTATTTAGGAGTAACCACTGTTAAAAT
The DNA here is from genome assembly GCA_020205615.1 of Panax quinquefolius. Lineage (NCBI taxonomy): Eukaryota > Viridiplantae > Streptophyta > Magnoliopsida > Apiales > Araliaceae > Panax > Panax quinquefolius. Next base: position 26,701,582 of record CM035169.1, on the reverse strand, counting down.
ACTTGCATGCAAACAGATTTCCTTTATGCTCATCAGTAAAGATGAATGGTGTTTGCACTTTGCAATACGAAGCTCTACTAAAAATACAAGTGCACAGAATTATGCAATTCATATACAGAAAAACAAAAGGAGGAAAAGGATTATAGAAAAGAACTCAATTATTAAACAAAAGATTGAAAGGTTCAAAGCAACCTTTACGGGTAACTAAATTTAAAAAATTTGATGCGACTACAAAATTTTAAATTTGTTGTTGAGGGCATCAAAGATCAAGAATGATGTATAATTCAAAATTACAAAGCATCTTATTTCACATATTGAGTTACCTTGTTGCAGTGCCTGCCGCACCAGCCTCTGTACGAAAACAATGTGAAAAGGCCGCATATTTCAGTGGTAATGAAGAGTCGTCAAGAATAGAGTCCATATGGATTCCTCCTAATGGGATCTCTGCAGTGCCAATAAGGCATTGATCACTACCCTCAATAGAGTAGACCTGCCAATTTTGGGAAATTTAAACCACCAAACTCTACTTAGCTTTAGTTAGATAAGATTATACCATAATATTAATCCAAAACTATACTAGGAAACCCAAAAACAATTATCATGGAAAGAGGTATAGGCAGAGTGGTCCCATGTTCCATGATGGCAGAAAATAATATGATTTAAAAACATAAAAATAAATAAAACATTAAGTAAATTCTAATGTCTCTGTGACAACTGCCGAGTCCAATTAACAGCAGAGTTAGTTGGTTATCACCATTGGCACCCCAAACAAAGGAAAGGTTTAACCAGTGTTACCTAAAACGTGGTACGTTTCGGTACACGGTACGAATACGGATATGCGGTATGCTACATAGTTAAAACGCGATACACTAGGATATCTTTATATAAGTTTTTATAGTTAGGAATTCTCTTATAATCTAAATTTTTATCCTAAGTTTTATAAAATATTTTTAGTTCACTCAACAAGTTGATTGTTTTATAAATATTTTAGTACAAATGCAATGTTTGAGCATCAATACCAAGTTATAAAACTAATATTTGTGCAATTATAGTTAAACAACAAAGAAATTTTTCGATACACTAAATTTAGAGTATTGGTATGTAAGGGTACCCTGTTTGGGTATACAAGTACCAATACGCAATTCGCTAGTCTGCTAACTCTGGGTTTAACATCCAAGGATTATGAAATTGGTGAGGCAACTTTAAGTAGTTCAGAAGGTTCCTCATAGCACGATAACTATATCTACATACCTGGGTGTTTGTTCCACGAGGTTGGAAACCACATTTTTCAACAATTGAGGATCTTGCAATTTCAGGGGTTGTAAGAGGTGTGAAACCCTTTTTCATGACTTCAGACAGAGTCCAGTTTATGAGGGCCATCTCTAGCATAACTGCCTCATTCTTCAGGTAATAGAATTTTGACCCACTAACCTGCACAAGCATACACAACATTAGAGGAATATAAAATTGGCTTTAGCCAACCTTCTTTCTGTAGTTTTGGTTCTCTTGTTGAGTGAAAGACTGGAAGGCAGTACAGAAAGTCCAATTGATTTAAATTCGAACATCATTTAAAAGTTCTGCTAAATGGAACTTGGTTCAAAATCCAACAACATTAGATGAATATAAACTTGACGTCAGCCATCCTTTTTTATGTGGTTTGGATGTCTTGTTGAGTGGAAGACTGGAAGCCTGGAACCCAAAACAGAAATTGCAACTGATTTAAGTTCTAACATCATTTACAAGTTATACTAAATCTAAATGATCTCATTTCAAATTGCCTATCCAAGGAAAACTGTGAATCCCATGGCCTTCAAGAAGTGTTGAAAACTTATGAATTACCATACTTTTAGTAATTCCGATACAAAAAAATAATAATGAATTCTAATCATTAATAACATATAGATGTTTGTGGAGATACTAATGAATTAAATGAGTACTGAAAGATTCAATTAAGATGAATGCAGATTAGATAAACTTTTTTGATGGATGACAAGATGTCCCCACGGGGACTAAATAAACATGACTTATGCCAACGATTCTTTAGAGTTGCGTTTATTGTACTGCCTGATAACCAAAAGTTCAAATAAGGTCTCAAAAATGGGCCTCATTTTGACCTAAATTACGTATACAAAGTTACAAACATGAGCATTAAGTTCTAAAACAACTAGCAACGCGTTAACTTGATGTGGTTATTGTCAATTTGGTATCCTTTCTTCCATATATGCTTCTCCACAAGCATTTGTTCTCAATGTAAAACCAAAGATTTCAATGGTTTATATCAATAACCTTGGTAATATTTAACATGACTAAAGCTAACACAATAGTTTATCAGAGAAGGAAAAGAGAAGGGAGAAAAAAAGAAGGGCCACACAAACAAACTAGAGATACTAGAATACCTTCAATTAGAGTAATACCTCGGCAGCAGCATCGAAATCGAACAGATCAAGTTCTTTCCCGAGTTGGACATGGTCCTTAATAGGGAAGCTAAACTCACGACCATTACCAACCTACCGAAGAACATTGAAAATGAATAGGAAATCCATAAAAACTATCTCCATAGTGCATATTACACAATACACAATACACAAACGTGTGTGTGTGAGAGAGAGAGAGAGACCATTTTTCTCAGCATCGAACAATCTTCATCCCCTATTGGAACATCTGGATGTGTCATATTTGGAATACATTGTGCTTCCAGCTGAAGTTGATCGGTAATCTTAACTAGGTCTTCTTCCAAAGTAACAAGACCTTCCTTTAGATTCTTTCCTGAAGAAAAATATATCAGAATGCTTGCACGAATACTTGAAAGCAGATAGTTTCAAGCAAGACATGCAAAATTTAAACCTTCTTTTATGAGTTTTTGACGCTCAGAGGGCTCCAATTTTCCTTTCATTTTGTTTGCAACAGCATTTCTCTCAGCACGAAGCCGTTCAACTTCCTGCTATCTGCGAGTAACAATTAGCCACAACTGAGAAGAAACCAGTTTCTTGATATTGTTGAATTGTGTGTAATATAAATTGTATAATTAAGCTACCAAGAAATAATTTCCAAGTGAATTGTTTTCATCTCAGTTTAACGTGAAAAAAAAAATTATTAGTGTTTCTTATAAGCACACGAAGATTACATTATCTTTTAAATATTTAAAGAATGAGTCTTTGCTCTAACATAGAAGATCCGAGAGGAACAAACATGTAAATGAGGATATACATGACCAAATACAATTAGATTTGAGCAGTCACAGCATGCATCTATTAATGAGAGTTCATTCAAAGATATTATCTACTTTCAGGCTAATATATGAGCTATTAGTTATTAAGGTACAAGGCTACAAGCAACAATTTCCCCCAAGTACACATAAGATTAGAAGCACAAAAATTCCTTTCATTATAGGATATTAGTTCTAGGATTATCAGGATCCTGATATAAATTTAAATAATTTCCGATGTTTCAACTCAGGAGAAAGCATTTGGAAATGCTCTGATTAAGCAAAGAACAAGCCAAGGCTAGTGCTGGAATCCTTTAAGTTGAAGAATCAAAGTCATCAAACTCCATTAATTGTTAGGTCACGGTTTACCATGCAACGCGCTCAAACATAAATACACAAAATATTTCTAGAGCAGTTAAACCTTATCCAAGGGCTATTTTTCGAATTACCCGTTAGCATGCCATTTAGTATAAACTCCTTATGATCAAACATATAACCGGCCTTGATTCTCCATACAGATTCAAACAGCCAATGATGCTTTAAGTGAGCACACCACCTCACCACACTACTCAGTATTGATCATTAAATCCTCCAACATGTTTATATTATGAGTGTGAATATGGAACTTACAAATTCAACATTTTCCACACTTTTAGCCTATATAATCAATTGGATCTGAAAATTTTCGATAAGGAATTTCTTGCAATATTTACATTTTACAAAAGAAAATAGCAAAAACTTGTAGCATAAGATTAGAACACTTACCAGAAAAAGATAAAAAAAATAAAAACATTCAAACAGAGGTACCCTAACCTTTTGAAGATTCAGCAATCTATTATAGAGATCAAGAACAAGGTCCAAGTTAGCAATGGAGTTCCGATTCTTAATATTAACTGCGACATCCGCCTTATTGTCTCGAATCCATTTGAAATCAATAGCCGCTTTCCATTGAGGCCTCACTACTAAATCATCGTCAACCACCAAAAATTAAAAATTAACAAATTACGAAAAACAAATTATAAAATTTCAATACCGTACCTTTGTCTTCTGTGAGAGTGATGGGTGGGGTTGTTTGTAGAGCAGGGGAAGAGAGAGCTTTGGGGAGTAGTGAAAATGGAGGCTTGTGGGTTATTAGGGTTTTAGAGATAACTGGTCTGAGAAGTGATGCGAGTTTTAGGGTTTGGAGGGTCGTACCGCCCAAACAATAGTGCAGCGTCATTGATGCTTGTCAAAGCTAAGCTTCTCTGGCCTCTTGTTCCGGAGAAGGATAGGTACTGGAAAATTTCAATAAGTCTTGGGAGACAGTTTTTTTGGACCCAAAAATTGTACCGGTCTAATTTATTTATTTTTTATAAAAGTTCCGATTAAAATAAATATTATATATTTTTTTAAAATAAAAAAAAAATCCCAAAAATCCTACCGATCCAAAAAAATGTTGACGCCAAAAAATGGCAAGTCCAAAAGGGTAAATATAATTTAATTAAGTCAAAGTCGAATATTCTTTCTCTCTATTTTTAACTCACACAAGTAATTTATAATTTTTTTTCTTCTCCTTATTCTAACATCTGTGTATTTTTTTCCTAACATAATTTTTTTTCTTACACGTGTAGCGGTGTACGTGGAGACTAGTTCTTATTGAATGTTACAGAAAAAATATAAGTTAAATGTCAAAAGTTAAGTAAATTAATATTATTTTTATTTTTGAAAAAAAATATTTTAGGAATATTTAATTTTAAATGTGTAATTAATGAATATAAAGGTAAAGCTAATTACCATACTGGACTATCTCACATGATAAAGTCGCTAAATTTATGAGAATTTCAAAAAATGTATGAACAACAATAAAATGTAGGATTAATTTGACTTTTTCAAGTTAATTTGATAAATTTTGTATCTAATTTTCTTGTTGTTGAGTTTTAATTAATAAAAAAGAGGAAATATATGAAAATTTTGATCACTTTTCTTACCATTTTTAAAAAATAATGAACAAATTTAGTTAAAAAAATAACATGAGCAAATCTATTATAATTATTCTTTATATTATAAACACAACAAAACTAATATAAATATTAAATAAGTTTCATAATTTTTGTGGTGAAAAACTCAAAAATATAGCATTTAAGTTACAAGATAGAATAAGAAAAGTGAAATAAATTACTCCCTCCGTTCTATATTAAATGTCTTAATTTCTTTTTAAAATATTCCAAAATAAATATTCTATTAATAACTATTTTATCTTATTCTTCCTCTTATACTTTCATAATTTTAATCACCTTTTATTGTAAACTGAATAAATATGAAGATATTTATATTAAAATTGGTTTATGAGTTACCACTTTCACTATAATATCTATTTCTTTTTAGTGTACTTATTATAAGTGTAAAAGTTACAAAAAATATATCTAAAAATTAAATGATGTGAAAAAATAATTATAAGAATCATAACAAAATAAAGAAATATTTTAATTAATAAAAATAATTTAAATAAAAAAATTTATTAATCAAGATGTCCCAAAGTTGCTTCTGCTACCTGTTATTTCTGTTATCTCAATTCTAATTGTTGCTGGAAATTCTTCTTAAGCTGCTGGGTAAACTTTGTGAAAGTTGCCGCTGGTCTATTCTATAGACCCTAACCTATGTAATAGCTCTAATATGTCTGTTAACCGTAACTTACCTTGTACTCCCTCCGTCCATAATTATAAATTAATTTTTTATTTTGAGATATCCCAATATATAGGCTACTTACTATTTATAAAATTTAGATGGTTCATTCTTTTACTTTTATGCTCTTATAATAAATATTCAACCATACTTTTTTTTTGAAGAAACAACATTCAATGTCATTATTTTTATCACCATATTTAATGTTGTTGTATTCTCAACAAAAGAATTCAACTTTTTAGGCTTTACTAATTTAACATATTTTGTGTATAAAAGACAATTGGTTGAAAGTTTATGTAGATTAAAAACTCCTTTTTTGGTTAAAATTTTATGGTTAAGGACTTTAATTGTCAGTACACGTTAATCAATTAAGTTGAGAGTTGCAGTGTGATAAGTAAGGAATAATTAATTTATTCATTAATTTCATATTAAGGGGTGTTAACGCCAGGATCTTCTGCCACTTCCCAATCACGTAAGGCGCCTCGATCCTCCCGCGATAAACACGATAAGACACCAAAAGCTTGGTGGCGAGTCCGTCGAGAGAATAAGCTTTCAAAGCGTGAGAGTCGATTATACGTGTTCGCTGAGGTTAACTTGATGGAGGAATGTAATGTCTAGTGTATTGAGAGAGATAATAAATCTCGTGTATGAGATTATGAATGAAGGCGACACGCTTGTGAAGACCTCCTTGCATATGATATACTACTGGGGACTGTTTACTGAGCCACTAACCTTCACGACACTGTTAATCTCATCCCTCTCGTCCAATGCATTGGCCAACCTGTTCAATCCTTATTAATGTATGTAAGATATCATTCGACCATATCTTTGTCATCATCATTTGGTCAAAGATGTAGATACTTAAATATATGATGGGTCGACCCAATTGATTTGGTCCGAGATATTAGAAGGACTTAACAAAGATAATAAAGTGATTAGATCCGATAATGTCAACACCCAATAATGAAGACCGATGAACTAAGCGAATATGTAGGCCCAATCCATTTCTACGATAGGAGAGAAATATCACGACTCAACATCGCTTCTAGTTTTTTATTAAGCGGGAGGTTTAATAGGAAACTATAAATGACATCGGTTCAAGACAAAAGGAATTAATATAAGACCAATGAAGGCCCAAAATACTGCCATCAAGCCCGTCGGGGTGAACATCAAATGGCAACATAAATTAAGATTGGAAGTCCATTTAAAGAGAGCGCTCGGTTAACATACAACAACAAATATTTCACCGCCTCTCGAACAACCCAAACCTTCGCCACAAAAACCATTATCTTCTGAATCTAGGCCCGAAGCTGTGGTTGTGATGCCCCCAAAATAGGTATACATCACCCATTCTGAGTTATCAATACATGGTACAGAAATAACTACAACTTTATTATTACAACAATAAAACTGTGAGTTTGAATACAAATATTATCTTCTAGACAAAATATTTATACTCAAATAAATCCTCATCACATTTATTGATACATTATTTTATAAAAATGGTGAGGACTACTAAACAACTCTCTCTAGAACCTTCATTCCATACCCAGGCTTGCATCTTTCGCTATATTCTCGCCTCTCGAGAAGAAAAATAGAACAAAAAAGGAAAAGGTGAGCTCAACTAGCCCAAGTAAAAGAATATTATGACTAAGATAATATACAACAAATTATCATTAGTCTTCAACAGGAAAAAATCTAATAGAATCTGATAGGCAACAAGTTTTTAAATCAATATTCGCAATGAAATAATAATTCATTAGAAGAGTTAAGTAGAGAATGCAAACTACTATCTTCTATGTATGAATTTAAAAGTTCATCGTCTATCTTTTATCCCCGTAACATCAATCAATATACATCGGAATCAAATATTCATCTTTGCACTACTCTGTGCCAAAGATATTCAACGATTGGTCATGTTCATCTAAACACTGTTCATCTTTGCACTACTACGCCAAAGATATTCATCGAAATCATTCATCTTTGCACTCTGAGCCAAAGATATTCAATAATATCATCATTTAAGGTCGAGGATGATGAAAAATATTTTAAAGAAAGCGAATCCGGTGAAACAAAATGACAAGGATTAAGGATTAAGGATTCGTACTTTGTTTTATCCATGTCCAAAAATACCTCAAAAATAATCATAGTGGTGTAAAATTCAAGAATGATCAAAACATGGATACAATCAAAGCTAGTATCCGAATAGATATTTTAGACGAATTTTTTTTTTTATTTTTGATGAATAGTCTAAGTATTCGTGAATAAGATCAGATATCGTGAATAGTCTGAGTATACGTGAATAGTAACTTCGACACCAAAAGTTCCAAATTTGATAAAACTTCAGATCGATATTTCAACATAATGATATTAAAAAATAATATCATTACGAAAGAAAAAAATATCCCTTACCTCACAAAGACAAGATTTCTTAGTAAAAAACAGGATATAAGCTATGACTTGAACTTCAGACCAGATAGCAATACTCAAAGTATACTCAAAATACTCACAAGAATACGCTTCGATAATATAGAGAGAAAACTTGAGTTTTCGGTGTGATTTTCAATTCTAACCCAAGACCTAATTATAGGAAATTGCTTAGAACACCAAAGCGAGAAAATTTAATAAATTAATAATATATATATATTTTTTTCCAACGCATAATTTAATTTGCCCAACATCAACCACCAACCAGCCCACTACACAAGACTAACAACAAAAAACGTTTTTTCTAATTTTTAAATATTTTAAACTTCCAAAAATCAATTATTTTGAGTTTTGAACTTCAATAATTCATAATAAATAGCCCTTTTGCCGTAAAATTCAAATCTCGAGACTTTTTATAGGAAATTCAATTTCTACAACTTTACAGAAGAAAGTTTTCCAAATTCCAAACAAAATTGAGTAGAAATCCATAACCAGGCGATTTTAAATTTTATAATCAAATTTCAAATCAATAAATGGGGTCCACCGATATGTTTAACATGTTTTAAACATTTATTGCAACAAAAATACTCTTCCTCCTCAGATACTCATATATCCCACATTCGTTGTAAAAATATCACCATTATTATATTATTAAAATATAATAATATATTTAAATGAATTATTTTATCGAAAAAGATAAAATTTCAATTTTCAACAATTGTCACATTAAAAATTTTCTCCATCTATATCCACATAAAATCAATATTTTTCTTATCATATGAATCAATAATTAATTATTCACAAATAATATTACAGAATCACAATGTTGATAACGAGGCGGTTCAAGAAAGAGGGGCTTTCAATAAAGATTTCTCCTTCTTGGTAGCGCAATTAGGTGACCAAACCTCTCCTTAGGGCGTAACTTTCTAGACATTGCCAATAATGTTATCCAATAATATTATTGGATAATATGAATTATTATAGATAATGAAAAATATTGTGTAATGACAATTATTGAAACAACAACAGCAATATAAAATATCAACGTAGCAATTATTAAATCAATAAAATCTTTGAGCAAGTAATTCATCGTAACCATTTTGAGTAGTGCCTTCTTTACGTAAGAATCAATAATTGGTGCAATACCGTAATGCTTCTTGTGTTTTAACCAATTTGAGTATTTTAACAAGATTAATTGAGTATAACTACTATTTGTTATTTTTAAACAACTTATATTTTTCGTTTTCTTCATCCAATCGCTTTCGTTATGGGGCCCCACATGGTGGATTTAACGCATGGTCGCATTAATAATATTCAGAACGATGCAGAATATTCCACGACCAAACGAATATTCAAACAACAATGAATATTTTATAACCACTTGCTTATTTTGAAATATTTGCGTATTTTACCCCTAACTATCCACATTAATCAAATCAACCCTTAGAGAAAATTAAATTTTATTAATAATAAGTTGGGGTCTTACAACCTCCCCTCCTTATGAAATTTCGTCCTCGAAATTGACGTACGTACTTGGTGTTTCGAAAAGGTGAGGATACTTCGCTTTCATTTCCGTTTCCAATTCCCAGGTCATTTCCTCTATAGCATGATTCCTCCACAGAACTTTAACTTGTGGTATGACCTTTGCGCGTAGGACATGCTCCTTCCTATCCAAGATCTTGACAGGTACCTCCTCATACGTTAAGTCCTATTTACATGCTCCACAGAACTTTAACTTGTGGTATGATCTTGACAGGTACCTCCTCATACCTAACTGAGCCCTATTTACAACATCTGAATACAAACACAGTTTATGAGAAATAAGATGTTGACGTATCTCAAGCTTCAAACCTCTTAAAAACATTAGCGCCATTCTTTCTTCATTATCCACGAGTGGGACGAAAGCGTGATAACTCCACAAATTTTGCCTCGTATTGCGACATACATGGCCGTATTATTTTGTTCCAACTTGATAAATTCCACCTCCTTCACGTATGGCGAATACTTTCGGGAAAGTATTTGTCGTTGAACGACTCTGGAACTTCTCCCAAGATATCTTGAAGACAAAGAGGTTGAGTACGTTTTACCGATTCCCACCAAGAATCCGCCTCTCAGCGCGCAACATAAAAAGTAGTAGAAGGAACCTTTTGCTCTCTGAGCATCCCAAGACATCAAATATCTTGGTAATGCTTTATCCATGCTTCCGCGAGAAGTGGTTTGGCTCTTCCTTAAACTCCGGTGGTCCGGCTCCTTGAATTGTTTAGCGGTGACCGCCCGAGAGTTTTTCGTGTTTCCACCTACGTTTTGGGACGAGAGTCGCTCTCGCTTTCTTTGTTGCATAAATTGCATAAAGCCTCACGAACATTTGATCATTCATCATTTGGTCGGTGTTGTTGTTTTGCATGAGGATTGTCGCTTTCACGATGCACATTATCACGATTATTGATATGTGGTGAATCAACGATCGCGCTGCGCTCCATTCTTATTCTCAACATTCTCGGATGTCATTTTCGAGATCTCGCCACAAAACAAAAGGTTAATTGACATGTAACAAATTATCCCTATCTTCCGACCAACCCATAAAATATAGACATAAACTTAGGTAGGTCATACTGGCGAAAGGTATTCCGTCTCTCCCCTCCTAGTACTATTCTCATATCTTAGCAGGGGATCATATCCTAAGCTCGATATTAAGAATGTGGCGCCCCAAAATTAGGTATACATCACCCATCTTGGGTCGCCACTTACATGTAGATGTAATTTAAATACAACTTAATACATAAACCGTGAGTTTAAATACAAATATTGTCTCTAGATATTATACAAACTCAAAAAGGAGTCCTCATTACAATTATTATCACTTTATTTTACTGAATAGTGAGGACTACTAATGCTATCTTGAGGACCATCACTCGCTTCCCCAGACTCGTCCCAACTATATTCTCATTTCAAGAAGAAACGGTGAAAGAAAGGTGAGCTCAACTAGCCCAAGAAGAAATATTATGACTATGATAATGCGAGAATAAATTATCAATAGTCTTCAACAATGTTAAAGCGATAAAATACAATGAACAACCGGTTTAAGCTGCAATGAATATACAATCCATTAAAAGAGTCAAGTAGAAAATAAAGTCTACTATCTTTTAGGTTTTAAAAGGTTTTTCATCATCGTTTATAGTGAGACTCACTTTAATAAATATTTCACATCATCGAATCACCCCGCTTTACTGGCCAAGGATATTCTTTAGTATCACGACCACAATTATTCATGCACTACGGGCCAAGAATATTTGTGTATTCATTAATGGTCGTGATCATGCCAACAATCGGTCCATCAATGCACTACTACCATCGAGGATTTTTATCACATCATTTGTAACATTACTACCGTGATTACAATCGAATAGTCTCTCGGTCATAATCATACCAAGTCCATCTATGCACTACTGCCACAGATGACTTTCAAAAAAAATATAAACATGAGGATGATGACAATGATATAAGAATTCAATAAAACAAGTTCAAGAATTATTTTATCCGGGAATTATTAACGTCCAAATTGTCAACACGAATCTTTGTTTTGTAGAGTAAATTCAAGAATGATCGAATAACATTTCCATGAAAAGATCTTTGGATGAAACGCAAATATCAAGGATATTCTACTAATTTCATGGAGTATAGAAGTCAAAGTTTTAACCAATTTGGGTATAATAAAGAATGGAATAACAAAAGAAATCACCATGCATGCGATGTAATCGCGCAGAACGAGTTATTCCAATGAATAATAAATAACGGAACCGGTCGTGAAATTCACACAAGCAGGATGTTCCAACAGAATAATAAAGATGGAACCGGATCCGATTGTAAAACACATGATAGGATATTTCAACGAGAATAATAAAGCGGAACCAGTCGGTGTAAAACACATGATGAGGATGTTCCAACAGAATAATAAAGACGGAACCGAGTCGGTGTAAAACAAAACAAACAGGATGTTCCAAGCAGAATAATAGAAGAATGTCACCAAGTATAGGTAAAATCACATTATACAAAAGTTATTCCAATGTAATAATAAGCAATGGAATAACAACGATTCTCTTCATGAATAAGAAAGAATAACACCCCTTACTTTTGGTAGGAGATTGAATCTCGCAGTTAGTAGTAATAAAATACTCTTCTTCTTTCTCTCTTATTCTTTCTATACTTTCTCTCTCTATAGCTTGAATGAATTAAGTGAAAATAATGAAGCCCTAGGCCTCTATTTATAGAAGATTTCTAGCTTAGAAGACCGCCGTGTGAAAAGGCAAGTGGCTCGACGACCGGGTTTGGCCTTTGTAATGTGAAACGACAAGTGGTTCGGCCTCAGTAATGTGAAACGACAAGTGGTTCGACGTCTGGTAAAGGTAATTACTATTAACGAAGGTAAATACTATTGATTTAAGGTAAATACTATTCACAAGGGTAATTACTTATTGCGAAGGTAAATACTTATCGACGAAGAGACTCTTAGATGATGACATATAGAGCCCCCATAAAATAATCAAACTTACCACAAATCATAACACATATTTAATCTTTCAACAATTATTAATCATTTATAACTTGTCGTCTCAATTATTGATTTAATACTATAACATATTATATGAGATGATCTTGTGACAATAATTGAATCAATAATATAAGAGATATGATCGCAAGAATTCATGTAGTAATAATTGAGCATAGGTGAGTGACTTCTCACGTAAGCATCAATAATCAATCTAGTGTCTACTTATACAACCACGCCAGACATCGTACTTTTACCACCGGGTAGTTCAACAGTTTTAAGCAGAATAACTCCTCCATAGTTATTTTTATAAAATATTTTTGTCGTTTTTTCAATCCGACAATAATGTTGTGGGGTCCACCAATGATTGAGCCATTATGCGAATATTCCTAACAAAAGAATATTCCCGACCAAACGAATATTTTATAACAACTTGCATACTTTGCAAAATTTATAAATATTACCCACAACTATAACATTATATCAAATTTATTCCATAATATTCAAAAATAATATTTATAGAAAAATTCATCTTTATTTATAAAAGTCAGGTCTTACAACCTCCCTTCTTATGAAATTTAAGCCCTCGAAATTAGGGTGCGATACGGTATGTCAAGAGGTAAGGATACCTTGATTTTATTTTGATTCTAACTCCCAAGTCATTTCTCAACATCGTGGTTCCTCCACAAAACTTTGACTTGAGGTATAACCTTGGAGCGTAGAATATGTTCCTTCTTATCCAAAATTTGAGCAGGGAACCTCTTCATACGCCAAATCTTCCGCTATTTCGTCTAGGTTCTAACTCAATAATATGGTTCGGGTCTTTCACATATTTACGTAACATAGATATGTGAAAAGCGTTATGAAACACGAGACATATTTGGAGGTAAAGCGAGTCTATAGAGCCACGCGGTTCCTACTCGATCGAGGATTAAAATGGATGGAGATGAATCGAGGATTAAGTTTTCCTCTCTTTCCAAATCTTGTAACTCCTTTCCATGGAGCAACTCTTAACAACACACATGATCTCCTATATCGAATTCCACGTCCTTTCGATGAAGATCAAGATAACTCTTTTGTCGATTTTGTGAGGTTTTTATACGTTGTCGGATCATTTGAATCTTTTCCGTAGTCATACGTACCAACCGGTCCCAACAACGTTGCTTCACCCACCTCATCCCAAAGATCTTTGGAGAAGCGACACTTTCTTCCATACAATGCTTGAATGGAGCCATGCCAATACTTGCTTGATAAGCTGTTGTTGTAAAGAAAACTCCACCAATGGTAAGAACTTGTCCCAACTCCTTGAAATCAAGGACACAGAGTCTTAATAGATCTTCAAGAGTTTGAATAGTCCTCTCCATTCGTCCGGTAAAATTCGAGGATGATATGCCGAGCTAAATCGTAAGTCTGTGCCCATAGCTTTTTGCAAACTAACCCAAAATCGTGAAGTGAATCTTGGGTCTCGATCGAAACTATGGATCTTGGCATACCATGCGATCTTACAATCTCGTTTATATACATCTGAGCAAGACGTTCAAGTGTATAAGTTTCTCGTATCGGTAAGAAGAAATGAGCGGACTTGGTCAATCTATCAACAATGACCCAAATCGCATCAATGCTTGAGAAACCTTAGGAAGGCCCAGTATGAAAATCCATGGTAATGTGCTCCCACTTCCATTACGGAATTTCAAGTGGTTGCAATGGACCTTTTGGTACTTGATGTTCCGCTTTTAACTCGTTGACAAGTTAGACACCTTGAGATAAACAACGCTATCTCTCTTCATATTGCTCCACCAAAATGTATGATTTAATATCATGATACATTTTGGTACTCCCGAGATGGAATGCAAATGGTGTGTTGTGCGCCTCCATCATGATATTATACTTTAAATCGGTCGTTAGGAACACAAAGTCCGGAGTTGACTCAAGTATTCCTTCTTCATCGATTCTTGCTTCCCAAGATAGCACCTTCTTGCACTTTCTTCTTCATACGCATCGCCTCCAGTGTCCGTAGCTTGGCGAACTTTAACTTTATCGATTAAAGTCTCGGTTCTACTCAGATACTCGCTTATCATCACATGCGTCCCCTGAGTCTTTAACTCTATCTCCATCCTTTGCAAGTCACACAAAATGGGCCTTTGCGTTGACAATATCGCACTCAGACTTGCATATGATTTTCTACTCAACGCGTCTACCTACCACGTTCGCTTTTCCAGGATGGTATTGGATGGTATGATCATAATCTTTCAACGAGTTCAAGCCAACGTCGTTGTCGCATGTTGAGTTCCTTTTGAGTGAAGAAATATTTGAGGCTTTTATGATCCAGTAAAGATCTCCACTTTCTCCCCATACAAGTAATGCCTCCAAATTTTAAGTGTGAAGACAACAATGCCAACTCTAGATCATGAGTAGGATAATTCCTCTCATATTCTTTGAGTTGTCGCGAGGCATAGGCTATTACTTTTCCATGTTGCATGAGAACACATCCCAACCCTTTGCTCAAGCATCATTTGTAGATGACAAATCCCTCCGAGCGGATGGTATTGTCGAGCAGTCTTGAAATAAGTCTCTCTTGAGTTCTTGAAAACTCTTCTCACATTCTTCGCTCAAACCGAACTTTGTATCTTCCGAGTCATTTGAGTCGATGGAATAGCGATTCGAGAAAATCCTTCCACGAATCTCAGATAATAACCAATTTAAACCGAGAAAGCTACGTGACTTTCGGTCATCGATTTAGGTTGTTCCCGACTTTGAATAGCTTCAATATTTCTTTGGGTCAGCAGATATTCCATGACTTGATACCCGTGCCCAAGGAATGCTACTTCTTCAAGCCGAACTCGCATTTCTTCAACTTGGCATAAAGCTTATATTCACGAAGCTTTTGGAGTGTCGACCTCAAGTGTTGCTCATGATCTTCACGGCTTTTGGAATAAATAAGGATGTCATCAATAAAGACGACCACAAAGTGATCTAAATATTCCTTGAATACTCTGGTTCATCATATCCATGAAGGCGGCGAGGAGCATTAGTCAATCCAAAGGACATAACTAGGAATTCATAATGCCCGTCATCAGGAGTTCCGGAAAGTCATCTTTGGAATGTCGTGGTTTAATCTTCAATTGGTGATATCCGGAACGAAGATCGATCTTTGAAAAGAATTTGGCTCCTTCTGAATCGGTCAAACGGTCATCAATACGTGGCAATGGATACCGATTTTGATGGTGACGTGATTCAACTCCCGATAATCAATACAAAGTCGCATACTCCCATCTTTCTTCTTCACGAATAGAGCGAGGAGCACCCCAAGGAGAAGTACTTGGGGACGAATAAAGCCAATGTCTAACAATTTCTGCAGTTGGGTCTTTAACTCCTCGAAGTTCAATAGAGCCATTCGATATGGGGCTTTGGAAATAGGTTTTGTCTAGGGTTCAAGGTCGATACAAAATTCAATTTCACGCCTCTGAGGGGTAGGCAGGAAGTTCTTCGAGAATCGTCGGAAATTTATTAACAATAGAAATATCGTTCAAAAGCGACGTATTTTTGTTTAAATCTATGACATGAGCTAAGAAAGCGACATCCGTTTTTCAATAAACGAATAGCTTTATGGCTTGAGATGACCGTGATTGATTTTAATGGTTTGGTCGTTTGAATTCGTGATAATAGGTTGATTAGGAATATGAAAGCTAACAACCTTACGAAAACAATCAATTTTTGCATGATAAGTAGTTAACCAATCAATCCCTAGAATCACGTCAAATGCAAGTATTTTTAATGAAATAAGATCGACGAGGTAATGAGAGGTACCGATTTGAACCAAACAAGACTTATAAGCAAAGTGGATGTAATGAAGGTTTCTCCCAACGGAGTTTCCACAGATAAGTCAAAGTCAAATTTCTCCGAGTCAAATTTAATCGATGAGCGCAAGTAGGAGAAATAAAAGAATGGGTAGAACAAATTATCAAATAAAGTATAGACTTCATTAGAGTTTATGATAAGCTTACCCGTGATGACCTCATTCGGATTCCTTGCTCTTTGGGAGGTCACAACAAACGCTTCCTCAGACTACTTCTGGGTTTTGAATTTTTCGGAATGGCCTTTGGTGCCTCCATCCTAGCTGAATTTGTCTTGATGAAACGACAAAATCGAGCTAAGTGACCTTCTCTTCCACAATTATAACATGCTTTGACTCGGCATGACGCAGTTTGATCGATGTGTCCTCTCCTCCGCATTTGAAGCATATGATAGGTGGTCTTTTCCTTCCTTAACAATGGGTCTTTGTCTTTGACGTCTTTCCACCATTGTTGAATCTCCGTTTCTTGAAATGTCCATTCTTATTGTTTTGGCCCCGATTACCACAAAGTGGTTACCATATCCGGCCTGTTGATTCCCTCCACGCTTGTTGTCACCGCTCGATGACTACTACCATTGGTATTATAATTTTGTTTACCGCTGCTCTCTTTTTAGTTGTGTTGACTCATTATCGCGTTCCACTAATCGAGCCCTATTTACAACATCCGAATACAAACACGGTTTATGAGAAATAAGATGTTGACGTATCTCTGCTTTCAAACCTCTTAAAACATTCGCGCCATTCTTTCTTCATTATCCACCAGTGGGGACGAAAGCGTGATAACTCCACAAATTTTGCCTCGTATTGCGACACGGCCATATTATTTTGTTCCAACTTGATAAATTCCACCTCCTTCATGTGGCGAATACTTTCGGGAAAGTATTTGTCGTTGAGCGACTCTCGAACTTCTCCCAAGATATCTTGAGACAAAGAAGTTGAGTACGTTTTTTATCGATTCCCACCAAGAATCCGCCTCTCAAGCAACATAAAAGCGGTGAAAGGAACCTTTTGCTCCTCCGAGCATCCCAAGACATCAAATATCTTGGTAATCTGCTTTATCCATGCTTCCGCTTGAAGTGGTTTTGACTCTTCCTTAAACTCCGGTGGTCCCAGCTCCTTGAATTGTTTAAGCGGTGGACCACCGAGAGTTTTCCGTGTTTCCACCCACGTTTTGGGCGGGAGAGTCTCTGCTTCTTTGTTGCATAAATTGCATAAAGCCTCCGAACATTTGATCATTCATCATTTGAGTCGGTGTTGTTGTTTTTGCATGAGGATTATCGCCTTCGATGCACATTATCCACGATTATTGATATGTGGTGAATCAACGATCGTCTGCGCTTCATTGCTATTCTCAACATTCTCGGATGTCATTTTGAGATCATCGCCACAAAACAAAAGGTTAATTGACATGTAACAAATTATCCCTATCTTACGACCAACCCATAAAATAAAGCACATAAACTTAGGTAGGTCATACTAGCGAAGGTATTCCCCGTCCCTCCCTCCTAGTATTATTCTCATATCTTAGCAGGATCATATCCTAAGCTCGATACTAATTGTGACGCCCCCAAAATTAGGTATACATCACCCATCTTGGGTCGCCACTTACATAGTATGTAATTTAAATACAACTTAATACATAAAGCTGTGAGTTTAAATACAAATATCGTCTACTAGATATTATACAAACTCAAAAAGGAGTCCTCATTACAATTATTATCACTTTATTTTACAGAATAGTGAGGACTACTAATGCTATCTTGAGGACCATCACTAGTTTCCCCGGCTCGTCCCAACTATATTCTCATTTCAAAGAAACGGTGAAAGAAAGGGTGAGCTCAACTAGCCCAAGAAGAAATATTATGACTATGATAATGCGAGAATAAATTATCAATAGTCTTCAACAATGTTAAACCGATAAAATACAATGAGACAACCGGTTTAAGCTGCAGTTGAAATATCAATCCATTAAAAGAGTCAAGTAGAAAATAAAGTCTACTATCTTTTAGGTTTTAAAAGGTTTTTCATCATTTGTTTATAATTGAGACTCACTTTAATAAATATTTCACATCATCGAATCACCCCACACTACTACGGCCGAGGATATTCTTTAGTATCGCGACCACAATTATTCATGCACTACGGGCCAAGAATATTTGTGTATTCATTAATGGTCATGATCATGCCAACAATCGGCGTCCATCAATGCACTACTACCCTTCGAGGATTTTATCACATCATTTGTAACATTACTGGCCATGATTACACAGAATAGTCTCTGGTCATAATCATACCAAGTCCATCTACGCACTATGTGCCATGAGATGACTTTCAAAAAATATAAACATGAGGATGATGACAATGATATAAGAATTCAATAAAACAAGTTCAAGAATTATTTTATCCAGAATTATTAACGCCCAAATTGTCAACATGATCTTTGTTTTGTAGAGTAAAATTCAAGAATGATCGGAAGAATATTTCCATGAAAAGATCTTTGGATGAAACGCAAATATCAAGGATATTCTACTAATTTCATGGAGTATAGAAGTCAAAGTTTTAACCAACTGGGTATAATAAAGAATGGAATAACAAAAGAAATCACCATGCATGCGATAGACCGCATGCATAAAGTTATTCCAAGCAGAATAATAAATAACGGAACCAGTGTCGTGAAATTCACACAAGCAGGATGTTCCAATGTAATAATAAAGATGGAACCGGATCCGGTGTAAAACACATGATAGGATATTCCAACAGAATAATAAAAAAGCGGAACCAGGTCTGTAGGTGTAAAACACATGATGGATGTTCCAATGAGAATAATAAAGGCGGAACCAGTCCGGTGTAAAACACATGCAGCGGATGTTCCAAATGAATAATAGAAGAATGTCACCAAGTATAGGGTAAACCAGGTATACAAAGTTATTCCAGCAGAATAATAAGCAATGGAATAACAACAGATTCTCTTCATGAATAAGAAAGAATAACACCCCTTACTTTTGGTAGGAGATTGAATCGCGATTAGTGTAGTAACAAAATACTCTTCTTCTTTCTCTCTTATTCTTTCTATACTTTTCTCTCTCTATAGCTTGAATGAATTAAGTGAAAATAATGAAGCCCTAGGCCTCTATTTATAGAAGATTTCTAGCTTAGCACCGCTTAGTGTGAAAAGGCAAGTGGCTTTAACGATTTGGTTTGGCCTTTGTAATGTGAAACGACAAGTGGTTCGGCCTTTTGTAATGTGAAACGACAAGTGGTTCGACGTCCCGTAAAGGTAATTACTATTAACGGAAGGTAAATACTATTGACGAAGGTAAATACTATTCACAAGGGTAATTACTATGACGAAGGTAAATACTTATCGATGAAGAGACTCTTAGATGATGACATATGAGCCCCCATAAAATAATCAAACTTACCACAAATCATAACACATATTTAATCTTTCAACAATTATTAATCATTTATAACTTGTCGTCTCAATTATTGATTTAATACTATAACATATTATCTGAGATGATAATTGTGACAATAATTGAATCAATAATATAAGAGATATGATCGCAAAGCAATTATCAGTAGCAATAATTGAGCATAGTGGTGAGTGACTTCTCACGTAAGCATCGATAATCAATACTAGTGTGCTTCTTATACAACCACAGCGTACATCGCATTTTACCACCGGGTAGTTCAAGCAGTTTTAACAGTAACACCTCCGTAGTTATTTTTATAAAATATTTTTGTCGCTTCAATCAATCCTAATAATAATGTTGTGGGGTCCACCAATGATTGAGCCATTGTATTTAATATTTCCTAACAAAAAGAATATTCCCGACCAAACGAATATTTTATAACAACTTGCATACTTTGCAAAATTTATAAATATTACCCACAACTATAACATTATATCAAATTTATTCCATAATATTCAAAATAATATTTATAGAAAAATTCATCTTTATTTATAAAAGTTTGAGGGTCTTACACTTTGTACTGTGTTCAAGATCAATAAAGAATTCAACTTCACGTTCGGGGTAACCGGAAGTTCTTGAAATACGTCGGGAAAGTCAATAACAACAGGAATATTATTCAAATTTAACGTGTCTTTATTCAAATCCATAACATGGGCTAAGAAAGCTTGACATCCATTTTTCAATAAACGAATAGCTTTATGATTAGATATGACAGTGATTGATTTTAATGGTTTAGTTGCTTGAATTGCATACAACAGGTTGGTTAGAATATGAAAACTAACAACCTTACGAAAACAATCAATTTTGGCATGATGAGTAGTTAACCAATCAATCCCTAAAATCACATCAAAAACAAGTATTTTTAAAGAGATAAGGTCAACAAGTAAGGTGATGGTGCCAACTTGAATCAAACAAGATTTATAAATAGTGGATGTGATGAAAGTTTCTCCTAACGGAGTTTCCACAGATAGGTCAAAGTCTAATTTCTCCCGAGTCAAGTTTAAACGTTGAGCACATGCAGGAGAGATAAATGAATGGGTAAGACGGTATCAAGTAAGGTATAAACTTCGCAAGAATTTATAAATAGCTTACCGTGATCACCTCGTTTGGGTTCCTCGCATTTTGACCGACCACAACAAACGCTTCTTCCGGAATCGTTGACTTTGACTTTTCAGGACGATCTTTTGAGTCACCGTCCCCATTGAACTAGGTTTTGCTACCGCATAATCTCGAAGCGATATGTCCTTCCTTTCCACAATTATAGCATACCTTGAAACTGTTGTGGGCGCTTTGACCGATATGTCCCTCTTTTCCACATTTGTAAGATATGATGGGTGGTCGTTTCTCCTCCCTTAGAACCGATTCTTTTTAAGACTGTCGTCTTCACATGGTCGTTGTTGAATCTCCTCTTTTTAAAATCTCCTCCGACTCGTTTTTCTATTTTCACGGGCTATGATTACCACCAGAGTGGTTACCATTTTTGTCCGTCTGCATTTCTTTCTCCATTTGGTTATCATTATTACATTGATCGCTATCTCTCGTACGATCCTCGGTTATGGTCCCTCGGTTGAACATACTCGTTATCTCGCTTCTAACAATTGAGCCACATTATAACATCATCGAATAGAGAAAATTTATGAGAAATGAGATATTGTCGTACGACGGGTTTCAAACCTCTCTCGTAAACATCCGCGTCATCACGCTCCTCATTCTCCACCAAATGAGGTGCAAACACGGATAACTCGTAAACTTTGCCTCGTCATTGAGACACCGTCATGTTGTTTTGTTCTAATCGATGAACTCCACTTCCTTCATATGATTTAACACTTTCGGAAAGTATTTGTTATTAAATAGTTTTGAAACATCTCCCCAAGACATCTTTGAGTGCGGTTTTGGATGGAGTACGCTTCACGACTCCCACCGATGATCTGTCTCGCCGCACGGAACATAAAGGTGGCGAATGGAACCTTCTGTTCCTCCTCCGCATCCCAAGACATCGAATATCTTGGTAATTTGCTTGACCCATGTTTTCGCCCGTGATCGGATCTCGGCTTTTCCTTAAATTCGGTGGTCCCAACTTTTCGAACTCGATTGGTGTGACAACCCGTGAATTGCTATCATTTTCTCCTCAGATTTTGAATACGAGTCTCCTAAATCGATTTTTGCATGAACCGCAAAAAGCTTCTAAACATCCCTCGCTCATCATCTCGCCATTGGTGTTGTTCACAAGAGGAACATTGCCACTGTTGCACGTTCTCCTCGTTGGTGAGTACAGCTGGCGTCTCCACGATCTCATTTCCATTGTTAATATTCTCGATCGACATTCTCAAATATTGTCATAAAACAAGGGTTAATTAAAGAAATCAATATATCACATAATATCCTTATATCTTGACCAACTAACAAATAAGCTTAGGTAGGACACACTAGCGAAGGATTTACTCTCTCTCCCTCCTCCTAGTTCTATTCCCCGATCTCCGCCGAGATCATATCCCTAAGCTCGATACCAATGGCGCCCCAAAATAGGTATACATCACCCATTACGAGTTGTCAATACATGGTACGAAACAACTACAACTTTATTATTACAACAATAAAAGCGTGAGTTTGAATACAAATATTATCTTCTAGACAATATTTATACTCAAATAAATCCTCATCACATTTATTGATACATTATTTTACAAAATGGTGAGGACTACTAAACAACTCTCTCTAGAACCTTCATTCCATACCCCTCGACTGTACTCGCTTATATTCTCGCCTCACGAGAAGAAAAATGGAACAAAAGGAAAAGGGTGAGCTCAACTAGCCCAAAGAAGAATATTATGACTAAGATAATATACAACAAATTATCATTAGTCTTCAACAGGGAAAAATCTAATAGAATACAATAGACAAAGAAGTTTTTAAATCAATATTCTCAACGGAAATAATAATTCATTAGAAGAGTTAAGTAGAGAATGCAAAACTACTATCTTCTATGTATGAATTTAAAAGTTCATAAATCATCTTTTATGTGGACGCCCCAAAATAGGTATAGATCACCCATTCGAGTTGTCAATACATGGTACGTAAACAACTACAACTTTATTATTACAACAAGAAAGCGTGAGTTTGAATACAAATATTATCTTCTGACCATATCTATACTCAAATAAATCCTCATCACATTTATTGATACATTATTTTACAAAAATGGTGAGGACTACTAAACAACTCTCTCTAGAACCTTCATTCCATACCCCGACTGCACTTTCGCTTATATTCTCGCCTCCCGAGAAGAAAAATAGAACAAAAAAGGAAAAGGGTGAGCTCAACTAGCCCAAGAATGAATATTATGACTAAGATAATATACAACAAATTATCGTTAGTCTTCAACAGGAAAAATCTAATAGAATACAATAGACAACAAATTTTAAATCAATATTCGCAATGAAAATAATAATTCATTAGAAGAGTTAAGTAGAGAATGCAAACTACTATCTTCTATGTATGAATTTAAAAGTTCATCGTCTATCTTTTATCCCCCAAACATCAATCAATATATATCGGAATCAAATATTCATCTTTGCACTCACAGCCAAAGATATTCATCATCGTCATGTTCATCTAAACACTGCTCATCTTTGCACTACTGGCCAAAGATATTCATCGAAATCATTCATCTTTGCACTACTGAGCCAAAGATATTCAATAATATCATCATTTAAGACTGAGGATGATGAAAATATTTTTAAAGAAACGAATCCGGTGAAACAAAATGACAAGGATTAAGGATTAAGGATTCGTACTTTGTTTTATCCATGTCTAAAAATACCTCAAAAATAATCATAGTGGTGTAAAATTCAAGAATGATCAAAACATGGATATAATCAAAGCTAGTATCCGAATAGATATTTTGACGAAAAGAAAATTTTTCATTTTTGATGAATAGTCTTGATCTTCGTGAATAGTGTCGATATCGTGAATATCACAGTACACGTGAATAGTAACTCACACCTAAAGTTCCAAATTTGATAAAACTTCAGATCAATATTTCAACATAATGATATTGAAGAAATAATATCATTACGAAAAAAAATAATATCCTTACCTCGAAAGATTAAGACTTCAAATTTGGAATACCGGGTATATAGTCTTTGAAAGGAACTTCAGACCGAATCTAACAATACTCAAAGTATACTCAAAATACTCACAAGAATACGCATTTCGATAATATAGAGAGAGAAAACTTCATTTCTGGTGTGATTTTCAATTCTAACCTAAGCACCCTATTTATAGGAAAACGCTTTAGAACACAAAAAGCGTAAAATTTAATAAAATATTAATATATATTATAAATTTCTTAGCCCATCTTTGAAGATCTGATTTCAAAGCAATTAATATCACATGTTAGCCCACTTAAATGCAAAAAAACGTTTTTCTTTAAAATAATAATAATAACTTCCAAAAATCAATTATTTCGGAGCTTTGTAACTTCAATAATTCACAATAAATAGCCCTTTTATCAGAAAATTTGAATCTCGCGTATTTTTATAGGAAATTCAATTCTCTACAACTTTGCAGAAGAAAGGTTTTCCAAATTCCAAACAGAAATTGACCGAAATCCACAAACGGGCGATTTTACAAGCTATAATCAAATTTCAGTCAATAAATGGGGTCCACCGACATGTTTAACATGTTTTAAACATTTATTGCAACAAAAATACTCTTCCTCCTCGTATACTCATATATCCCACATTCGTTGTAAAAATATCACCATTATTATATATTTAAAATATAATAATACATTTAAATGAATTATTTTATCAGAAAAAGATAAAATTTCAATTTTCAACAATTGTCACATTAAAAATTTTCTCCATCTATATCCACATAAAATCAATATTTTTCTTATCATATGAATCAATAATTAATTATTCACAAATAATATTACAGAATCACAATATTGACAACCAGGCAGTTCCCAGGAAAGAGGGGGCTTTCCAATAAAGATTTCTCCTCTTTGGCGTAATTAGGTGACCAAACCTCTCCTTGAAGTAACTTTCTAGACATTGCCAATAATGTTATCCAATAATATTATTCGGATAATATGAATTATTGCTCGATAATGGAAAAAATTTGTGTAATGATAATTTATTGAAACAACAAAGAATATAAAATATCAATACAAGCAATTATTGAATCAATAAAATATTTGAAGCGAATTATCGTAACCATTATTAAGTAGTGCCTTTCACGTAAGAATCAATAATTGGTGCAATACCGTATAAAGCACTTGTGTTTTAACCACCGAAGTATTTTAACAAGATTATCTGTGATAATAACTACTACCATTATTTTTAAACAACTTATATTTGTCATTTTCTTCATCCAATTGCTTTCAGTTATGGGGCCCACACACGGTCGCTATCGTCAGCATACGAATATTCCCACAAGCATTTAATATTCCACGACCAAACGAATATTCCCCGACAACAATGAATATTTTATAACCACTTGCTTTATTTTAAAATATTTATGTATTTTACCCTAACTATCCACATTAATCACATCAACCCTTACTATTTCAAAATAATAAATAGAGAAAATTAAATTTCATTAATAATAAGTTGGGGTCTTACAACCTCCCCTCCTTATGAAATTTCGTCCTCGAAATTGACGTACGTACCTGGTGTTTCGAAAAGGTGAGGATACCTCGCTTTCATTTCCGTTTCCAATTCAAGGTCATTTCCTCTATAGCATGATTCCTCCACAAAACTTTAACTTGTGGTATGACCTTTGCGCGTAGGACATGCTCCTTCCTATCCAAGATCTTGACAGGTACCTCCTCATACGTTAAGTCTTTGACTATCTCGTCCGGTTCTAACTCTATAACGTGGTTCGGGTCTTTCAAATATTTCTAAGTACACAGATATGTGAAACACATTATGAACACGAGACATACTCTGAGGTAACGCGAGTCTATAGGCTACATTTCCTACTCGGTCAAGAATTTGAAATGGACCAATAAATCGTGGATTGAGTTTTTTCTCTTCCCAAATCTTGTAACTCCCTTCCATGGAGCAACTTCAACAATATATGATCCCCTATACTAAATTCCACGACCTTTCGATGAAGATCCGCATAACTCTTTTGTCGATCTTGTGCCGCGTTTGTATCGTTGTCGAATCATTTGGATCTTTTCTGTAGTCATTCGTACCAACTCGGGTCCCAACAATGTTGCTTCACCCACCTCGTCCCAACATATTGGAGAGCGACACTTTTCGTCCATATAATGCTTGAATGGAGCCACACCTATACTTGCTCGATAAGCTGTTGTTGTAGGAGAATTCCACCAATGGTAAATACTTATCCCAACCGCCCTTGAAGTCAGGACACGAGTCTTAATAGATCTTCAAGAGTTTGAATAGTTCTCTCTCGATTGTCCGTCCGTTTGGGGATGGTATGCGAACTAAATCGCAAATCCGTGCCCATAGCTTTTTGTGCAAGCTAACCCAAAATCTTGAAGTGAATCTTGGGTCACGATCCAAAACTATGGATACTGAGCATGCCATGCAACCTCACAATCTCATTCACGTACATACTAGCAAGGCGTTCAAGGAATAAGTCTCCCGTCTCGGCAAGAAATGAGCGGACTTGGTTAATCTATCAACAATAACCCAAATAGCATTGATGCCTTGAGAAACCATAGGAAGACCCATGCTTGAAATCCATGGTAATATGTTTCCACTTCCATTTCGAAATCTCAAGTGGTTGCAATGAGACCCTTAGGTACTAGATGCTCTCGCCTTTACACGTTGACAAGTTAAACACATCGAGATAAACTTTGCAATCTCTCTCTTCATATTGTTCCACCAAAATGTATGTCAAGATCACGATACATTTTGGTACTTCGAGATGGATTGCAAATGGTGTATTGTGTGCCTCCATCATAATCTTGTACTTCAAATCAGTCGTTAGGAACACAAAGTCTAGAGTGGACTTGAAGTATTCCTTCTTCATCAATTCTCGCTTAGGAATAGCTCCTTCTTGTATTTTCTTCTTCATCGCGCATCGACTCCGGGTAGGTGGCTTGAGCAACCTTAACTTTTTCTATTAAAGTTGGCTCTATCATTATACTTGACATCATCGCACTTTCGTTCCGCATATGATCTTCTACTCAATGCGTCATTTACCACGTTCGCTTTTCGAGGATGGTATTGAATAGTGTGGTCGTAGTCTTTCAATAGCTTTCGAGCCAACGTCACTGCCGCATGTTGAGTTCTTTTTTAGTGAAGAAATATTTAAGGCTTTTATGGTCTGAATATATCTCCACTTTCTCCCCATATAGATAGTGCCTCCATATCTTTAGCGCGAAAACGACTGCTGCCAACTCTAGATTATGAGTTGGATAATTCCTCAAATATTCTTTAAGTTGTCGCGAGGCATAGACTATGACTTTCCCACGTTGCATGAGAACACATCCTAACCCTTTGCCTGAAGCATCGCTGTAGATAACAAATCCATCCGAACCAGATGGTATTGTTAGAACAGGTGCCAAAATAAGTCTCCTCTTAAGCTCTTGGAAACCCTTCTCGCATTCTTCACTCCAAACGAATTTTGTATCCTTCCGAGTTAGCTGAGTTAATGGAGTAACGATTCGAGAAAACCCTTCCACGAATCTCCGATAATAACCAGCTAGACCCAGAAAGCTACGTACTTCGGTCACCGACTTCGGTTGCTCCCAACTTTGTATTGCTTCAATACTCCATGTTTTGACACCACGTGCCCAAGAAATGCTACTTCCTCAAGCCAGAACTAGCATTTCTTCAATTTGGCATATAGTTTGTTTTCACGAAGCCTTTTGAGTACCAGCTTCAAATGGTGCTCATGATCTTCACGACTTTTGGAATATATATGAGGATGTCATCAATAAAGACAACAACAAACTGATCCAAATATTCCTTGAATACTCGGTTCATCATATCCATGAAAGCCGTAGGAGCATTAGTCAGTCCGAAAGACATGACTAAGAATTCATAATGCCCGCATCGAGTTCAAGCGCGTCTTTGGAATATCCTCGATTCTAATCTTGGTGATGATATCCGTAAGCGAAGATCGATTTTGAAAAGAATTGTGCCCTTGCAATCGGGTCAAATAAGTCATCAATACGAGGTAGAGGATACCTATTCTTGATGGTGACATGGTTCAATTTCGATAGTCAATACAAAGTCGCATACTCCCGTCTTTTTTTCTTTACGAATAAAAGCAGAGCACCCCAAGGAGATGTACTAGACGAATGAAACCGATGTCCAACAATTCTCGTAGTTGACCTTTAACTCTGAAGTTCAATAGAGCCATTCGATATGGGGTTTTAGAAATGGGCTTTGTATCACAGTTCAAGATCAATAAATAATTCAACTTCACGCCTCGGGGTAGGCCGGAAGTTCTTGAAAATACGTCGGGAAAGTCAATAACAACAGAATATTATTCAAATTTGACGTGTCTTTATTCAAATCCATAACATGGGCTAAGAAAGCTTGACATCCGCTTTTTCAATAAACGAATAGCTTTATGATTAGATATGATGATGATTGATTTTAATGGTTTAGTTGCTTGAATTGCATACAACTGACGAGGTTGTTTAGGAATATGAAAGCTAACAACCTTACTGAAAACAATCAATTTTGGCATGATGTGTAGTTAACCAATCAATCCCTAAAATCACATCAAAAGCAAGTATCTTTAAAGAGATAAGGTCAATGTAAGGTGATGGTGCCAACTTGAATCAAACAAGATTTATAAGCAGTGGATGTGATGAAAGTTTCTCCTAACTGAGTTTCCACAGATAGTCAAAGTCTAATTTTTTCGGAGTCAAATTTAAACGTTGAGCACAAGTAAGAGAGATAAATGAATGGGTAGCACCAGTATCAAGTAAGGTATAAATTTTCCCAAGAATTTATAAATAGCTTACCCGTGATCACCTCGTTTGGGTTCTCGCATTTTGACCAACCACAACAAACGCTTCTTCCAGAACAGTTGACTTTGACTTATCTCGGGACGATCTTTTGAGTCACCGTCCCCATTGAACTAGGTTTCGCCACTGCATAATCTCGAGCGATATGTCCTTCCTTTCCACAATTATAGCATACCTTGAAGCTGTTGTGGGCGGTTTGATCGATATGTCCCTATTTTCCGCATTTAGTAGATATGACCGGTGGTCGTTCTCCTCCCTTAGAACCGATTGTCACTTAAGACTTTATCGTCTTCACATGGTCGTTGTTAAATCTCCTCTTTTAAAATCTCTCCTCGACTCGCTTCTTCTATTTTCATGGCCATGATTACCACTTTTGAGTGGTTACCATTTTGTCGTTTGTTTTTTCTCCATTTGGTTATCATTATTACATTGATCGCTATCTCCAGTACGATCCACGGTTGTGGTCCCTCGGTTGACCGTACTTCGTTATCTCGCTTCTAATAATTGAGCCTCATTTACAACATCGAATAGAGAGAAAAGTTTATGAGAAATGAGATATCGACGTATCGTGTTTCAAACCTCTAAGAAACATCCGCGTCACGTTCCTCATTCTCCACCAAATGAGGTGCAAACCGGATAACTCTCGCAAACTTTGCCTCGCATCTTGAGACACCGCCATGTTGTTTTGCTTCTAATCGATGAACTCCACTTCCTTCATACGACCGAACACTTTCGTGAAAGTATTTGTCATTAAATAGTTTCAAACGTTTCCCAAGATACATCTTTGAGTGCGGGTGGATGGGTACGCTTCCTGAGACTCCCACCGATGATCGCCCGCCCACGGAACATAAAGGTGGCGAATGGAACCTTCTGTTCTCCAGTGCATCCCAAGACATCGAATATCTTGGTAATTTGCTTGACCCATGTTTCCGCCATGATGGGATCCGGCTTTCCCTTAAATTCGGTGGTCCCAACTCTTTGAACTCGCTTGTTTGTGACAACCGTGAATTGCTATCATTTCTTACGTATTTTGAACACGAGTCTCCTCGTTTGATTTTGCATGAACTATGCAAAAAGCTTCTAAACATCCCTCGTTCATCATCGCTTCGAGTGGTGTTGTTCACGGGAGGAACATTGCCACACTGTTGTACACGTTTCTCCTCGTTGGTGAGTACAAGCGTCTCTATGGTCTCATTTCCATTGTTAATATTCTCGATCGACATTCTCAAATCATGTCATAAAACAAGGGTTAATTAAGGAAATCAATATATCACATAATATCCTTATATCTTGACCAACTAAAAAAATAAGCTTAGGTAGGACACACTAGTGGCGAAGGATTTACTCGTCTCTCCCTCCTAGTTCTATTCCCGATCTCCGCCAGAGATCATATCCCTAAGCTCGATACCAACCATTTGACGCCCCCAAAATAGGTATACATCACCCATTCTCGAAGTTGTCAATACATGGTACGTAAAACAACTACAACTTTATTATTACAACAAGAAAGCGTGAGTTTGAATACAAATATTATCTTCTGCATAATATCTATACTTAAATAAATCCTCATCACATTTATTGATACATTATTTTACAAAAATGGTGAGGACTACTAAACAACTCTCTCTAGAACCTTCATTCCATACCCCAGGCTGCATCTCCTATATTCTCGCCTCACGAGAAGAAAAAATGGAACAAAAAGGAAAAGGGTGAGCTCAACTAGCCCGGTAAAGAATATTATGACTAAGATAATATACAACAAATTACCGTTAGTCTTCAACAGGAAAAATCTAATAGAATATAATAGACAACAAATTTTAAATCAATATTCGCAATGAAATAATAATTCATTAGAAGAGTTAAGTAGAGAATGCAAACTACTATCTTCTATGTATGAATTTAAAAGTTCATCGTCTATCTTTTATCCTTGTAACATCAATCAATATACATCTGGAATCAAATATTCATCTTTGCACACTGAGCCAAAGATATTCATCGATTGGTCATGTTCATCTAAACACTGTTCATCTTTGCACTACAACCAAAGATATTCTTCAGAAATCATTCATCTTTGACTTCTGAGCCAAAGATATTCAATAATATCATCATTTAAGGCGAGGATGATGAAAATATTTTTAAAGAAGCGAATCGGTGAAACAAAATG
The DNA here is from genome assembly GCA_020205615.1 of Panax quinquefolius. Lineage (NCBI taxonomy): Eukaryota > Viridiplantae > Streptophyta > Magnoliopsida > Apiales > Araliaceae > Panax > Panax quinquefolius. The sequence goes on along the minus strand of CM035169.1, from coordinate 26,670,288 downwards.
ACAAGGATTAAGGATTAAGGATTAAGGATTCGTACTTTGTTTTATCCATGTTCAAAAATACCTCAAAAATAATCATAGTGGTGTAAAATTCAAGAATGATCAAAACATGGATACAATCAAAGCTAGTATCCGAATAGATATTTTGGACAAAAGAAGAAATTTTATTTTTATTGAATAGTGCCAGTATCGTGAATATCTAAGTATCGTGAATAGTAACTCAGACATCAAAAGATAGAAATTTCCCAAAAACATCTTCACACTTCTACATGAATAGTACTCGTGAATAAGTAACTCGTGAATAGTAACTCGTGAATAAGTAACTCATGAATAGTAACCCTAAACATGGAAAAGTTCCAAATTTGATAAAAAGTTCCAACCAATATTTCAAAGATAATGATATTGAAGAAATAATATCATCCGAGAAGAAAATAACATCCTTACCTCAAAGATTAATACTTTAAATTTGGAATCTAGGGTATAGTCTTTGAAGGGAACTTGCACCGTCTAACAATACTCAAATGATACTCACAAGAATACGCTCAATATATCGAGAGAGAAATAGAGAGAAACTTCGGTTTCGGTGTGTTTTTAATTCTAACCCTAAGCACCCTATTTATAGGAAAATGCTTAGAACACAAAGCGAAAATTGAATATAATATTAATATATTTTCACATTTTCTTTAGCCCACCTTAGACAAACTGATCTCAGCCCATTTGAATCACATGTGAGGCCAACTTAGTTGCAAAAATGTTTTTCTCAAAATAATTAACTAAAACTCCCAAAAATTAATTATTTGAGAACTTGAACTTCAATAATTCATAATAAATAGCCCTTTCATCAGAAAATTAGAATCTCGGGAGTTTTATAGGAAATTCAATTCTCTACAACTTTTGCGTAAGAAAGTTTTTCCAAATTCCAAATAAAAATTGACCGAAATTCACAAGCGAAGCGATTTTCACAGTTATAATCAAATTTCGGTCAATAAATGGGGTCCACCAACATGTTTAACATGTTTTAAACATTTATTGCAACAAAAATACTCTTCCTCCTCGTATACTCATATATCCCACATTCGTTGTAAAATATCACCATTATTATATTATTAAAATATAATAATATATTTAAATAATTATTTTATCGGAAAAAGATAAAATTTCAATTTTCAACAATTGTCACATTAAAATTTTTCTCCATCTATATCCACATAAAATCAATATTTTCTCATCATATGAATCAATAATTAATTATTCACAAATAATATTAAAGAATCACAATATCGACAACCGTGCGGTTCCAGGAGAGGGGCTTTCAATAAGAATTTCTTCATCGACGCTAGCATGATTAGGTGACCAAACCTCTCCTTAGATGTAACTTTCTAGACATTGCCAATAATGTTATCTAATAATATTATTCAGATAATATGAATTATTGCTTCGATAATGAAAAAATCTTTGTGTAATGACAATTATGAAACAACAAAGAATATAAAATATCAACGCAACAATTATTAACTCAATAAAATCTTCGAGCGGTAATTATCGTAACCATTATTGAGTAGTGCCTTCTTACGTAAGAATCAATAATTGGTGCAATACTGGTATCTTCTTCGTGTTTTAACCCCACGGGTATTTTAACAAAGATAGCAGTAATAACCACGCCATAGTTATTATTTTTAAACCACTTATATTTGTCGTTTTCTTCATCCAATCGCTTTCAGTTATGGGCCCACACATGGTCGCTACTGGCCGTCATACGAATATTCCCAAAAGACGAATATTCCACGACCAAACGAATATTCCCAAACAACAATGAATATTTTATAACCACTTGCTTATTTTGAAATATTTGCGTATTTTACCCTTTAACTATCCACATTAATCAAATCAACCCTTACTATTTCAAAATAATAAATAGAAAATTAAATTTCATTTATAATAAGTTGGGGTCTTACAACCTCCCTCCTTATGAAATTTCGTCCTCGAAATTGACGACGACGTACTGTGTGTTTGAAAAGGTGAGGATACCTCGCTTTCATTTCGATTTCCAATTCCGTGTCATTTCCTCTATAAAGCATGATTCCTCCACAAAACTTTAACTTGTGGTATGACCTTTCTTAGCGTAGGACATGCTCCTTCCTATCCAAGATCTTGATGGTACCTCCTCATCACGTTAAGTCTTCGACTATCTCGTCCGGTTCTAACTCTATAACGTGGTTCGGGTCTTTCACATATTTACGAAGTACAGATATGTGAAACACATTATGAACACGAGACATACTCGGAGGTAACGCGAGTCTATAGGCTACATTTCCTACTCGGTCAAGAATTTGAAATGGACCAATAAATCGTGGATTGAGCTTTCCTCTCTTCCCAAATCTTGTAACTCCCTTCCATGGAGCAACTCGCAACAATACATGATCCCCTACACAAAATTCCACGCCCTTTCGATGAAGATCCGCGATAACTCTTTTGTCGATCTTGTGCCTTGGTTTGTATATCGTTGTCGAATCATTTGGATCTTTTCCGTAGTCATATCGCATTCAACTTTCGAGTCCCAACAGTGTTGCTTCACCCACCTCGTCCCAACATCTTTGGAGAGCGACACTTTTCGTCCATATAATGCTTCAAATGGAGCTACACCTATACTTGCTCGATAACTGTTGTTGTAGGAGAATTCCACCAATGGTAAATACTTATCCCAACCGCCTCTTGAAGTCTAAGACCACGAGTCTTAATAAATCTTCAAGAGTTTGAATAGTCCTTTTCGATTGTCGTCTGGTTTGAGGATGGTATGCGAATCAGATAAATAATGTGCCCATAGCTTTTTGCAAGCTAACCCAAAATCTTGAAGTGAATCTTGGGTCACGATCCGAAACTATGGATACTGGGCATGCCATGCAACCTCACAATCTCATTCACGTACATACTAGCAAGACGTTCAAGTGAATAAGTCTCCGTGATATCGGCAAGAAATGAGAGACTTGGTTAATCTATCAACAATAACCCAAATAAAGCATTGATGCCCGAGAAACCGTAGGAAGACCCGTGAATGAAATCCATGGTAATGTGTTCCCACTTCCATTTCGGAATCTCAAGTGGTTGCAACGGACCCTTAGGTACTAGATGCTCCGCCTTTACACGTTGACAAGTTAAACACATTGAGATAAACTTTGCAATCTCTCTTCATATTGTTCCACCAAAATGTATGTCGAAGATCACGATACATTTTAATAATTCCAGGATGGATTGCAAATGGTGTATTGTGTGCCTCCATCATAATCTTGTACTTCAAATCGAGTCGTTAGGAACACAAAGTCTAGAGTGGACTCAAGTATTCCTTCTTCATCAATTTTCGCTTAGGGATAGCTCCTTCTTGTACTTTCTTCTTCATACACATCGCCCGGATTCGGTGGCTTGAGCAACCTTAACTTTTTCTATTAAAGTTGGCTCTATCGTATACTTGACATCATCGCACTCGTTCCTCGCATATGATCTTCTACTCAACGCGTAAACTACCACGTTCGCTTTTTCCAGGATGGTATTGAAATAGTGTGGTCGTAGTCTTTCAATAGCTCGAGCCAACGTCACGCCGCAGATGTTGAGTTCTTTTGAGTGAAGAAATATTTAAGGCTTTTATGGTCCGAATATATCTCCACTTTCTCCCCATATAGATAGTGCCTCCATATCTTTAGCCTTGAAAACGATCGGCCGCTAACTCTAGATCATGAGTAGGATAATTCCTCTCATACTCTTTTTAAGTTGTCGCGAGGCATAGGCTATGACTTTCCCACGTTGCATGAGAACACATCCTAACCCTTTGCTCGAAGCATCATCAGAGATAACAAATCCATCCGAACCGGATGGTATTGTTAGAACAGTGTCGAAATAAGTCTCCTCTTAAGCTCTTGGAAACTCTTCTCGCATTCTTCGCTCCAAACGAATTTTGTATCCTTCCGAAGTTAGCCGAAGTTAATGGAGTAGCAATTCGAGAAAACCCTTCCACGAATCTCGATATATAACCATTTAAGCCCAAAAAGCTACGTGACTTGATCACCGACTTCATTTGCTCCCAACGTTGTAGACTTCAATCTTCTTCTGGATCAACAGATACTCCATGTTTCGACACCACGTGCCCAAGGAATGCTACTTCCTCAAGCCCGAACTCGCATTTCTTTAATTTGGCATATAGTTTGTTTTCACGAAGCCTTGGAGTACCAAACTTCAAATGGTGCTCATGATCTTCACGACTTTTTGATATATATGAGGATGTCATCAATAAAGACAACAACAAAGCCCGATCCAAATATTCCTTGAATACTCGGTTCATCATATCCATGAAAGTCAGAAGAGCATTAGTCGATCCGAAAGACATGACTAAGAATTCATAATGCCTGCATCTGGAGTTCTAAAGGCGATCTTTGGAATATCCTCGATTCTAATCTTGGTGATGATATCCGTAAGCGAAGATCGATTTTGAAAAGAATTGTGCCTCTTCAGAATTGGTCAAACAAGTCATCAATACGAGGTAGAAGATACCTATTCACGATGGTGACATGGTTCAATTCCGATAGTCAATCTAAAGTCGCATACTCCCGTCTTTCTTCTTTACTGAATAAAACAGAGCACCCCAAGGAGATGTACTAGGACGAATGAAACCGATGTCCAACAATTCTCGTAGTTGGACCTTTAACTCCTAAAGTTCAATAGAGCCATTCGATATGGGTTTTAGAAATGGGCTTTATGCCGAGTTCAAGATCAATAAAGAATTCAACTTCACGTTACGGGGTAGACCGGAAGTTCTTCGAGAAATCGTCGGGAAAGTCAATAACAACAGAATATTATTCAAATTTGACGTGTCTTTATTCAAATCCATAACATGGGCTAAGAAAGCTCGACATCCGCTTTTCAATAAACGAATAGCTTTATGATTAGATATGACGTTGATTGATTTTAATGGTTTAGTTGCTTGAATTTCGCATACAATGGGTTGTTTAGGAATATGAAAGCTAACAACCTTATGAAAACAATCAATTTTGGCATGATGTGTAGTTAACCAATCAATCCCTAAAATCACATTAAAAGGAAGTATCTTTAAAGAGATAAGGTCAACAGGTAAGATGATGGTGCCAACTTGAATCAAACAAGATTTATAAGCGATTGGATGTGATGAAAGTTTCTCTAACGGAGTTTCCACAGATAGGTCAAAGTCTAATTTTTTCGGAGTCAAATTTAAACGTTGAGCACAAGTAAGAGAGATAAATGAGTGGGTAGCACCGGTATCAAGTAAGGTATAAATTTTCCCAAGAATTTATAAATAGCTTACCCGTGATAACCTCGTTTGGGTTCTCGCATTTTGACCCGATCCACAACAAACGCTCTTCTAGAACCGTTGACTTTGACTTTTTCGGGATTCGTCTTTTGAGTCACCGTCCCCATTGAACTAGGTTTCGCCACTGCATAATCTCGAGTGATATGTCCTTCCTTTCCATAATTATAGCATACCTTGAACTGTTGTGGGCGGTTTGACCGATATGTCCCTCTTTTCCGCATTTGTAGCATATATGACCGGTGGTCGTTCTCCTCCTTAGAACCGATTCTTCACGCTTAAGACCGCTAGATCTTCACATGGTCGTTGTTAAATCTCCTCTTTTTAAAATCTCCTCCCGACTCGCTTCTTCTATTTTCATGGCCATGATTACCACCCGAGTGGTTACCATTTTTGTCAAATCATGCTTTTCTCCATTTGGTTATCATTATTCTGTTTGATCGCTATCTCGGTACGATCCTGGTTGTGGTCCTCAGGTTGACCGTACTCGTTATCTCGCTTCTAATAATTGAGCCTGCATTTACAACATCTGAATAGAGAAAGTTTATGAGAAATGAGATCTTGACGTATCTAGGGTTTCAAACCTCTAAGAAACATCCGCGTCATCGTTCCTCATTCTCCACCAAATGAGGTACAAACCGGATAACTCGCAAACTTTGCCTCGCATCGAGACATCGTCATGTTGTTTTGCTCTAATCGATGAACTCCACTTCCTTCATACGACGAACACTTTCGGGAAAATATTTGTCATTAAATAGTTTCAAACGTTTCCCAAGACATCTTGAGTCTTGGTGGATGGTACGCTTCACGAGACTCCCACCGAGTGAGTCTCGCTTCGCCACGGAACATAAAGGTGGTGAATGGAACCTTCGTTCTCCGCATCCCAAGACATCGAATATCTTGGTAATTTGCTTGACCCATGTTTCCGCCATGATCGGATCGCTTTCCCTTAAATTCTGGTGGTCCCAACTCTTTGAAGCGCTTGGCCATTGTGACAACCCGTGAATTGCTATCATTTCTCCTCGTATTTTGAACACGAGTCTCCTCGTCTCGATTTTGCATGAATCGCAAAAAGCTTCTAAACATCCCTCGCTCATCATCATCTTTCGATTGGTGTTGTTCACGGAGAAACATTGCCAAAACACTGTTGCACGTTCTCCTCGTTGGTGAGTACAAGCGTCTCCACGGTCTCATTTCCATTGTTAATATACTCGGTCGACATTCTCAAACATCATCATAAAACAAGGGTTAATTAAGGAAATCAATATATCACATAATATCCTTATATATCGAATTCAACTAAAAAAATAAGCTTAGGTAGGACACACACTAGCGAAGGATTTAAATCTCTCCCCTCATAGTTCTATTCCCCGATCTCCGCTAGAGATCATATCACTAAGCTCGATATTGTTGTGACGCCCCCAAAATAGGTATACATCACCCATTCTCGAGTTGTCAATACATGGTATGTAAACAACTACAACTTTATTATTACAACAAGAAAGCTGTGAGTTTGAATACAAATATTATCTTCTGATACAATATCTATACTCAAATAAATCCTCATCACATTTATTGATACATTATTTTACAAAATGGTGAGGACTACTAAACAACTCTCTCTAGAACCTTCATTCCATACCCGACTCAGTACTCCCTATATTCTCGCCTCCCGAGAAGAAAAATGGAACAAAAAGGAAAAGGGTGAGCTCAACTAGCCAAATAAAGAATATTATGACTAAGATAATATACAACAAATTACCGAATTAATCTTGACGGGGAAAAATCTAATAGAATATAATAGACAACAAATTTTAAATCAATATTCGCAGTGAAATAATAATTCATTAGAAGAGTTAAGTAGAGAATGCAAACTACTATCTTCTATGTATGAATTTAAAAGTTCATCGTCTATCTTTTATCCTGTAACATCAATCAATATACATCCGAATCAAATAGTCATCTTTGCACTGCACTGGGCCAAAGATATTGATAATATCATCATTTAAGACCGAGGATGATGAAAATATTTTTAAAAAAAAGCGAATCCGGTGAAACAAAATGACAAGGATTAAGGATTAAGGATTAAGGATTCAATTTGTTTTATCCATGTTCAAAAATACCTCAAAAATAATCATAGTGGTGTAAAATTCAAGAATGATCAAAACATGGATACAATCAAAGCTAGTATCCAGAATAGATATTTTGGACAAAAAGAAGAAATTTTATTTTTTGGTGAATAGTGCCGTATACGTGAATAGTGTCGTATACGTGAATAGTAACTCCGACACCAAATGATAGAAATTTCCCAAAAAACATCTTCACGCTTCATGAATAGTACTCGTGAATAGTAACTCGTGAATAGTAACTCATGAATAGTAACCCCAAGCATGGAAAAGTTCCAAATTTGATAAAAAGTTCCAACCAATATTTCAAAGATAATGATATTGAAGAAATAATATCATCCGAGAAGAAAATAACATCCTTACCTCGAAAGATTAAGACTTAAATTTGGAATACCAAGTATAGTCTTTGAAGGAACTTGCAGTCTCTAACAATACTCAAAGTATACTCACAAGAATACGCACAATATATCGAGAGAGAAATAGAGAGAAACTTCAGTTTCTGGTGTGTTTTTCAATTCTAACCTAAGCACCCTATTTATAGGAAAATGCTTAGAACACCAAAGCAGAAAATTGAATATAATATTAATATATTTTTCACATTTTCTTTAGCCCACCTTAGACAACTGATCTCAGCCCATTTGAATCACATGTGAGGCCAACTTAGTTGCAAAGAACGTTTTTCTCAAAATAATTAACTAAAACTTCCAAAAATCAATTATTTCGGAGCTTCGGAGCTTCAATAATTCATAATAAATAGCCCTTTTGCCAGAAAATTTGAATCTCGTGAATTTTTATAGGAAATTCAATTCTCTACAACTTTGCAGAAGAAAGTTTTTCCAAATTCCAAACAAAAATTGACCGAAATCCACAAACGGGCGATTTTATAGGCAATAATCAAATTTCAGTCAAAAAATGGGGTCCACCGACATGTTTAACATGTTTTAAATATTTATTGCAACAAAAATACTCTTCCTCCTCGTATACTCATATATCCCACATTCGTTGTAAAAATATCACCATTATTATATTATTAAAATATAATAATATATTTAAATGAATTATTTTATCAGAAAAAGATAAAATTTTAATTTTCAACAATTGTCACATTAAAATTTTCTCCATCTATATCCACATAAAATCAATATTTTCCTCATCATATGAATCAATATTTAATTATTCACAAATAATATTACTGAGAATCACAATATTGACAACCGTGCAGTTCACTAGGAAGAGGGGCTTTCAATAAGAATTTCTTCTTCATGGCAAGCGCAATTAGGTGACCAAACCTCTCCTTAGACAGAACTTTCTAGACATTGCCAATAATGTTATCTAATAATATTATTCAGATAATATGAATTATTGCTTGATAATAAAAAAATCTTCGTAGAAATGACAATTATTCAAACAACAATGAATATAAAATATCAACGCAGCAATTATTAACTCGATAAAATAACGAGCAAGTAATTAACGTAACCATTATTGAGTAAAGTGCCTTCACGTAAGAATCAATAATTGGTGCAATATCGTATTTCTCGTGTTTTAACCAGGGTATTTTAACAAAGATTAATCTGTAATAACCACGTACCGTTATTTTTAAACCACTTATATTTGTCGTTTTCTTCATCCAATCGCTTTCTCAGTTATGGGGCCCACACATGGTCATGCTACCGTCGTATGAATATTCTCCGACATGCATTGAATATTCCACGACCAAACGAATATTCTCCAAACAACAATGAATATTTTATAACCACTTGCTTATTTTGAAATATTTGCGTATTTTACCCTTAACTATCCACATTAATCAAATCAACCCTTACTATTTCAAAATAATAAATAGAGAAAATTAAATTTCATTAATAATAAGTTGGGGTCTTACAATATATATACGGAATCAAATATTCATCTTTTACCTTGTGCCAAAGATATTCATCGATTGGTCATTTTCATCTAAACACTGTTCATATTTGCTTTTTTCTGGGCCAAAGATATTCTTCGAAATCATTCATCTTTGTGACTACAAGCCAAAGATATTCAATAATATCATCATTTAAGACCGAGGATGATGAAAAATATTTTTAAAGAAACGAATCCGATTGAAACAAAATGACAAGGATTAAGGATTAAGGATTCATACTTTGTTTTATCCATGTCCAAAAATACCTCAAAAATAATCACAAAGTGGTGTAAAATTCAAGAATGATCAAAACATGGATACAATCAAAGCTAGTATCCGAATAAGAAAATTTTTATTTTTTAGATGAATAGTGTCGCGTCTTTCGTGAATAGTGTCAGATATCGTGAATAAGGTCAGTATCGTGAATAGTAGACTCTTACACCAAAAGTTCCAAATTTGAAAAAACTTCAGATCAATATTTCAACATAATGATATTGAAGAAATAATATCATTACGAAAAAAATAATATCCCTTACCTCGAAAGATTAAGTACTTCTAAATTTGGAATACTGGGTATCTTCTTTGAAGGAACTTCAGACCGTCTAACAATACTCAAAGTATACTCAAAATACTCACAAGAATAACATTTCGATAATATAGGAGAAAACTTGAGTTTTCGGTGTGATTTTCAATTCTAACCCAAGCACCCTATTTATAGGAAAACGCTTTAGAACACAAAGCGAGAAAATTTAATAAAATATTAATATATATTATAAATTTCCTTAGCCCATCTTTGAAGATCTGATTTCAGCAATTAATATCACATGTTAGCCCACTTAAATGCAAAAAAAACGTTTTTCTTTAAAATAATAATTAAAACTTCCAAAAATCAATTATTTCGAAGCTTCGTAACTTCAATAATTCACAATAAATAGCCCTTTTATCAGAAAATTTGAATTTTGCGAATTTTTATAGGAAATTCAATTCTCTACAACTTTGCAGAAGAAAATTTTTCCAAATTCCAAACAGAAATTGACCGAAATCCACAAACGGACGATTTTACAAGCTATAATCAAATTTCAGTCAATAAATGGGGTCCACCGAAATATTTAACATGTTTTAAACATTTATTGCAACAAAAATACTCTTCCTCCTCAGATACTCATATATCCCACATTCGTTGTAAAAATATCACCATTATTATATATTTAAAATATAATAATACATTTAAATGAATTATTTTATCGAAAAAGATAAAATTTCAATTTTCAACAATTGTCACATTAAAATTTTTCTCCATCTATATCCACATAAAATCAATATTTTTCTTATCATATGAATCAATAATTAATTATTCACAAATAATATTACGAATCACAATATTAACAACCAGCGGTTCAGGAGCAGGGCTTTCCAATAAAGATTTCTCTTCATCATGCGCGTAATTAGGTGACCAAACCTCTCCTAGACGTAGAACTTTCTAGACATTGCCAATAATGTTATCCAATAATATTATTAGGATAATATGAATTATTATTCAGATTATGGAAAATTTTGTGTAATGACAATTTATCAAACAATGTAATATAAAATATCAATACAAAGAATTATTGAATCAATAAAATATTGAGCAAAGAATTATCGTAACCATTATTAAGTAGTGCCTTTTACGTAAGAATCAATAATTGGTGCAATACCGGTGTCTTCACGTGTTTTTTAACCACACCCAGTATTTTAACGAGATTAATCAGAATAACTAATACTGTTATTTTTAAACAACTTATATTTGTCGTTTTCTTCATCCAATCGCTTTCAGTTATGGGGCCCACACATGGTTGTGCATAGTCGTCTGCATTTAATATTCCCCCGACGCAGACGAATATTCCACGACCAAACGAATATTCCCACAACATGATGAATATTTTATAACCACTTGCTTATTTTGAAATATTTGCGTATTTTACCACTAACTATCCACATTAATCACATCAACCCTTACTATTTCAAAATAATAAATAGAGAAATTAAATTTCATTAATAATAAGTTGGGGTCTTACATTTTATCCTCAGTAACATCAATCAATATATCATCGGAATCAAATATTCATCTTTGCACTACTGCATCAAAGATATTCATAGTTAGTTGGTCATGTTCATCTAAACACTGTTCATCTTTTGCACTACGGGCCAAAGATATTCATCGAAATCATTCATCTTTGCACTAAAGGCCAAAGATATTCAATAATATCATCATTTAAGACCGAGGATGATGAAAAATATTTTTAAAGAAAGCGAATCCCGGTGAAACAAAATGACAAGGATTAAGGATTAAGGATTCAGTACTTTGTTTTATCCATATCCAAAATACCTCAAAAATAATCATAGTGGTGTAAAATTCAAGAATGATCAAAACATGGATACAATCAAAGCTAGTATCCGTAATAGATATTTTGGATGAAAAGAAAATTTTTCATTTTTCGATGAATAGTCTCGATTCGTGAATAAGATCAGATATCGTGAATAAGTGTCATATATACGTGAATAAGTAACTCGACACCAAAAGTTCTAAATTTGATAAAACTTCAGATCAATATTTCAACATAATGATATTAAAGAAATAATATCATTATGGAAGAAAAAAAATATCCCTTACCTCACAAAGAAAAGACAAGATTTAGTTGAAACACCGGATATAAAGCTATGACTTGAACTTGCACCGTATAGCAATACTCAAAGTATACTCAAAATACTCTCACAAGAATACATTCGATAATATAGAGAGAAAACTTTGATTTACGGTGTGATTTTCAATTCTAACCTAAGCACCTATTTATAGGAAATCGCTTAGAACACCAAAACAGTAAAATTTAATAAATTAATAATATATATATCTATTTTTCCAACGCACACTTAATTTGCCCAACATCAGCCACCAACCAGCCCACTACACAAGACTAACAACAAAAACGTTTTTCTAATTTTAAATATTTTAAACTTCCAAAATCAATTATTTGAGTTTTGAGCTTCAATAATTCATAATAAATAGCCTTTTGCCAAAAAATTCGAATCTCGCGAGTTTTTATAGGAAATTCAATTCTCTACAACTTTGCAGAAGAAAGTTTTTCCAAATTCCAAACAAAAGTTGACCGAAATCCTCAAACGGACGATTTTATAGGCTATAATCAAATTTCAGTCAATAAATGTGGTCCACCGACATGTTTAACATGTTTTAAACATTTATTGCAGCAAAAATACTCTTCCTCCTCGTATACTCATATATCCCACATTCATTATAAAAATATCACCATTATTATATTATTAAAATATAATAATATATTTAAATGAATTATTTTATCAGAAAAAGATAAAATTTCAATTTTCAACAATTGTCACATTAAAATTTTCTCCATCTATATCCACATAAAATCAATATTTTTCTTATCATATGAATCAATAATTAATTATTCACAAATAATATTACAAAATCACAATATCGATAACCAGCGATCCGGGAAAGGGCTTTCCAATAAAGATTTCTCCTTCTTGGCGCGCAATTAGGTGACCAAACCTCTCCTTGACGTAACTTTCTAGACATTGCCAATAATGTTATCCAATAATATTATTCAGATAATATGAATTATTGCTCAGATAATAAAAAAATCGTGTAATGATAATTATTAAAACAACAAAGAATATAAAATATCAACGCAACAATTATTAAATCAATAAAATACTAAATAAAGTAATTACATGTAACCATTATTGAGTAGTGCCTTCTCACGTAAGAATCAATAATTGATGCAATACTGCAGTGCTTCTCGTGTTTTTAACCACCGAAGTATTTTAACAAGATTAATGGTAATAACTACGTTTGTTATTTTTAAACAACTTATATTTGTCGCTTTCTTCATCCAATCGCTTTCAGTTATGGGGCCATACATGGTTTTACCGTCGCATTTAATATTCCCGAAAAAGATTTAATATTTCACGACCAAACTAATATTCCCAAACAACAATGAATATTTTATAACCACTTGCTTATTTTGAAATATTTGCGTATTTTACCCCTAACTATCCACATTAATCAAATCAACCCTTAGAGAAAATTAAATTTCATTAATAATAAGTTGGGGTCTTACAGTGGTGACACCGATGATCATCGGTTCGGCAATAATTCCATCATGGAACTGATGGGTGAAGGAGTGAAGTACCAGACTAAAGGAAGTTGAGATTTGACCATCAATCTGAACTGATCGATTAATATTGGTCATCCTGAGTAAACATCGCTGTCTTAAGTGTTTTAGTCCCAAATACAAAGAAGTAGAAAAGGATACTAGAAGATAATGCCAAGAGAATACCGAAGAGAATGACGAAGAGAATACCGAAGAGAATGCCGAAGAGAATACCGAAGAGAGAAAGCCATTCTGAAGTCTGTGTTTGGCAAAACGAAAGAAGCAACCTTAACATTGTTCTTCTCAACAATGAATGCCTCCGGAAGGATATCGACAAGGTTCAAGAAGAACCGAAAAGCGACCAAGGCCACTCATCGGGTCATCAACGATATAAATGCCGATCTCGCTGCTTAAAGGATCAAAGCATCTGGTACATCGTCAGAAGCTCGAAGAGAATGGTTTTTGTGGCGAAGGTTTGGGTTGTTCGAGAGGCGGTGAAATATTTGTTGTTGTATGTTCTATTTGAGCGGGCTCTTTAAATGGACTTCAATCTTAATTTATGTTGCCATTTGATGTTCACCCATGGGCTTTTGTGAAGTCGTATTTTGGGCCTTCATTGGTCTTATATTAATTCATTTTGTCTGAACCGATGCCATTTATAGTTTCCTATTAAACCTCCCTGTTTAATAAAAAACTAGAGGCAATGTTGAGTCGTGATATTTCTCTATTGGGCGAATGGATTGGGCCTACATATTGATTAGTCCATTGGGTCTTCACTATTGGGTGTGACATTATTGGATCTAGTCACTTTATTATCTTTGTTAAGTCCTTCAATATCGGACCAAATTAGTGGAATTCGACACATGACGCCCCCAAAATAGGTATACATACATCACCTATTTCGAGTTGTCAATACATGAGTACGAAACAACTACAACTTTATTATTACAACAAGAAAACTGTGAGTTTGAATACAAATATTATCTTCTGCATAATATCTATACTCAAATAAATCCTCATCACATTTATTGATACATTAATTTACAAAATGGTGAGGACTACTAAACAATCCTTTCTAAAACCTTCATTCCATACCCGACTCATACTCGCTTATATTCTCGCCTCCCCGAGAAAAATGGAACAAAAGGAAAAGGGTGAGCTCAACTAGCTCAAGTAAAAGAATATTATGACTAAGATAATATACAACAAATTATCGTTAGTCTTCAACAGGAAAAATATAATAGAATACAATAAACAACAAATTTTAAATCAATATTCGCAATGAAATAATAATTCATTAGAAGAGTTAAGTAGAGAATGCAAACTACTATCTTCTATGTATGAATTTAAAAGTTCATCGCTCATCTTTTATCCTCAGTAACATCAATCAATATACATCTAGAATCAAATATTCATCTTTGCACTGTGCCAAAGATATTCATCGACCTGGTCATGTTCATTTAAACACACATTCATCTTTTGACTACGGGCCAAAGATATTCTTCAAATCATTCATCTTGCACTACATGTGCCAAAGATATTCTTAAGAAATCATTCATCTTTGCACCACTGTGCCAAAGATATTCCATAATATCATCATTTAAGACCCGAGGATGATGAAAAATATTTTTTTTAAAGAAACGAATCCGGTGAAACAAAATGACAAGGATCAAGGATTAAGGATTCAGTACTTGGTTTTATCCACGTCAAAAATACCTCAAAAATAATCATAGTGGTGTAAAATTCAAGAATGATCAAAACATGGATACAATCAGAGTTAGTATCCAGAATAGATGTTTTAGACTAAAAGAAGAAATTTTATTTTTCGGTGAATAGTACCGTATACGTGAATAGTGCCAGATATCGTGAATAAAGGCTACATATCGTGAATAAGTAACTCAGACACCAAAAGATAGAAATTCCACAAAACATCTTCACGCTTCACGTGAATAGTACTCGTGAATAAGAACTCGTGAATAAAACTTCATGAATAGTAACTCGTGAATAGTAACTCATGAATAGTAACCCATGAATAGTAACCCCGACATGAAAAAGTTCCAAATTTGATAAAACTTCAGATCAACATTTCAAAGATAATGATATTGAAGAAATAATATCATTATGAAAAAAAATAATATCCCTTACCTCAAAAAAAAGACTTAAGATTTCCGATCGAATAATTGGTGAATGAACTTGCACCGTATATCAATACTCAAAATACTCACAAGAATACGCTCAAAATATCGAGAGAGAAATAGAGAAAACTTCGTTTACGGTGTGATTTTCAATTCTAACCCAAGCACCTATTTATAGAAATTGCTTAGAACACCAAAGCGTAAAATTTAATATAATATTAATATAATTATACAAATTTTCCTTAGCCCACCTTTTGGTCAAAACACCAGCCACACATGTTAATGATGTCCAAAAAAAAATACAAAAACGTTTTTCTTAACAAAAATAATTTAAACTCCCAAAATCAATTATTTTGAGCTTGAACTTCAATAATTCATAATAAATAGCCCTTTCATCGGAAAATTTGAATCTCATGATTTTATAGGAATTTCAATTTCTACAACTTACGTAAGAAAGTTTTTTCAAATTCCAAATAGAAATTAATGAAATCCACAAACAAGCGATTTTTTGTGCTATAATCAAATTTCAAATAATAAATGGGGTCCACCGACATGTTTAACATGTTTTAAACATTTATTGCAACAAAAATACTCTTCCTCCTCGTATACTCATATATCCCACATTCGTTGTAAAATATCACCATTAATATATTATTAAAATAATATATTTAAATAATTATTTTATCAAAAAGATAAAATATTAATTTTCAACAATTGTCATTTTAAAATTTTCTCCATCTATATCCACATAAAATCAATATTTTCCTCATCATATAAATCAATAATTAATTATTCACAAATAATATTACGGAATCACAATATCGACAACCGTGCAGCTTTCAGGAAAGAGGGCTTTCCAATAAGAATTTCTTCATCTTGGCAGCGCAATTAGGTGACCAAACCTCTTAGATGTAACTTTCTAGACATTGTCAATAATGTTATCTAATAATATTATTCAGATAATATGAATTATTGCTTCGATAATGAAAATCTTTGTGTAATGACAATTATTGAAACAACAAAGAATATAAAATATCAACGCAAACAATTATTAACTCAATAAAATCTTTGACAAGAATTACCGTAATCATTATTGAGTAGTGCCTTTCACGTAAGAATCAATAATTGGTGCAATCTGCAGTATGTAATCGCTTTCAACAACGCGTATTAGTGTAGTATTTTAACCGGGTATTCCAACAAGATTATTGCTGACAATAACTACGCCGTTATTAAAAACAACTTATATTTGTCGTTTTTTCTTCATCCAATCGCTTTCGTTATGGGGCCCACATGGTCGCTGCGCTTGTCAGCATTTAATATTCCCGACAAGACATTTAATATTCCACGACCAAACGAATATTCTAAGCGATAATGAATATTTTATAACCCTTGCTTATTTTGAAATATTTGCGTATTTAACCCATAACTATCCACATTAATCAAATCAACCCTTACTATTTCAAAATAATAAATAAAGGAAATTCCTTTTATTTAAAAATTTTGGGGTCTTTACGACCCATCATATATTTAAAGATCTACATCTTTAACGGTGATGATGACAAAGATACGGGTCAATCGATATCATACATGGCATTAATAAGGATCGACGGTTGTCAATGCGATGATGTGAGAGGGATGGGATTAACAGTGTCGGGAAGGTTAGTGGTACAGTAACTGTGTCATGTAGTATATCATAGCAAAGGAGGTCTTCACAAGCAGTACGTCTTCATTCATAATCTCACACACAGAGAATTATTATCTCTCTCAATACACTAGACATTACATTCCTCCATTGGTTAACCTTGTGAACACGATAATCGACTCTCACGCTCGAAGTTATCCCTGCACGGACTCCGTCAAACTTTTGGTGTCTTATCATGTTTATCGCGGGGATCGTATGCCTTACGTGATTGGGACGTGGAAGAAGATCTGGCGTTAACATTTAATGGATTGGGCCTATATATTGAGTTAGTCCATTGGGTCTTCACTATTGGGTGTTGACATTATCGATCTAGTCACTTTATTATCTTTGTTAAGTCCTTCTAATATCGGACCAAATCAATTGGGTTGACCCATTATATATTTAAGAATCTACATCTTAGGCCAAGTGATTATGACAAAGATATGGGTCCGATCGATATCTTATATGGCATTAATAAGGATTCGACAAACGCACAATGGACAGAGGGATGGGATTAATGTGTCGTGAAGGTTAAGGGTACGAATCAAATCAGTCCTCAGTAGTATATCATAACAAGGAGGTCTTCACATGTGAGTGCGTCTTCATTCATAATCTCATACACGTAGAATTATTATCTCTCTCAATACACTAGACATTACATTCCTCCATTGGTTAACCTTGTGAACACGATATCTGGCTCTCACGCCCGAAAGCTATTATGACGCCCTCAAAATAGGTATACATCACCCATCTTGGGTAGTCGATACATGGTACGTAATTTAAATACAACTTATGTAAGACCCCAACTTATTATTAATGAAATTTATTTTTCTCTAAGGGTTGATTTGATTAATGTGGATAGTTAGGGTAAAATACGCAAATATTTCAAAATAAGCAAGTAGTTATAAAATATTCATTGTTGTCGGAAATATTCGTTTGGTCGTGGAATATTCAGATCGCTTCAGAATATTCATAATGACGCCAGTAAACCATGTGTGGGCCCCATAAACGGAAAGCGATTGGATGAAGAAAACGACAAATATAAGTTGTTTAAAATAAACAATAGAAGTTATTCCGATTAATATCGTTAAAATACTAGTGGTTAAAACAAAGAGTTAGTAGGAACTGTATCGCACCAATTATTGATTCTTACGTAAGAAGGCACTACTCAATAATGGTTTACAGAATTATCGCTCAAAGATTTTATCGATTTAATAATTCTTCATATTGATATTTTATATCATTGTTGTTTCAATAATTGTCATTACACAAGATATTTTCATTATCAAGCAATAATTCATATTATCTCGAATAATATTATTGGATAACATTATTGGCAATGTCTAGAAAGTTCTGTCTAAGGAGAGGTTTGGTCACCTAATTGCGCGCCAGAAGGAGAAATCTTTATCGAAAGCCCTCTCTTTCTTGGGAACTGCCTGGTTGTCAATATTATGATTCTCAGTAATATTATTTGTGAATAATTAATTATTGATTCATATGATAAGAAAAATATTAATTTTATGTGGATATAGATGGAGAAAATTTTAATGTGACAATTGTTGAAAATTGAAATTTTATCTTTTTCTCGATAAAATAATTCATTTAAATATATTATTATATTTTAATAATATAATAATGGTGATATTTTTACAACGAATGTGGGATATATGAGTATATGAGGAGGAAGAGTATTTTTGTTGCAATAAATGTTTAAAACATGTTAAACATGTAAATTGGACCCCATTTTTGATCAAGTTTGATTATAGTTTTATAAAATCGCCTGCTTGTGGATTTTTGGCCAATTTTATTTGAATTTGGAAAACTTTCTTCCGCAAAGTTGTAGAGAATTGAATTTCCTATAAAATTCACGAGATTCGAATTTTTATATAAAAGGGCTATTTATTATGAATTATTGAAGTTCAAGTTCAAATAATTGATTTTTGAAGTTTAAAATATTTAAATTAGAAAAACGCTTTTTTGTTGTTAGTCTTGTAGTAATGTATTTGGTTGGTGGTGATGTTGGGCAAATTAAGTGTATGTTGGAAAAATATATATATATATATATTATTAATTTATTAAATTTTTCGCTTTTGGTGTTCTAAGCAATTTCCTATAAATAGGTGTTTAGGTTAGAATTGAAAATCACACCGTAAATCAAGTTTTCTCTCTATATTATCGAGTTTATTCTTGTGAGTATTTTGAGTATACTTTGAGTATTGCTATACGGTGCAAGTTCAAGTCATAGTCTATATCCTGTTTCAAATTAAGATCTATTTTCATGAGGTAAGGGATATTATTTTTTTTTTCAGAATGATATTATTTCTTTAATATCATTATGTTAAAATATTGATCCAAGTTTTTATCAAATTTGGAACTTTTGGTGCTCTGAGTTACTATTCACGATACGATACATACACTATTCACGATACTCAGATTATTCACTTAATATCATTTATTAACTATTCATCTAAAAATGAAAAATTTTCTTTTCGTCCAAAATATCTATTTCGGATACTAGCTTTGATCAGATCCATGTTTTGATCATTCTTGAATTTTACACCACTATGATTATTTTTGAGGTATTTTGGACATGGATAAAACAAAGTACTAATCCTTAATCCTTAATCCTCGTCATTTTGTTTCACCGGATTCGTTTTTTTAAAATATTTTCATCATCCTCGCCTTAAATGATGATATTATTGAATATCTTTGGCCCGTAGCAAAAGATGAATGATTTCGATGAATATCTTTCGCCCAGTAAGGCAAAGATGAACAGTGTGTTTAGATGAACATGATTAATCATTGAATATCTTTGGCTCGAGTAAAAAGATGAATATTTGATTCCAGATGTATATTGATTGATGTTACAGGATAAAAGATAGACGATGAACTTTTAAATTCATACATAAAAGATAGTAGTTTGCATTCTCTACTTAACTCTTCTAATGAATTATTATTTTCACTGCGTAATATTGATTTAAAAACTTGTTGTCTATCAGATTCTATTAGATTTTTCCTCGTCAAGACTAATGATAATTTGTTCAGATATTATCTTAGTCATAATATTCTTTATCGGGCTAGTTGAGCTCACCCTTTTCCTTTTTGTTCCATTTTTCTTCTCGTGAGGCGAGAATATACAATGCAGTTTAGCTGGGAAAATGGAATGAAGGTTCTAGAGAGAGTTGTTTAGTAGTCCTCACCATTTTGTAAAATAATGTATCAATAAATGTGATGAGGATTTATTTGAGTATAAATATTGTCTCAGAAGATAATATTTGTATTCAAACCCACGCTTTTATTGTTGTAATAATAAAGTTGTAGTTGTTTCGCATCACGTATTGACAACTCGTGTAATGGGTGATGTATACCTATTTTTGGGGCGCCACAGCTTGGTATCGAGCTTAGGATATGATCTCCAAGCGGAGATCGAGAATGTAACTAGAGGGGAGAGACGAGTAAACCTTCACAAAGTGTGTCCTACCTAAGCTTATTTGTTAGTTAGTCAAGATATAAGGATATTATGTGATATATTGATTTCCTTAATTAACCCTTGTTTTACGACAAGATTTGAGAATGTCAATCGAGAATATTAACAATGGAAATGAGACCGGTGGAGACGCTCAGACTCACCAACGAGGAGAAACGTAACAGTCGGGCAATGTTCCTCTTATGAACAACACCACCGAGCGAGATGATGAACGAGGATGTTTTTAAGCTTTTTGCAGCTCACGTAAAATCGTATTTCAGGAGACTCGTGTTCAAAATATGAGGAGGAAATGATAAAGAATTCACAAGTTATCACAACCCAAGCGCTCAAAGAGTGGGACCACTGTAGACTTAAGGGAAAGCCGATCCGATCGAAGGAAATACGGGTCAAGCAAATTACCAAGATATTCGATGTCTGGGATGCACGGAGAAAGAAGGTTCCATTCGCCACCTTTATGTTCCGTATGAAGCAGATCATCGGTGGGAGTTCTGAAGCGTTGCACTCCATCCAAACCAAGACTCAAAGATGTCTCTTGGGAGACGTTTCAGAAAACTATTTAATGACAAATACTTTCCGAAAGTGTTCGCTATACGAAGGGAAGGAGTTCATCGATTAGAACAAAACAACGACGAAGGTGTCTCAAGATTAGGCAAAGTTTGCAGAGTTATCCGTGTTTCAGACCTCATTTGGTGGAGAATGAGGAACGATGACGCGGATGTTTCGAGAGGTTTGAAACCCCAGATACGACAATATCTCATTTCTCATAAATTTTCTCTATTCGAGATGTTGTTAATGTGGCTCAATTGTTAGAGCGAGATAACGAGTATGTTCAACCGGGGACCATAACCGTGGATCGCATCGTAGATAAAGCAGTCAATGTAATAATGATAACCAATGGAGAAAGAAACAGACGGACAAAATGGTAACCACCGGTGGTAATCACGGCCAATGAAAATAGAAGAAACGAGTCGGGAGGAGATTTTAAAAAGAGGAGATTTAACAACGACTATGTGAAGATGACAAAGGCTGGCAAAGAATCGGGTTCTAAGGGAGGAGAACGACCACCCCATTATATGCTATAAATGCGGATAAGAGGGACATATCACCAAACCCACCAACAAGCTTCAAGGTATGCTATAATTATGGAAAGGAAGGACATATCGCGAGATCGAGATTGTAAACCTAGAATGGGGATTCGGTGACTCAAAAGACTATCCCGTAAAAGTTAAAGTCAACGATTCCGGGAAGAGCGTTTGTTGTGATCGTCAAAATGCGAGAGAACCCAAACGAGGTGATCACGGTAAGCTATTTATAAATTCTCACAAGTTTATACCTTACTTGATTCTAAGTATACCCATTCATTTATCTCTCCCGCATGTGCTCAATGTTTAAACTTGATTCCGAGAAATTAGACTTTGACCTATCTGTGGAAACTCCATTAGAGAAACTTTCATCACATCCATCGCTTATAAATCTTGTTTGATTCAAGTTGGCACCATCACCTTACCGTTAACCTTTATCTTTAAAAATACTTGCTTTTGATGTAATTTTAGGATTGATTCGTTAACTACTCATCATGCCAAAATTGATTATTTTCGTAAGGTTGTTAGTTTTCATATTCCTAACCAACCCGTTATTTAATTCAAGCAACTAAACCATTAAAATCAATCACTCACATATCTAATCATAAAGCTATTCGCTTATCGAAAAACTGATGTCAATCTTTTTAGCCCATGTTATGGATTTGAATAAAGACACGCCAAATTTGAATAATATTCCGTTGTTATTGACTTTTCCCGACGATTTTCAAGAACTTCCCGGCCTACCCCGTAACGTGAAGTGAATTCAATTTTATCGATCTTCAACCCGCATAAAGCCCATTTCTAAAACCCCATATCGAATGGCTCCTATTAAACTTCGTGGAGTTAAAGATCCAACTACGTGAATTGCTGGACATCGGTTTCATCTGGCCCTAAGACATCTCCTGGGTGCTCCCTGCTTTATTTGTAAAGAAGAAAGACGGAGTATGCGATTTCAGATTGACTATCGGAATCGAACCATGTCACCATCAAGAATAGGTATCCTCACCTCGTATTGATGACTTGTTCGACCAACAGTAAGGGGCACAATTCTTTTCAAAATCGATCTTCGCTCGGATATCATCAACCAAGATTAGAATCGAGGATATTCCAAAGACCGCCTTCGTACTCCCCAGATGGGCATTATGAATTCTTAGTCATGTCTTTTCTTGACTAACTAATGCTCGCGCGGCTTTCATGGATATGATGAACCGAGTATTCAAGGAATATTTGGATCATTTTGTTGTTGTCTTTTATGATGACATCCTTATATATTCCAAAAGTCATGAAGATCATGAGCACCATTTCAAGTCGGTACTCCAAAGGCTTCGTGAAAACAAACTATATGCCAAATTAAAGAAATGCGAAGTTCGCTCGAGGAAGTAGCATTCCTTGGGCACGTGGTGTCAAACATGGAGTATCCGCTGATCCCAAGAAGATCAAGTAATACAAAGTTCAGAGCAACCAAGTTTGCGGATCAAGACGAGTTTTTGGGCTTTAAATGGTTATTATCTGAGATTCGTGGAAGGTTTTCTAATTGCTACTCCATTAACTCAAATGCTAACTCCTAAGGATACAAAATTCGCTTTGGAGCAAGAATGCGAGAAGAGTTTCCAAGAGCTTAAGAGGAGACTTATTTCGACACCGTTTCTAACAATACCATCCGGTTTGATGGATTTATTATTCACAACGATGCTTTCGTGCAAAGGGTTGGGATGTGTTCTCATGTAACGGGAAAGTCATAGCCTATGCCTCGCGACAACTTAAAGAGTATGAGAGAAATTATCCTACTCATGATCTAGAGTCAAAGCAATAAGCACGCTTAAAGATATGGAGGCACTATCTATATGGGGAGAAAGTGGAGATATATTCGCACCATAAAAGCCTTAAATATTTCTTCACTCAAAAAGAACTCAACACGCGGCAATGACGCTGGCTCGAACTATTGAAAGACTACGCACCACACTATTCAATACCATCCCGGAAAGTTTAACGTGGTAGCCGACGCGTTGAGTAGAAGATCATACGCGGAACGAGTGCGATGATGTCGGTATATACGACAGAGCCAACTTTAATAGAAAAAGTTAAGGTCGTCAAGCCACCCAATCTTTGAGTCGATGCGTATTAAGAAGAAAGTACAAGAAGGAGCTATTCCTAAGCGAGAATCGATGAAGAAGGAATACTTTGAGTCCACTCTAGACTTTGTGTTCCTAACGACTGATTTGAAGTACAAGATTACGATGGAGGCACACAATACGCCATTTGCAATCCATCCTCGAAGTACTAAAATGTATCGTGATCTTCGACAAACATTTTGGTGGAACAATATGAAAGAGAGATTGCAAAGTTTATCTCGATGTGTTTAACTTGCCAACGGTAAAGGCGAGCATCTAGTACCTAAGGGTCCATCAGAACCACTTGAGATTCGAAATGGAAGTGGGAACACATTACCATGGATTTCACACGGGTCTTCCTACGCTTTCAAGGCATCAATGCTATTTGGGTTATTGTTGATAGATTAACCAAGTCTCGCTTCATTTCTTGCCGATACGGAGACTTATTCCTCGAACGCCTTCACTAGTATGACGTGAATGAGATTGTGAGGGTGCATGGCATGCCTCAGATCCATAGTTTTGGATCGTGACCCAAGATTCACTTCAAGATTTTGGGTTAGCTTGCAAAAAGTCAGTGGGCATGGATTTGCGATTTAGTTTAAGATACCATCCCCAAACGGGACGGACAATCGAGAGAGGACTATTCAAACTCTTCAAGATCTATTAAGACTCGTGGTCCTAGACTTCAAGGGTAGTTGGGATAAGTATTTACCATTTATGGAATTCTCCTACAACAACAGCTTATCGTGCAAGTATAAAGTGGCTCCATTCAAGCATTATACGGATTTAAAATGTCATTCTCCAATATGTTGGGATGAGGTGGGTGAAGCAACATTGTTGGGACCCGAAGTTAAGACGTATATATCACCGAAAAGATCCAAATGATTCGACAACGATACAAACAAGACAAGATCGACAAAAGAGTTATGCTGGATCTTCATCGAAAGGACGGAATTTAGTGTAGGGATCATGATTGTTCATAGTTGCTTCCACGGAAGGGAGTTACAAGATTTGGGAAGAGAGGAAAGCTCAATCCACGATTTATTTGTCCATTTCAAATTCTCGACCGAGTAGAAATGTAGCCTATAGACTCATACGTTACCTCGAGTATGTCTCGTGTTCATAATGTGTTTCACATATCTCAGATTTCAGAAATACGTGAAAGACCCAACCACGTTATCGAAAGTTAGAACCGACGAGATACCAAGACTTAACGTATTGAGAGAGGTAATTGCCAAGATCTTGGATAGGAAGGAGGATGTCCTACACGCTGAAAGGTCATACCACAAGTTAAAGTTTTGTGGAGGAATCATGCTATAGAGGAAATGACCTAGGATTGGAAACTAAATGAAAGCGAGGTATCCTCACCTTTTCAAACACTGTGCACGACGACGCCAATTTCGAGGACTAAATTTCATAAGGAGGGAGGTCAGAAGACCTCAAAATTTTTAAATAAAAGGAATTTTCTTTATTTATTATTTTGAAATAGTAAGGGTTGATTTGATTAATGTGGATAGTTAAGGGTTAAATACGCAAATATTTCAAAATAAGCAAGTGGTTATAAAATATTCATTATCGCTTCAGGGAATATTCGTTGGTCGTGGAATATTCAGATCGTCTTGGGAATATTCGTACGACGACTACAAGACAATGACCATGTGTGGGCCCCATAACGGAAAGCGATCGATGAAGAAAACGACAAATATAAGTTGTTTTAAATAATACGTAGTTGTACCGTTATCAAAGAATAATCATTGAATACCCATGTAGTTAAAAAACACTACTAATGCGTTGTTGAACAAGAAGATACCAGATCGCACCAATTATCGATTCTTACGTGAAGAAGGCACTACTCAATAATGGTTACGAATTCATCGCTCAAAGATTTTATCGAGTTAATAATTGTCACGTTGATATTTTATATTGTCGTTGTTTCAATAATTGTCATTACACAAGATTTTCATTATCGAAGCAATAATTCATATTATCCGAATAATATTATTAGATAACATTATTGGCAATGTCTAGAAAGTTCTGCCTAAGAAGAGGTTTGGTCACCTAATCATGCTACGCCAAGAAGAAGAAATTCTTATCGAAAGCCCCTCTTCCTGAGAACGCCGGGTCACAATATCATTGATTCGTAATATTATTTGTGAATAATTAATTATTGATTTATATGATGAGGAAAATATTGATTTTATGTGGATATAGATGGAGAAAATTTTTAAAATGACAATTGTTGAAAATTAATATTTTATCTTTTCTCGATAAATAATTCATTTAAATATATTATTTTAATAATATATTAATGGTGATATTTTTACAATCTAATGTGGGATATATGAGTATACGAGGAGGAAGAGTATTTTTGTTGCAATAAATGTTTAAAACATGTTAAACATGTCGGTGGACCCCATTTATCGATCAAATTTGATTATAATTTTATAAAATCTAATTGCTTGTGGATTTCGGCCAATTTTATTTGGAATTTGAAAAACTTTCTTCTCAAAGTTGTAGAGAATTGAATTTCCTATAAAAACTTCATGAGATTTGAATTTTCGATGAAAGGGCTATTTATTATGAATTATTGAAGTTCAAGATTAATCGATTATCATTTTTGGAGTTTTAAGTAACTTTTTTGCATGAAAAACGCTTTTTGTCACTTATGGGACATGTGTTAGTGGTTGATTTCAGCTGATGGTGTATGCGAGGAAGATGTGGAAAAATAATATTATTAATATATTAAATTTTCGCTTTGGTGTTCTAAAGATTTTCCTATAAATAGGTGCTTAGGTTAGAATTGAAAATCACACCGTAAATCAAGTTTTCTCTCTATATTATCGAGTTTATTCTTGTGAGTATTTTGAGTATACTTTGAGTATTGTTAGACTAAGTAAGTAAGTTCCTTCAAAGACTATATCCTAAGGTTCCAAATTTGAAGTACTAATCTTTCGAGGTAAGTGGATGTTATTTTCTTCTCAAATGATATTATTTCTTCAATATCATTATGCTAAAATATTGGTTGGAACTTTTATCAAATTTGGAACTTTTCATGTCATAGGTTACTTATTCATGAAAG
Source organism: Panax quinquefolius (assembly GCA_020205615.1). Taxonomy (NCBI): domain Eukaryota; kingdom Viridiplantae; phylum Streptophyta; class Magnoliopsida; order Apiales; family Araliaceae; genus Panax; species Panax quinquefolius. Next base: position 26,643,186 of record CM035169.1, on the reverse strand, counting down.
TTATTATTCACGAAAGTTACTATTCACGAAGTTACTATTCACGAAAGTACTATTATTCAAGTGAAGCGTGAAGATGTTTTGTGGAATTTCTATCTTTTGTGTGTCTGAGTTATTTATTCACGATACTAAGACTATTCACGATACTCAAGACTATTCAATTAAAAATAAAATTTCTTCTTTTTGTCCAAAATATCTATTCTCGGATACTAGCTTTGATTGTATCCATGTTTTGATCATTCTCGAATTTTACACCACCGTGATTATTTTTGAGGTATTTTTGGACGGGTTAAAACAAAGTACTAATCCTTAATCCTTAATCCTCATCATTTTGTTTCACCGGATTCGCTTTTTTAAAAATATTTTTCATCATCCTCTCACCTTTAAATGATGATATTATTGAATATCTTTGGCCCAGTAGGCAAAGATGAATGATTTTCAAGAATATCTTCGGCTCAGAAAGGCAAAAGATGAACAGTGTCGAGATTTAACGTGATCGATTAATTAATATCTTTTACCAGAGTAAAAGAAAGATAAAACAGATGTTTAAATGAAATACGACTAATCGATGAATATCTTTCGCTTCAGTAGTGCAAAGATGAATATTTGATTCCGTATGTATATCGATTGATGTTACAGGATAAAAGATAGACGATGAACTTTTAAATTCATACATGTAAGATAGTAGTTTGCATTTCTACTTAACTCTTCTAATGAATTATTATTTCCACAATAATATTGATTTAAAATTTGTTATTCTATCAGATTCTATTAGATTTTTCCTCGTCAAGACTAACGATAATTTGTCAGATATTATCTTAGTCATCAGAAGACCCTTCAACTTTTATAAATAAAGATGAATTTTTCTATAAATATTATTTTGAATATTATGGAATAAATTTGATATAATGTTATAGTCATGGGTAATATTTATAAATTTTGCAAAAGTATGCAAGTTGTTATAAAATATTAGTTTTGGCTGGGAATATTCTTTTTGTTAGGAATATTCGCATAATGGCTCAATCATCGGGTGGACCCCACAATGTAATTATTATCTGATCGAGAAAAACGATAAAAATATTTTATAAAAATAATCTACGAAGGTGTTATCGTTAAACCGCTGAACTACCTATTGGTAAAGGTAAAGAATACGCATGCATGGTCGATAAGAAGACTTACTCAGATTGATTATCGATGCTTACGTGAGAAGTCACCACTACGCTCAATTATCACTACAAGAATCATTACGTGATCATATCTCTTATATTATTCGATTCAATTATTGTCACAAAGATCATCTCAGATAATATGTTATAAGATTAAATCAATAATTGAGACTTACAAGTTATAAATGATTAATAATTGTTGAAAGATTAAATATGTGTTCAATGAAAAAAATGATTTCAGGGTAAGTTTGATTATTTTATGGGGGCTCATATGTCATCATCTAAGAGTCTCTTCATTAATAAGAATTACCTTCGCACAATAAGAATTACCCTTGTGAATAGTATTTACCTTCACAATAGTATTTACCTTCGTTAATAGTAATTACCTTTACCAGACGTCGAACCACTTGTCGCTTCACATTACAAAAGGCCGAACCACTTGTCGCTTAACATTACAAAGCGCCAAACCATTCGTTAAGCCACTTGCTTTTTCATTATTTAAGCAGTGCTAAGCTAGAAATCTTCTATAAATAGAGGCCTAGGGCTTCATTATTTTTCACTTAATTCATTCAAGCTATATAGAGAAAGTATAGAGAGAATAAGAGAGAAAAAGAAGAGTATTTTGTTACTACACCGCCGTAAAGATTCAATCTCCTACCAAATGTGCGGGTGTTATTCTTTCCTATTCACGAAGAGAACTGCTGTTATTCCATCGCTTATTATTCTGCTGGAATAACTCAGACACGCTGGTTTACCCTATACTTGGTGACATTCTTCTATTATTTTATCGAACATCCCGCTCTGTGTTTTACAATTTAATTTCGGGTTCCGCTTTTTTATTATTATTCTGGCTGAACATCCTGCTCGTGTGTTTTACATTTGATTCGGTTCCGCCTTTTTATTATTCTCATTGAACATCCTCGCTCAAGGTGTTTTACACCGGACCGGGTTCCGCCTTTTTTTATTATTCTCGCTGAATATCCTATCCGTGTGTTTTACACCGGATCCGTTTCATCTTTTATTATTCTCGTTGAACATCCTCGCTTGCGTGTAATTTCACCGACCGGTTCCGTTATTTATTATTCCGCTGAATAACCCGTCTCGTAAGGCTTCATCGCATTTACGGTGATTTCTTTTGTTATTCCATTCTTTATTATACCCAAATTGGTTAAAACTTTGACTTCTATACTCCATGAAATTAGTGGAATATCCTCGATATTTGTGTTTCATCCAAAGATCTTTTCATGGAAATATTCTTCCGATCATTCTTGAATTTTACTAATTTGACGTTAATAATTCCTAGATAAAATAATTTTGAACTTGCTTTTATCAATTCTTATATCATTGTCATCATCCTCATGTTTATATTTTTTAAAGTCATCGTGGATCTGAAAGTATGATGGACTGGTATGATTATTAATTGTGAGACTATTCTATGTAATCACGACAGTAATGTTACAAATGATGTGGTAAAAATCCTCAAAGGGTCAGAGTGCATCGATGGATGCTTGTTGGCATGATCATGACTATTAATGAATACATTAACTATTCTCGCACGTAGTGCATGAATAATTGTGGGTCGCGATACTAAAGAATATCCTCGTCAGTAGTGTGTGGGTGATTCGATGATGTGAATATTTATTAAAGTCGAGTCTCATTTATAACAAATGATGAAAACCTTTAAAACCAAAAGATAGTAGACTTTATTTTCTACTCGACTCTTTTTAATGGATCAGATATTCCCGCGTAGCTTAAACCGGTCATTTATTGTATTTTATCGCTTAACATTATCAAGACTATTGATAATTTATTCTCGCATTATCTTAGTCATAATATTTCTTATCGGGCTAGTTGAGCTCACCTTTCTTTCACCGTTCTCTTCGTGAAATGATAATATAGCCGGGACGAAGCCTGGGAAACGAAAGTGATGGTCCCAAGATAAGATTAGTAGTCCTCACTATTCGTAAAATAAGGTGATAATAATCAGAATGAGGACTTTTTGTTTGAAGTTCAGATAATATCTAAGAGATGATATTTCAGATTTAAA